>CM062273.1:8247675-8525175 GCA_031216635.1 Dissostichus eleginoides | reverse complement strand
TGTAAAATGCTTCTGCAGCCTACAGGCAAACTAAATTGGCTTAAACTACTTATTGGATTTATATTTGACTATAGCACAATTCAAGATAAATGATATAATGTCATGCTCAAGTTGTACTTTCTCATGTTACAGAGCGGATAACATTTCAAAAGAAGCAGCAGAGGAACTGTCAGAAGAGAGGAAAACACTGAGCATGTACACTATGATCAAAAATACTGACAAATAAAGGTTTAAAGGCACTTTCATTTTGTGTTATTTTGTATTGGAGTACTGGCAAAAAGACAGAAATGTGCCTTGTAAGCCTTACTTTTTGCACATTTCTGTCTTTTGCCAGAAGTCTCTGGCCATTTAATGTATTAGAGCAGAAACATATATACTTGTATAGTGTTATCAACCTCTCTCGATCCCTGTGGACCTCTGCACACCACACTAAAGCTGTTACATGTACAGTAAGTAACAGTTCTAATTCAATTGTTCCTAATTTGATTAAAATCCTATTTAAGTTAGTGGGTGTTTTCCCCGTTTGACTTTGAGATAAACACTATCAGAGCAGCACAATGCTAACGCTGTTTGAGCAACACATTCTGTGCATGCCATTTAAAAGTCAATTACTGTTGTTTTCTCCACTGCTGATATAACTCCAAAGAAGGACATCTAATCTCTCACCTCTCACTTGAGGTTTCTGCTAACACGTCGAGTACCGGTTCCTGCATACCTCACATTCCTGCTCCTAACAAGTATTTACCTCTGACCACTTTGCTGGCTAAATATGACCTAATTCGGGTTATCTTAACTGTCCAAACTAAGTGACAAACATTTACTTTCAGACAACTGTATTTGCCTCAGAAGGACTTCCTCTGTAATGGAACATTTTGACTGTATGAGGAGAATATTTTATTGTGAGACGCTCTGTCCTTGAAGACCTGCACAGTTTCACTACGTGTGTTTTCTCTGCAGCGTGAGAGCATTTAGTGAGTGCTCATTCATCCCTTCCTGTGGCGACTAAGCTCCTTCCTTACACACTGAAAAGAAGCAGAATAAAGTGAAATGTCCAATAAAATGAAATCAAATACAGTTCAATTATTTAACAGCATTTAAACGTAAAGTAAAAATGTGCACATACGCTACAATATCAATATATTTTAAATACTTTTTTCTATTTTTGTTAGCTATGGCTTTAATGCATATGTTGAGCAAATGAATCTGAACTTTCATACATCAAAATACTTGCTTTGACACTGAAAGCTTGGAAATTAAAATGTGCTTATTTGCTTTATTGTTGTTTTTTATACTCATTTTTGTACGTCTTTTTTTATGTCTTGTTCTTGCACTGTTAAGGAACTTGCGATCTAACTGTTTCATACATTACATAATTATACCGTTGTTGTAAGAAGGACTTCCTCTGTAACATTTTGACTGCATGAAGAGAATATTTTTGTGTGAGATGACACTGAGGACGCTCTTTCCTTGCAGACCTGCACAGTTTCACTACGTGTGTTTTCTCTGCAGCGTGAGAGCATTTAGTCAAAGTCAACTTTATTGTCAATCTTTCAGTTTGTGTGTACAGACAGAGGGATCGAATGTTTCCCACCATCCCGAATACAAAAATACAAATATATATACAAATATGTATGCAAATATGTATATACCTATATATATACACAATCCAAAGACACATTTATACGTATGCACACATTAAGACCTAAATAAAAGCACAACAATCAATATATACAATATAACAGTCACTTCAATATCTTTGAGAATGTACATTAGTGCAAGATTGTCCATAGCAGTGTAAAAGTTAGTGGGTTTGAAGAGCCCATTCATCCCTCCCAGCTCATTCCTTACACACTGAAAAGAAGCAGTGAATGTGGTGGGAGAACGTTCAAGTGTTTGTACCCACACAATCCCAAAAGCTTACGTAAGCCAAGACGTTGCCACAGTGCCAAGTCCCATCAAACCTGTGGGGGTGCCCTGTTGGTGAATAACATTTCAGCGAGGAGGTGGTGAATAGTTTGACCTTTTGTGAGGCGCACGGTGAGGGTCTGCCTCTGGAGCTCTCCAGGGTTTAACCTTATCTCACAGTCACATAATAGCCTATTGACTGCTGACTGTATCTGTCCTGGGGCTCCAGCTTCAACGGCTGCTGATGTGTTTTTCTCGGACTTTCTGGGTACCAAGTAGTGTTAACGTCACTGGGATTAATAGGTTGTTTTTGTACTGGGGACACACATGGGGATACTACATTTAGAATTTTGTGCTACTCTTAAAAGGCCTTTAATTTAAAGGAAAAAACAGAATCAGAATACCTTATTTATACCAGGGGAAATGGGGTTTTGTGATAGTTGATCTATGATGGAAAATGAAAGATAAATACAAAATATAATAAATATTTATATAAACAAAAAGGTTTAAGAGAGTAAAATGTCCAATAAAATGTAAAATAAAATATAGTTCCAATAATTAACAGCATTTAAACATAAAGTACAAATGTGCACATATACTACAATATATATATATATATATATATTAAATACTTTATGTATTTTGTTAGCTATGAGTTTTAATGCATATGTTGAGCAAATAAATCTGAACTTTTATACATCAAAATACTTGCTTTAAAGTGCACCTATCATGCTATTTTAAGGCATATATTATGGGTCTCAGATATATAAAAATATATCAAAACATGTCTATGATGTGTTTTTCTCAAAATACAAACAGATCATGCATTTTAGAAATCCCTCATACCCCTCTATTCCAGCGCTGTTAGAGAAACGCGGATTTTGGGTCCTTAGCTTGAAAAAAAATAATAAGAGGAGGCGGAGCTAATGCCTGATCAGAATTCTACCGGAGATAAAGTTACATTCTGCTGTGATAAAACGCCATCCTGTTCTAAACCACATCAAGGATTATTTCTGAAACAGTATGGAGCTCAAATGCTTTTTCTCTTGCGGGTTTATCACAAGGTGAGTTCCTTTTTTTATTTCCTGCTTTTTAAACACATGTGCTCTTCAGTACAGGTTAGCTCTGAGTGTTAGCGAGGCTTGCTAATGTAAACAAAGACGAGATTACATCCAAAACACGTCAGGCATGGTTTCTGATAGCAACTCTCTGTGGGTCCACCATCCGAAATTATGTCATATCGGCAGCAAATCTGTATCCGCTCGTTGTTCCCCCGTTTTTTTAAGATGTGGGTACGGAGGAAAAGAGAAAGGGTTTTATTTTCTGACGCTGCGTGAGTTCCCCGACACACCGGGGACACATATTTATGTATAAAAGACATCAAAAAGTGCATTTTGCATGATAGGTCCCCTTTAACACTGAAAGCTTGGAAATTAAAATGTGCTTCTTTGCTTTATTGTATGTCTTTTTTATGTCTTGTAATTGCACTGTTGAGTCATACATTACATACTTTCACTGTAGTCGTGTGTTATGACGATAAACCTTTGAATCTTGAATCTTGGGTCGTGCAGGTCAAATATTTGAAGATGGAGAAAATAGGCCATTGTAGAAACTCTCAGAGACCATTCTGGATCTGAGTGGCTCTGCAGAGATCCTTGAGAAGCTGTATTATTGTCCGAGGTCGACCCCTCAGGTAACAAGCTGATGCCTTTTGGGCTTACATGCGTAGAAAGAGGAGCGGTATTATCTCACTGAACAAAGATAGCAGTTATTCACACTGCAGCTGCAAGACTCTGATGTAACACTTTTCTGAACAGCTAAGAGCTTTAGGAACATTTATTTTAATTATCTGATATGGCCATATGGAAATGCTCTCCTGACTAAACTAAATCGACATTTTCACTGAGGAAATTAGACAAACATGAAGTCTCACTAAAACATGGTGAACATTTGCTCAATCAAACTATATAATAATAAACCGGAAGACGTTTATGATATTTTAATTTTGCAATGAATGCAAATATTCCCAAATATTTCACTTACTTTTTATATTCAATATATACTGCTTATGCAATACTATATGAAAAGCTGCAATAATCAAAATAATATCATTTAAATGCAATATTACCATCAGGTGCATTTTGGCTATGTTCACGATATTTAGTACCATTAAGCTAAACATGCACCGCACAAAAGATAAACAGCTATATCACCATTTTAAATCCTACAATCAAAAATCTACTTGAGTACAACAACAAAAGCATTATTAGCTCCGCATACAGTACAAAGTAAAAATACTATTTTTATAGAAAAATCCTCTTTCATACTTAAGCATGTAAGTGTTGAATTTGGTTGGGGCAGTTCTAATATTCATAATAGACCTATCAGTGGTTTAACTTACAACAATTCTTCACGTTTTACAAGCTGATGGTCAGTTTAACCTCAAAATTACTTTAAATGTACTCCAGTTTTACTTTCCACCATGGCATAAACGTACACATGATAATAATGACTATGATAATGTGTTATAAAGGGCGGTGGTGGCGAAGTCCATAGGGACTTGGCTTGGCAACTGGAAGTCACCAGTTCAAGTCCCGGAAAGACCAAGTGCTACCGAGGTGTCCCTGAGCAAGGCACCGTTCCCTACACTGCTCCCCGGGCGCTGTACATAATGGCAGCCCACTGCTCCTAACACTAGGATGGGTCAAATGCAGAGAAACCATTTCTTTACATAGTACCTGTAGATGAAGAAGATTCAACTTATTGTCATTACGTAGTTACGTAATGACAATAAGTTGAATCTTCTTCATCTTCTTCTTCATAAGACACTGGTGCGTAGACGAGGCTATATTTTGTGGCCATAATCATAGAGTTTCAGATGGAGAGGGGACCTTTGACCCTGCAGAGATACTCTGCTGTCACTGATGGACGTCACCATCCTGATGATTCATAGAGCCACTCTGTCCAGAGAGAGATCACAGAGAGTGATTCACAGCTGCAGTCGCTGCAGAACACACAGTTCATGCAGGCTTTGTCAGGATCGCACAACTCAAGTTCCCTGCTCACATATTCTGCTGTGATAGTGTTACTCTAAAAAGATCCTTGTTATTTTTCCTTATTAGTCAACAGAAGGTACAAAAAATGTGTCTGGTAGTGGCAAACCAAATACAACCAAAGTTATATATTTGACACACGCTTGTATTTGAACTTTTAGAGAGACATAAAAGTGAAGTTGTTTTGTGTTGTTGTTGCTTTATATTGATTTATTACATGGCTTTATTGAACACTCGATTTTGATTGGTCAATTTGGACATTTCAGATGTTGCTAATTTTCGCTAACAGACCGTTGCTAAGGAGCACAGACCGTTGCTAAGGAGAACAGACCGTTGCTAAGGAGAACAGACCGTTGCTAAGGAGAACAGACTGTTGCAGACAGACAACGTTAGTGATTAGCTTATACATGTATGCTTTGTGGAGCAATAGCAGCTAAAAAGCCGTCAGTTTCCCTCAGGAGTTGGTGGAGGCCAAAACGAAGCTAAAAGGAGATTTAATATTGAAAGTGGCCGGAAACTTGCCTCCAAATGATTGTTAATGTCGCTTTTCTTTCTGACTAATGAATAAATAGGCATCTTAACTGACTTGTTTCCCATGTCAGTTTTATATAAAGCTGAAAATACGTCAAGGTTGTGTTTTCAGATGTTTCGCTGTTGACAAGATGCAAAAAAAGTCTAGACTTAAAAGGGCAATGTGTTAGATATGCCTGAAATATTCGTAAAAAACATTAAAAAGGAAAATGGAAAAACCGCAAAATATGAGTTGCATTATGTCATTATAAAAACACTACACTTGCCCATAAATGTATGTTTTTTACTGCATGACAGCTCTAACTACCATGAAAATTTCAATCAATCAGGCATCATTTCCATCTGTTTCATGCTGATTTTCCTTTAGAAATAAGCATTTATATTGATGATAAGAGGATGCTCGCTTTCTCGCTATTTCTGTGTCAAACAACGCAATTATTGTATGGTAAATGGACTGTACTTATATAGCGCTTTATCGAGTCTTTAAGACCCCTCAAAGCTCTTTACATACTACATGGCATTCACCCATTCATACAGAGCAGTGTACCTTACTCTAGGACCTAACATTCACACACATTCACACACCGTTGGCCATCGGGAACAACTCAGGGTTAAGTATCTTGCCCAAGGATACATCGACATGTTGACTGCACGGGCTGGGATCTAACCCACTACCTTCTGGTTGAAAGACGACCACACTCCCTCGCAGCCACAGTCGCCCTATATATTTATTTGCGTTCCATAATGGTCTCATCATGGGCTCCTTATGGCAGCTGATGGTGGTCCTTCTGACGGAGAGCTCAGTGCAGTTTCTGGTGTCAGCTTTAATGAATAATTTCTGCTCCGGGGAACCTATACTTAAGAGGTTGCCAAGAGATGATTGATAAAATACATTTTCCACCATATATTCTATCTCCCCGTATACATCATAACATCATTTGAGCCCTGAGAGGCCGGTAGCCCTCGCTCTGAAGATGAATATCTGAATATCTTTACATCACAAACAGCAGATTTACAATACCACCTCGAAATCCAAAAGATAAAACCAAGTTCAGTTTCTTTTGACCATAGAGCTCCATTATTGTTCAATTTTTTTTGGATATGCATCAATAAACCACGCAATTTACTAGATCACATATTCTTTAATTACCATGTACACACACACACAATGGAGTTTATCTTGTGTCACGAATACCTTTAACATAACTTCAAATATTGCACCAAATTTGTATTAATGTGTCTTACACAGATTCACAGTTTACTCCTGTTTCTATTTTGTATGCGATTAACTACTCTGACTAACTATTTAAGAAAATTACAGAGCCTTTTGTAGAAATCAAACTTTCACACATTTTATTTGTGTGAGTTTCCTGGGAGTTAAAGAACAGGAGAAATGTGGGTCCTTCATTTTCTTCTGATTATAAAACAAATATTCCTTCCTATCAAAGCCGTGATTGGTCAGATGTCGATTCATTGCAACGGTGTCGGGTTACAGACGTGCTCCCCTTGTCACCTCTCACTCTCGCGTGTCAGTCCGCTGAGAACTGCGCGGAGAACTGCGCACAAGCCGAGCTCATAAGCCGAGGCCCCCTGCGCAATGTGAGGCCCCCTGCGCAATGTGAGGCCCCATGCAGCAGAGGGACGGCCCTGATCCAAACTGTACTCTCGCTCATCTTGCTGCAGCTTTTGTGCAGATAGATCTTTTAGTGATTTAGGGCTAACCTCAGGAGCTGAGAGAGATCTGAGGATCCTCTGGCTGACCTCACTGTATTCACAACCTCTCAAGTGGATCTTAAAGACTCTATGCTCAAGGCAAAACAAGTCAGAATAAGTTATTTTTAATATATTTTGACTTTACTGTTAGAACGGCAACAGTATCCATGCTTTACACTGCCAAACTTACTGTAACTTGTTGTGTAATAAATCTCAGTGACATTCATTCTGAAGTTTTTTTTTCCATGTCACATAATAGTTGCACAATAAAGCAGATTGACTGATTGAAGCAGTCCTCGTCTTGTTACTTCTTAATAGTAATAATGTGATTTTGCAACTGAGTCGTTAAATGGCAACTAATAATTGGATAGGTTTTCTTCAGAAATGAAAAGCACATTCACATTTTGGCAACAGAGCATTATTCATTGCAAAGTGTTTCACTTTCTCTATTACAACAAAAGGAAATCAAATGAACAAACATCTTCCCCCCTGTACGTCACATGCAACACATTCAAAAGCAACAGCTGATGAATAAAACACGCACATTTGGAAACACATGCTAGGATTTAGCAAGTGACTACAATGGTTCCGTCAGCATCCTAATACGATAAAATAAAGTACAGATGATGCTACACAGTAAAATCTGGAGTGTTAATTTAACACTGAGATAAGGACCATATGTTCACTGGCTCAGTGTTAAAATTGACTCTTTAAGTGCTAAATGAACACGGTCAGGAAGTGGGCGGTGTTAAATTAACAGTTAAACCTATTTATTTATAATAAAAAATACTTACTTTACTCTTACCTCGTGTCCTTTTCCCATTCTTTTTTCATGGCCAGCAGCCAGACCATGACATCTGCAATTAACCTATTTAGTTCATATTTTCTATAATATCCTAGCTTTTCTTGTCCTTTTTTTCAATGTTCTTTATTGCTCATTTTATTTATTTTTTACTGTTGCTTTTCTCTTTTATTTCCTCGAATAATGTTGATTATTTTGCACCAAAACAGGCTAATTAATTAATATAATATATTAATAATAATAATAGATGTATTTTGTAAGCGCTTTTACAGGTGCTCAAAGTCGCCTTAGTGAAAAGAAAAGAACAACAAATAAATATAGTTGAAGTCAAATTAAAATCAAGCAATATAACAACAATCACATATATATACACATATATTATATAATATACCTAATACGGATTCTTCTGATTCTCATTTATTGGCTTATTTGCTAATGCATGGCTTATTATAACGTATATATACGATTTCTCTTTGACATAATGACTGGTCAATTAGAGAAACAAGTCCAGAAGTGTTTATTAGTTTTAGTTTGCTTTGTCTGTAATTTGATTGCACAAGCTGGTCTTCGGTCGGACTTCAGTCTCTGCAGTCGGCCTCTAAATGAACATGTTTGGACTCCATGTATGATGAAGCGATGACGGTAACCTAACAGTGAATTAACACCCTTTCAGTCTTGACACACACCGAAAATTACAACGTAATCACATAAAGTGTTTCCTCCCCTGCCTCCAGTACTCAGCAAACAATTAAATGTATAGCAGAGACGCTTTGCATAACGCACATCTGTGTTCTTTCATTTATCTAATATCTGAAACACATGGCCTGATTGCTGCCCTGATTTTCTCACTGCCTGCATGAGCATGGACAGAAAGCTCTTTGTTAGTTACTCCATTTTATTTGAGTAGCCCCGTTAAATCGAATAAATTAGGCTTTGATTAGAGACACTAAGCTCTGACTCTTAGTCAACCTCAGCTTTTATATCTCAAAACCACAGAAAAAGTTACCTTTAGCTTGCTGTGATTAAACTGACAATACCCTTTTAATAGGTAATCAAAGATACCTCCTATAGCCAAAATCATTATCATGCTGGCCAAAAATAAAGTTACATTCACAAAATGGTAATGAAAATGGCACACAGAAATATTACTTTATTGTTATATTATTTTCTAGCCAGCAGTTGAGAAACATTTGGCTTGACTCACAGCGATTCATCAGCTTATTTCATACAATTTAGTGAAATTAGGACATTGCTTGTTTCTAGATAGAAACATATTTTACATAAAACATGGTCTGAATACTGTATTAATTCATGTATATGACATGTATCCAAAGTGATAGTCCTCGAGTTCATTTGAAACACTTGATTGGACATTTTGCTTCTTTCACAGTAATTCTTTTTAAAAATAATTTCCTTTTATTAATAGGAGATAAACTAAATGTAATCACATAATTGACTCTTGCAACAAAGCCAAATAGCTTCGGATGAAAAATAGCATTAGTGACAATGATACTAAAGAATTTGAATTGGACCCTAACCCTAAGCCCACCTGCACTGGCTCCCTGTCCATCTCAGAACCCAATTCAAAGTATTGGTCTTCACATATAGAGCTGTCCATGGCCAAGCCCCAGTCTGCGTTAATGACCTGATCCACCCTCACAGCACAACCCGGGCCCTGAGGTCCTCTGAGCAAGGCCTCCTAAGGGTGCCCCGAACCAGGCTAAAAACTAAGGGGGACCGTGCCTTTGAGGCGGTGGCCCCAAGGCTTTGGAATGACCTCCCTCAGAAACTAAGAGCCTCTGTCTCAGTGGAGATTTTTAAGGGGCAGCTAAAGACTCACCTTTTCCGACAGGCCTTTGGGGCGCCGGAGAAGGTGAGTTAGTAGCTGTCTTTCATTGGTGTTTTATCCTATGTTTTACCTGCTGTGTTTTATGCCTTTTATTCTACATGTTATAGTTGTACTTTGAATTGTGTCTGTGTACTGTATACTGTAAAGCACTTTGTACATTCGTGTTGAGAAGGGTGCTATATAAATAAAGTTTTACTTACTTACTTACCTACAGCTCAGCACATTTTATTTTTGCCAAAATGTGCGCTATATTTAAATGAAAAACCTGGTAAACTAAATGGCAAGTGTGCAGTATATAATGATTTAACAAACCCAGAGGAACTCACAACATCAGAGAAGTACTTTAAACTCCCAAAGCTCAATCACTGCCAGTGTAAAATACAAGAAAAAATAGCAAGTCAAGACTGAGGTCAGTTAATGTTAATGCTTTGAAAACGTTTAAGTTACTACTGAAAGAAATGTGCAGTCATGCGAACCTGAAGCTGCACAGAGGCTTCCACAAACATCGGTATAAATCGTTTGCTCTGCATTCACCAGATTTATTGCTTAATTTACAGATGACAACATCTTTTGATTGGATTTAATTGAAAGAGTTGTTGTCAATCCATCAAACTTGACTTGACAGGCAGTGTTTACTGTCCAAAGGGGCGCAGCCTTTGACATGAACTCAATGTTTCTCAGTGCTCAGTGGAAAATCTGGTGGATTCAAAACTAAAACATGAAGAATGATGGGAGCAAAGTGAGTCATTCCTGCCCTTTCTCATGGTCAGATCATGAGCCTTTGTTCAAAAACAATTGCAGGCAGTTTGGCAGCTCGGGCAAAATGAAGGGTATGAAAACACTCATATCACTCAGCTGTTTTTTAGCAGAGTGCTCATACTGTTGCTTTTGGAGTCACAATTGCACTCAGCAACAAATTGCAGGCTTTCAGTTTATAAAAACTAACCTGAAAAACCCACTTAACCACATATTTACATTTGTTTATGTTGTGGATTACAAAGCTGTTGATTATTATTTAAATGGATACCATGGTTTTGTATAAATGCTAAGTTCAATAATCATCTTTCTGATTGCTGTTCTTCTTTATATGTTTGATTATTTTGTTATATTCTTCACTACGGTATGCTAAATAAGAAGATAGAAATCTGCAAGTGTGGACAAGCTTTTGACCGTGTAAATGTGTAAACGTGTAGTTGTGTAAAGCCATGAGGTTCTTGCTCTCACACGTAGTCTGAATGAGCTTCACCGCTCTGTCTAACAACCGTAGTGCAAGTAGGATGATCTATGTATGAGATATTTTTTCTATGTATGCCGATAAAAGTCTCAAACTCAACATCAGCAACATCCAGGGTCTGCCAGCTGATCTGCAAGAACAAATGGTTCTTTTGTTATGATAGTTTCCATCTGAAAGACACGGTCAAAAACAAACTTCTCTTCCTGTTGCTACAGGCACGGCACTAGTGCTTTTCGGAAGGTTTAAATATCTTCAACTCTGTTCTGTTCTTGCTCTGTTCTCATCGAATTAATTAAAAAAAAGATGCTGGTGATCAAGAAATGGCCACTATACCCACTGATCGCAAAGTGTCTGCAATACAGAGGGAGGCCTAGCTAAGGTTTGAGCAAGGCAGAGTAATATCAATCCGTAATTTATGAGCTGTCTGGATATATTTTGAAGTGATGAAACTTTTGGTACCTGGCAAAAATTAACAAACCACATGTCAATCAGAATAGAGGTAAACCTTTAAAGACATACAAATCAAGGTGAGTAGAAATTGTAGAACATTCTCTGTTGGCTGGCATCAGCGATGAATGACTCGTTCAACTCCCCAAAGGCAAATCAAAAACCTTGAATATGTCTAGACCTGTTCCCCAGTTATGATCTGGCTGGGCTGATTCCAAGCTGATACACAACATGCAACGTACTTCAGAGGCAATGCCAAATTCACACATTCACGGCGCAAACATATTTTCTGCTTCTCAGACTTTATCAACGGGAGAAGATGGAGTCGACTAAAGACATCATTTGACACCATAACACCCAGTTAATCCCGGCACTTAGTATCAATTTTCTCCTACAAGAACTGCATGCGCTTTCTCAGGTTGCTAATAAGGTGGAAGTAATAAGCTCCTGGATACCGTTTTAGCGTGCCAGTCGTGCGTTATGAAGACACACTGCATCAGACTTTCATATCCCCAAGAAGTACAAACAGAGAGTCACTGCAGTGGAGAACTTTTAATATTGCACAGTTGACTAATTAGAAAGACGCACTGTTCTCTGCGCGCGAACAGATAAATATCGTAGAATAAAGATAGTTCTCAGTGACTCTAAAAGATGCTCAGCCATACTGAGAGGATCATTGTTGTGTACTCAAATCAACAGTGAAGTCTTGAAAATAAAGACACTGAAGACTTTTCCCACCATTTTCCACACATATTTGAATTTGTTTGACACTCCTCCTATGTTCATTGCTTAGAGAGACAAGACAAAAGTATCCATGAACCACACAATTCAAAAACAAGCAAGTTGAGCAAACAATATACTTAAAACCACATTTGAATTAGTATGTGAAACTGCTTTACTGAACATTGTTGTGTCAATGTGAGTCAAGCCCAACAAAGTGTACAAAACACCATTATAAAGGTAGGTGTTGAACTAATCCCCGCTCGGTTCAGCCAAGGGGAAAGTGGGTACAAAGTCGTGCTCTCCATCTTAAGGCTCTCATGCAAATCTCAGGCTGTTTTGGCCAAACACTGTTGCACAAAGCTACAAAGTCATTCATTCCTGTTGTCGACGGGCTGTGGGAAACTGGCATCTCGATGCAGGGTGTGTAAAATGAGGCCTCTGTCTTTTTATGTGCGATAGGGTTTCTCACCTCTTACTGCTATTCAAAGGGATTAGAAGGTGAAACGGTCGGTGGTTGCTTGTTTGGCTGTCCCTCTGTGAAGCCAATTCTCCCTCTCCCAAGACGTATGGCCACTCCAAAGCCTCGGGCTGAAATATAATCTTGAGCTCTGCACTGCAAATCACATGGGCTCTCCAGGAAACAATACACCCTGGTACTGTATGCCGGGGAGAGGGTGGAGAGGCAAATGCTCATAAGATAAAGTGGATGGACTGTAATAGATACATGCAAGGTTTTGACAATTGCAGGATTGAAATTATATATCAGCTTCGTGAAAACTGGCCTTGAAATGGGAGGAAGTATTGTATACTCATAGATCAAGTGGAATTTGTTTATTATGAAATAGGGTTATAGCTTTCTGCAAATGCTACTGAAGGCAGCTCCTTCTGACAGCAATCCATCCACAATGTAAGTAGTTTCAGGCCACTGTGAATACTGTGAATACTGCCTGTCTGAAAGGCAGGGCCGGCCCTGACCAATTTGCTGCCCCCCCCCCCCCAAAAATGCAGACACTCACTATGACTCGCGCATGCATGCACATGCACAGTTGTGGCATGACCACCAAAACAAAAAGATATGGACACAAGATGTGTGCAAATGTATTTAGTTTCCTATTCATGTGAACATGATTTAAGTTGGGGGGGGGGGGGACCTCACCTCCTCTAGGAGGGTCCGGGGGCATGCTCCCCCGGGAAGATTTTTTTTTAAATGTTGAAGTTAAAAGCATCAATCTGGTGCACTTTGAGAGCAACATTAAGAGATATGGATACATCTCTCAACACCCATATGAAACAGAACTGTAAGCAGATTTTCTTTTTCTTTATGGATATTTTACAAATCACTCCCTTTTTAAACTGTTTTCTTGTTTATTAATAACAACTTTTTTTTACTGTCATATAGTATTTTATACCTGTTTTTCATCTATTCCCTTATTTTTTTATAACTATAATGATCATATGAAGGTGTGCCTTTACCTCACTGAGCTGAGGTTATCAGAGCCGCTCAGTCTTTCAGGAGAGAGCTCTCTAAAGCTCTCCCCCCGCGGCCGCTTACACAGTAAATTCCAATGTTAACAAAAGCACACAGAAGCTGTATACGTTTTTTGGGAGTTTGATTTATTTTAAATGAACACTAATACAAAATTAAAACCTATAATTGCACTAAAACCATTATTTCAAAAAAAGAACTATTTCACATAGACCTCTGGATTTTACTGGGGCTGGGGCAGTTCAACTTGATTTTGGGGGGGGGGGGGTGCGCCATAGTTTATGGGCGCTGTACGCAATATAGGCGTAGTTATGTTAGTATAAGATAATAAGATGTACTTTGTTGATCCAAAATCGGGATATTGTGTTGTTATGAAATTAATTAATTATTTTTTTTTTTATTTCTAACTTTTTTTTTTTTTTTTTTCTCCCCAATTTTTGGCGCCCCCCATGGGCTGATGCGCCCTTAGCATTCGCCTATACTGCCTATGCCAAGGGCCGGCCCTGCTGAAAGGGTAAAAAATAAACAAAGAACAATTTACTTTTAATGATTTAGAGTTTTTAAGGCAATGCTGCTGCAGAAAAGTTCTGTCGTCTAGCACACATGGGAGCTAGCTAAATGCTGGTTAGCTTCCTGCTTCTACAATGCTATTTTTCTGTCTGTTTATCTGTTTCTGAAACTTTTTAAAGCCGTCCAGCATCTTAAACTGAAAACTTTACTTAAACAACCTGAATTTGTGCATGTCCACAATATAACCAGCTAATGCTAGCTAGCATGTAGTACAGTGTGGCTACAAAAAGCAGGTAGAAATGTTTGAAAACGTTTTTTTTCCCATTATTAACTTGAATAGATCTATGGTATTTGACAGGTTTAAGGTTTTATACACCTTTAATTAAAATAGTACTTCATGCAACACAGTCTCACAGCATTTCGTGTTATAGTCACGAAATTGATCTATTGATTCGTGTTCACCAACACGATTTCGCAATTTTTTTCGTGTCACACAGAACGATTTTAAAAGCAATGTAAATAATAACAAATTAGAAGGAAAAACAGATTAAAAAAATACAGATTTCAGTATTCTGACACAGAACGATTTTAGAAGCAATGTATTTCTATTGGTAGTATGTTTCGTGCCTGCACCAAATAATAACAAATTAGAGGGAAAAAAAGATGACAACAAATACAGATTTCAGTATTCTGAGGCTCTGAGCCCCATTTCTTTTCCTCGCGGACGGCAAAAAAACTCAGACATTATACAATTTAAAATAAAAGGGTTAGGCTTAGGGTAAGATATTGAGTAAGACATTTTTCTTATGAACCACACAGCTTCCGGTCTTCCAAGACCCGACCGGACAAAAAGACGTGTTGCAGGCACGAAACACACTACCAATAGAAATACATTGCTTTTAAAATCGTTCTGTGTGACACGAAAAAAATGCGGAAAATCGTGTTGGTGAACACGAATCAATAGATTAAATTAATTTCGTGACTATAACACGAAATGCCGTGAGACTGGGTTGTTTCATGATGACATTTATATCTGGTTTTGGGATTTTAAACACAGTTCAGGTAAACAAGTGTTACATATTGTCATACCTACACAATACATGTTGGAATTCCTTTTACCTCCCTCAGTAATGCACATTTAAACAGTCTAATTACCTTGAAAAAATACATCTTTGAGCCATCGAGTTCAATCTTTTCTGTACTTGTGACACATTTATCACCCACTGTCAAAAAGCTATGAGATGTCTGACAGGTACAAACACTGAGCAGCATATTTTTAAGTCATTATTCAAAGGACGACTCTACTGCCCTCTCAGAGGAGCATAGTGTGTTTTTAAGGTTTCCTATCTTACGCCCAGACATCACAGGGAAACACTATGTTGGGGGTTAGCTTCAGAAGGGGGAGATAAGTAAGAACAAAGCGATCTGTCTCATGGTGTCAAAACAAAGGCTGCCTTTTCTCCCCTATAGACACCGCGGCCTTGAACTAGACACCAGATACTCAGAAGCCTCTCCGAGATTAGGAACAGAGACTTCTTTAGACAAAGCAATCACACGTCCGGGCGGGGTCTTCAGGCATGTTGAGGATGTGTTTCTGTGGAGTTTGTTAATATTTGGGCAAACATTTCTGCATTCCAGAGATGTTGGAGCACTGGGAAGTTCAGAGTTCTCTCCAGGAAAAAAAACTGAAATGGCCTTAAATAATGCTTTCCCAAATGCAACTTTCTGACATTAGGTTAGCAATGTCAGAAAGATAAATGTGACACAACTTGAAGGGTCAGAACATGAGATTCATTAAAGTGTGAAGACTTGAGAACGTAAGCTGCCCTCAGCAGTAAAAGGGCTATGGAGAAAAGCAATGTCCGCCCAACGAGGTGGAAGTGCTATCCTCAGGGCTTAAATTATACGTTAAAATGATTTCAATTTTGACATCAATTGCCACTGACTTTTCAACGCACAACCAATCAGATAACAGCTGTTTGAAGCAGCAAAAGCTAGCAGAGGAGGTAACCATATAGAGGCCAAACTTAACTAGCTGTTTCCACCGCAGGCCCTGCACACTACCATGCTGTAGGCAAGGAGCAGATCAAGTATCAGGTGAAGGCAGCTTTACATTACATTACATTACATTGCATTTAGCTGACGCTTTTATCCAAAGCGACTTACAATAAGTGCATTCGACCAACAAGATACAAACTTGAAGAAAACCGAATCATATAAGTACATCAGGTTTCATAGAGCTAAAACATTTCAAGTGCTACTCAACTGGCTTTAGATAAGCCAGTCCTTTATTAGTATATAAGTGCTTTGTTAGTAATTCTTTGTTAGTAATTCTATCGCTCGAAGTGGAGTCGAAAGAGATGAGTTTTAAGTCTGCGCCGGAAGATGTGTAAGCTTTCTGCTGTCCTGATTTCAATGGGGAGCTCATTCCACCATTTTGGAGCCAGGATAGCAAACCGACGTGTTTTTGCTGATGGGAACTTGGGTCCCCCTCGCAGTGCTGGTGCAGCGAGCCGTTTGGCCGATGCAGAGCGGAGTGCACGTGCTGGGGTGTATGTGGTTTAACCATGTCCTGGATGTAGGAAGGGCCAGATCCATTCACAGCATGGTACGCAAGTACCAGTGTCTTGAAGTGGATTCTAGCAGTTACTGGAAGCCAGTGAAGTGAGCGGAGGAGCGGAGTGGTGTGGGAACATTTTGGAAGGTTGAAGACCAGACGAGCCGCTGCATTCTGAATGAGCTGCAGAGGTCGGATGGCGCATGCAGGTAGACCAGCCAGGAGGGAGTTGCAGTAGTCTAGGCGTGAGACGACGAGAGCCTGGGCCACAACCTGCGTCACTTTCTGGGTCAGGAAGGGACATATCCTCCTGATGTTGTACAGCGTGTATCTGCAGCAGCGGGTTGTAGCAGCGATGTTTGCAGTGAAGGACAGTTTGTTATCTAGGGTCACACCCAGATTCCTTGCAGTCTGAGTCAGAGTCAGAGTAAGATCATTACAGATAAACCATCTAATACTGGCCCTCCCTCCTTGGTTGGACCTCAACAGGTCAGTGGTGAGTCCCAACTTGTCAGGTCCTTTGCTAAATAGTAATCCATTGCAATGTTGTAGTAAATGCTTGTCCTACTTGGAAGTTCAAACACTGACCCTAACCTTACAAAGCCAAAACATACTAGTTTGCCATTAAGGAGAAATGCCACACAGCTGTTGGCATAGGTTAGGTAGCTAACAAGATTGAACTAGAATTCATGGGAAACAGCAGAGTTGTGAATTAGCATCAGCCACAAGCCAAATGCTGGTTAAAAAGTGACTGCCAGATTTTTGCTTCACTCACAAGCCAAAAAGGTTATCTATTGACGGAAGGTAGTGAAAAAAAGTGTTATTTTTGAAGACTGGTGAAGCAAGACTATCATCACTGTCAAGCCTATTAATCTTGCAACAATAATTTGCATTACTGTAATGTGCATTTACACTAAATACAATATCAAACAAATGATATTGTGATTCATTTTCTCATGCAATTTATGTTTATTGCCAATTCACAATAATGCAGTGATCATGTTCAACACAAACAATATCTGACTTTCTACCAAGAGATGTCTTCACACACAAATACAGACATCTGTTGCCACCTGACAATATTCAGGCAATAACCAGATGTTGTTTGTGTTTGAAAACCCTCAGCCGCTAGCGTTGCAGATTTGTATGGGTAGCTAGCACTAGCATGTTTGCTGTTAGTTTGCTGGCTAAATGTTCTTGAAACTAGCCCCAGTAATCCCTTTCACAAGCTTTCAGTACCCCTTTTTTGTGAGGAATGGATTTTACTGTGCCAACTTCTGCTGTAAACACAATATAGACGTTACGATGCATCATTTTCCCAAAGAGAAAGTGACACATACAAAATAAAGCTAATTTAAAGAAAATGTTAACTCTAACTTTTTATTAATGTAAAGAATCAAAGGCCTTATAGATAGGTTGACCTTATTTAACACCTCAATGTTTTATCGCACTACAGGCAAAGTTTCAATAACACTTGATTTGTACTCAATAAACCTTGATTTGTACGTGAGCTTAATGCCTAAAATGGAAATGAAATGTCAATTTGGGAAATCTGGGCTATATTAAAACACAGAATCCTGTCATAGTAATGAAAGATGGGATAAAACTGACATTTTAATTCGAGGCCAGCTTCTGGGTGTGGGTTAGCTACCAGTGAAGAACAATGGAGGGTGTTTCCTGTTGGAATCAAAGCGCTCTGCTACCAGCTTCCTCTGATTGCTGAGGGAGTGTGACTGCTGTTTGAAATAGACTGAAGGAGGACTGCAGATGCTGCTCTTTAATATCGTCTAACGCTGCAGAGATGTGCTTTTTACAGTGCTTACATACAGTGGGTGTATGGAGGCTCATCCAGATGCTTCCACATAAGGGCCGAAGGGGGTCGTGAACCTATCAGCTCGCTCGCTGCCTTTGTGCGTAAATCGACAGGTGCTCCCTACGTCTGTCCTGACATCATATCCCGAAGAGAAGCACTCCAGCCAAATAAAGCAGAGCAAAGACAATGTGGGAGTGAGAGGTGGAAACACACATGGGGGGGGAGAAACTCATTAGCAATTTGATTTCACTGCCAACATTTCTTTAGTTGAAATGGACAGCATGACATTACATTACATGTTACTTGTTAGACGCTTTTATCCAAAGCGACTAACATACTCAATACTGTGGGCAATCCCCACAGGAGCAATTTGGGGTGAAGTGTCTTGCCCAGGGACACAAAAACATGCTGACTGCAGTGGGGTTTGAATCTGTGCTCCCCTGATCCCAACACCAACGCACTAGTCCACTGCGCCACACGCCTCCCTCTGCAGTGCTGGCATGAGGGGCTCCTCCTCATTTGTTGTCAAATGTCAAAAGGTTCTCAAGACATTGTCGAGATAAATAACTGGTAAGAGATCATAAGTCTTATGACCAAGAAAATGTGACATCCCATTTCCAGTTCTCTTGGGAAAATTGCCAGCAAAACGTTAAATATAGAGGACAGTTTTGGTTAGGGTAAGGTTTGCCAGTTTTCAGATTTTTGGCCACTAGTATCGCTAAGTAGTAAAGGTTTTGAAAGCAAGTACACTGCAGACACGCGCATGCAAATAGAATGATGGTATTCATTCTTGCCAACAATTGGTGGCAATAATACGCCAAGAAAAGAAGAAACATGCCAGCAAAAGGCAGGAATTTTTTGGCTATCTTGCAAATATGGATGCAAGCATGTGCTGGCTCCCAACAAAAAAATACCCCCAAAATGTTACCAATATTTATGAGGAATATATTGCATTCAACACATTTGTAAAGTTATTAGTTTTCCCCCCAATGTTTTAATTGTTCGCCAAATTTGATCGGCCACAGATTTTGATCCTTTAAAGCACATGTGTCAAACTAAGGCCCGGGGGCCAAATCAGGCCCGTGGTGGATTTAATTTCGGCCTGCAGAATAATTTCTGATTACTATTAGATCTGGCCCGCCGGTATATTGCACGCACACCTTCACTCAATCCTGAAGGTTTCCTCAGCTCAGAGCCTGACCCCAAACATTGATGAACTTGCACCCAAGATGAGATGCCAAGTATCTGGCTTGAACTAGCATCACAGAGCAGCAAACTGAGTTTAATGGATGTTTCCTTCTGCACTTTTTTTCTTGAGACAACAGGGCATGTTTGGTTTTTTCTTTGAGGGAAATAGTTTTTTTGAAGCTGTTGTTGGCCTGTGGAAAAATGTAATCATAAGAAATGACTCTGGAAAAGCTGCAGATAGAGCCATAAGAAATGAATGCAACTGATTATTTAATGTTTAATGTTGTTTTTATAGGCAATCATTTAAGCTTTGTTAGTTTCAGGTTTAATATGTGCAATAAGTTCATTTCAATAAGTTTTTCTATAAACATTGAACCAGTCCGGCCCTCGACTAGTACCCATTTTTTTATTTTGGCCCACTGTGTATTTGAGTTTGACACCCCTGCTTTAAAGAGTTTGTTAAATTCATTATATTCTATATTGTTTTTCAATGAAAGGTTGCCAGATTTCTGTAGGTGTGGCCATCAACCGAAATTATTCTGGGAACTTTGGAAGGCAGTTATTTAATCCCATTGTGAGAATGTCACAACACATCAAGGAACAGTCTCACTGATGTTGAATAGTGAAGGTAACGATCATGCTAATAGGCAGGAGCTTTAAGCAAGAGTTGACGTATTTCCAAAGCAACACCTGCTTAAGGCCAAACACTCAGAGGTAAAAGTGAAGCCAACCTTTTCTCTGTACTAATGGGCTCCTGTGCCAGATTATGTTAAATCTGTTTACATGTCACATATTCAGAGTGGGCGATTACGTTCCACTTTTAATCCTTCACTCTCATTGTGATAAACAGGTTTCTGAGGACTGTGAGGAGATCACGTTGTTCTACTTTCAAGAGGGTTGGTATTGTCAGACCAATTTTTAAATTCTTCATTTGTGTTGTGGTTATGTCTCCTGGACAGTTGCTTTGTCCACCTCAAGGACTTTTCCTGAGCTGTTTATCCAACTTCTCTAGACCGCTAGACATTTTTGCAACATGCTGATTCTAAAATGAGCTCAATTGAAAATAAACAGCTCGAAAGCCATCATATTAACATGCACATTAATAGAAATGAGGCTTTTATGGCGAAAAGAGCTCTTGAATTATGTGTATGAAAGAGCTAAAAAGCCTCGGGTGCAGTAATTGCTGTTTACAGTTGGCAGCGACCAATTTTGTGGAGCAATCAACTTTAGTGATGATGCATCGTGAAAGTAGCTCACTTGTTTGTTTACTGTCTGCAGGGGGTGTTCATCTTCACTGTGAAATGGATTCAGCAAAGTACTCATCAAGGTTTTGAGTGAATTTCAAAAGAGAGGGATGGACAGATAAGAAAGCGGCTGAGGTCAGTGGTCCTGCAGGGGGTGATGTTTATGACATGCGTCTCCCGGGAGAGCTAAAGTGACGGTCAGGGCTCATGGAAACACTGAGGACGTCATTGAATTTCAAAGTTGAATAACCCACATTCCTGAAGAGCGTTTCCTGGAAGAGGTGCCGGGTCATGAGGGGGATGAAAGACATTTAACGAGGTCATGACAATTGTTCCTAAAACTGTCCCCTGATGGTATTAAAGTATTTTGTACTAGGTATTTTCCATTGTAGCCATCTGACTCACCTTGGATATTTTAGTTTTCTTCACTTGCTTTAATGCCTCTGCACAGTGACATGACCTGTTATTACCTGAATGAGGGAGGCACAGACTGTTCTCTCTCCTGCCTTCTGGGAGGAGATACATGAGCTTCAAATCACGGACAAACAGACTAAAAAACTGTTTCTACCCCTGGGCCGTCAGTCTGCTTAACCACAACACTTAATGCAATAACCGTAACCATCTAAGAAGAAGAAGAAGAATTGGGAGGGATGAAACCCTCTGTAATGGTCACACATGCAGAGCACACAGCACACACAGTGAAATGTGTTCTCTGCTTTTAACCCATCCTAGCACCAGGAGTCTAGTACTAGGAGCAGTGGGCAGCTATTGCACAGCACCCAGGGAGCAATGGGAGTGGGGGGGAAGGGGGTTGTCCGGTGCCTTGCTCAAGGGCACCACGGCAGGGCAGGAGGTGAACTGGGACCTCTCCAAGTAGAAGTCCACACTCCATACTTACGTCTGGTCGGGGACTTGAACAGGCGACCCTACGGCTCACAGTCCAAGCCCCTACTGACTGAGCCACTGCCGGACTCCACACATATACACACTTTGAATGCACTTTCAAAATTATAAACTATTTTTTTATCAATACTTTTAACTATTTATTCCCCCGTATGAATGCTTATGTTGTCTGTCCTACTGCCGTGTTTTTAATGTTATGTATGTCTAGTTTTTGCACACTGGGACTCTCGTTGTACTTTTTGTATAATGACAATAAAAGGCTTTAACTTTAACTTAACTTGCAAAAATAATGTTTGAAAGTTTGCATTGAATTTCATTTAGCTGACAAGTTTTTCCAAAGGGATTTACAATGACTGCATTTAAGCATGAAGAAAACAACTCAAAAGTAAGCAAGAATCAAGAATAAGCTAAACCAGTTTCCTTAATGCTGTTTTTATTGGCAAAGGTAGAGCAGAAACAGATGGATTTGCCGTCTGCAACAGAAGATTTGTAGACTTTCTGCCATCCTCATATCAATGGGGAGCTCGTTCCACTATTTTGGAACCAAACCTGTTTTTTTGTTTGGTGATAATTACAAAATGTTGGCATGCTTACATGCATCTAATCTTAGTAATACGCTCAACCACTGGGTCTCACAGAGCCAATATCACAGATAAAGTGCTCTGAGTAGTATTGCCTTTCAGGAAGAAGAGTAATGTAAATGTATCATGACATTTCAATCGATAAGATTACATTCATACATCCAAAAATGAGATTACATGTCGTTAAATCTCCACTTTCTTCCACTACCCCCTAAGCTGCTTATCTCTCATTTTCCAGCTTTTCAAAGTGGATTTTTTTGTTCTTCTCAGGTAATATAATTCCCTGATGTACTAACGTAATGGGCAGTTCAGCCCATTGTGTCAAAGAGTAATGTCACAGGCCTGCTGCGGGAAATGCCTGACTGAAAACATAAAGGGGGATTTTTCAACACTCCATTTCCTCCCTAACCAAAAACAGTGAATGTGTAACCCTTTGAATCCCCCTGAAACAATCACCATTAAATAAGAGAGTGTGCAAAGCCTGAAGCATGCCAGGGTGATGAAAATCAGCAAGTTTAAGGGCAAGACTCATGAGCAAATGATCACACTTTTCAAACACATTGGAGATTTTGTTCAGTCATTTTAATTGTGTGTACATTTCAAACCACCAGATGTTTAAAATAAATGGTAATTAAATCAGCATTTACTCCTGACTTGGCCAACTTAACACATTTAGTCATTGTTGATTTTGGTCCGGATGTCCCCATGACATTTAAGACATTTTTAAATAAGTTAAATGTAATATCCAGCACAGACAAAGAGAAGATAGCAGAATGGTGCTTAAGCATGTGATCAATAATCTAATTAATGTGAGACTGAATGAGACAAACAAGAGGACCTGGCATGTCTATTGGTACGATGACCAGTTCAAAAGGGAACTGTCCATCCTTCCTGCTGTCTGTTGTCAGTAAACATGAATTATTCACATGGTTAAAAGCTTTCTACTTCCTGTCAATGACCTGACACCCACAGAAAGAAAAGCCAACATTTGTAAGCAGGAGCCTATTTTCTCTCTCTCAAGTTTCGGGTAAAACAATTGCAGTGAAAACCCATTTTCATAAATGAGTTTGCAGAACAAAAGGTAAACTTCAACTTTGAAATATGACGTTTTTCAGATACATATTTAACAGTTTAGCAAAAATAAAAGGTGATGTGGACTTTTCACTTCTTCCATACTGAAAAAAGTTGGTTCAAAATAGTGAGTGTGTATTATCAAAGAGGCCCTGTTATGCTTTTAAGGGTCTCCCTCTCCTGTAGTGTGTTATATTGTAAATATATTATATATATATATATATATATATATATTAGTAAATGGTCTGCAAAGGCTAAAATCCCGGTGTCCCCCCCATTGGACTCCTTCGTTTCCTTCTATAACATAATGACATCACAATGTAACATTCCCTTCTATTGGCTAGCTCTCCAACACATTGTACGTGATAGCCTAAGGGGCGGGATATCTCTAAGCATGTTGACCAATCACAACAGAGCCGGCCAGCTAACCAATCAGAGCAGACTGGGCTCTGGTTTCAGACAGAGGGTGAAAAGAGGTGCTGCAGCACAGGCAGTATGAGAAAAATAAAGAGCTTTTTGAACATTAAAGCATGGAGACATGTCCCAGGAGAGACACTACATACATATGATACCTGAACATGAGCAGGAGAGGACTCTTTAAAGTAGAGACACTACATACATATGATACCTGAACATGAGCAGAATATGTACTTTTTAAAGTTATTCTGAGCCAGGCCGTGTTTTGTGCAATGTGTGTTGGTCTCAGTGTTGATAGAGAATTGAAAACACATTACCCCTGTATCTTTACAGTATAACTTTTTTCCGAGAACACATTTCAAAGGTTTCACATAAATACACTCTCTGTGTGTGGGCCCCCTGTAGTGCTTAAGTGGGAGTCTCTGTTGAAATGGCTGATTTACAGCACCCCCCCTCCTCTTATACAGCCAGGCTCCATTGTCCTCTTTTTCTGCACACATACACCACTTCCTGTGCCGCCGGCTACCAACTCAAGTAGTTGGCCCTTCAAGTCTGAAGTATGTTTAACCAGGACAAAATGCATAGTATGTTTACAGTTTTACAAAGGATTTAAATATCTCACCAATCATCAGATGGAATATCTTGAAATGTTGCACCCTACTTATTTTCATGATCCCCTGCCCTTTACTTTTGTTATATGTTACATTTATACAGTACCTTTGTTATATTTTCAACTATAAACCTATTTGTTGTATTATTGAAGAGGCCTTTGTTTATTTTCAAAAGGGGAATTGTGTCAGTGTGAAGGCATTTGTGACATTTATTTTCACAAGTAAATATTTTATTTTTATTTGTATTTCAGTCAGACAACTCACGTGTTCTTAATATGTTTATTATAAGCAGCATATAGTTGAGTTTGGCGTCTAGGCTCGGGCCTCATCACTCCACAGATTTACAGAGAACATTGAGTGATGATTAGATACTGTAACTATCCCCCGAGCCTACAGGTGGAAGCTGGGGTGGAAGCTGGGGTGGAAGCTGGGGTGAAAGCTGGGGTGGAAGCTGGGGTGGAAGCTGGGGTGGAAGCTGGGGTGGAAGCTGGGGTGGTGGTGGGGCAGGCAAGCAGCACGTGAACGCATCAGCAATGTGACAGAGCCGCAGCATAGCGAGGCAGAGGCTTCACGTGTTAATGTATCATTGGTGCTCGAGTTGACTGCCTGAACTAGCTCGCAGGCTTCGCCCCATGTCTGTGAGAACTGATTTCCAGGCTTTTTCCTGCTTATCTCAATCTTAAAAATAAAGTACAGCCTATATTATTGCAGTCGTGATGGCCATGTTTCCCAGAAGATCGTACCATATCTTTGAAGGTTCGCAGTAATAGTACTACTTTTTAGATATAATGTAAATATAAGTGTGAGCCTCAGGTCTTCAAGCTTCCTGTGTAAGACACTGAACACCTTTTGTTTTAAATAATACATAAACCTTTCTGACGTTCACTGCGTTTTCCCACCGGTTGTGCTCATCTCCAGACAATAACAAACCATAAAAGTGCAAATACTTACGAGCCAAGGTCTGTAACCAACTCATCCATTTGGTATCTTTCACATTCCTCCCACAAGGCTATAGCTGCCGCCCTGAAAGCCCTTTCTGACAGGAAGCATCACAGGAAGCCACTACCCATGAGTGCACAGGGGCCACGGAGAGACCCCAGCCTCACTTTCATACGTCCAGAGCCACAGGAATGCAGCGCTCTTTGTTTCAAAGTCAACACGAGCTCAATCTCTGCTGTAAATCCAATGCAGCCTGTCAAGAAGACGAGAGGGGAAAGCAGAGTCTGCAAAAGAAAAACTGATTTATTCAACTTTGAATGTTTATATAAAAATAGGAGATGAGTTCCAGATATTTCATCTCTGCAAAACCCACTTCAGAATATATTGCATCGTCATGACCAACAGGAGGATATCTCAAATCAAAACTCATGATTGGCTTTGGCTACTGATTTTCTTTATTATGTAAATATTCATATGGTTTGTGTTTGTTTTAGGCTATATTTGAAATAGTGTCAGATGTACAGAGAAAGAAAACAAACATACAAAAAAAATTACAAAATGAGAAAACTAACTACATTTCAGTAGCGATGGTTAAAATATGTAAAGAGGTTATATACACAAATTGAAATCATATGGTTTACTTTAAGCGTTTCCTACTTGTTTGGCACATCTAGTCTTATAGAAATTCAGCTTAGATAATATTGCATCTTCATGATAACCAGGAGTACATCTAATAAATCAAAAATCTTCTTAAAAAGACAAGTACAAAATAATTAAATCCTGACTCATGATTGACAGCGTGGAGTATGGATTTGCTTTTTTGTTTAATATTTAAATATGTATTGAGTTTTTGGTTTGTTTGAGGTTATATAAAGTCACAAGTTAACAATTGGAATACGTTTTGTTGAATGTACCGAGGAAGAAAACTAAAATCTACAACAAAATGTAAAAAAACTACAGCAGGAAAAACGACAACATGAACAACAAACTCAACAGCGGCCATGTTTATAAGAGGGCATTATTGGTATATGTTAAAAAATTATATTCGTGACCGGCTTGAGCTTCAATAATCAGGATACATGTATATCATCCTGATTATTGAAGCAAGAAATTAATTCAAATGAACATATATACATATTTGGGTCTGTTCTAATTTGTCACCGGCTTGAGCTTCAATCTCAGGATCCATGTATTTCTGATCCTCTCAAGAATGGAAGTAGTCATCACATACAGAGCATCAACTAGTTCCTGAACAGTGTCCTTCACATGCTGATATACAAGAGAGGGAGTTACACAGTCACAAGATGGAGGAATAGAAAGCAGTACTCAATGTTTTGCTCAGATTAGCTAAGGCCTGCGTAAGCAATAAACATGACAATCATATGTCTATCTCCATAGAGGCTGAATCATCATGTTAATCACATAGCTATCATATGCCTAAAACAGTGTGTCATGCTTCTCTTACTATAATCATCTTGCCATATACACTGTTATACTCTTGGGCTTTCGTTATCATGTCCTTGAAAGAGTACATTCAGTATTTTCCCAACAGTATAGTATCTTCAAAATCATATCTCAGTTTGCCTTAAACATTTTCCACTGTCATACCATGTCAGCATATCTCATCTTGGAGAAATTCAGTTTAGAAAATATTACATTTTTATGATAAACTGAAATATAAAGTACAAGAAAAATACCTTCTGAGTTTCTAACTCATGATGGACAGCGAGGAGCACAAAACAAATTCTGCTACAATGAATGTACCCTCAAATAAGGTTTGTTAGCTTTTTCCATTGGGCTTTTGCACCTTTTGAAAAAATATAGAGATGGAGCTGAGTGTGCTTTCAGTTACCTAGCAACATATGGTGAACGACACACTGGCTGCAGGTGATAAATAGGGGTGTTTTCTGTTTTGATTGTGTGTGTGTGTGTGTGTGTGTGTGTGTGTGTGTGTGTGTGTGTGTGTGTGTATGCTATCTCGCATGTATGTATGTGCAGGCTCGTTGGGTGTGTTGGCGACAATGACAGGACCCCTCCCTGGAAATTAGACCCCGAATCATATTCATCTCACAAACAAACCGGGGTCTTCAAAGTGGCAGCTCTGGAGCGGAAGTGCGTCTAGATTAGTGCTGCCATCCAACCGCGACATGGCTCAGGAAACAGGAGAGCCTCTTGCCCGCCATCAAAGGAGCAGCAGATCTAACACAGAGTGTGCTGCTCGTCAGGAGTCTGCCACTTCAAACCTGCTGTGAGCCAAAGCTTTATCTTCAAAGTCTCCTTTGGTAGAAGAGCTTTCACATTATTTTAATGGCTAAGTTGCTGTTAACATGTGTTGTGTTTCATTTTAGTAATGTATAAGAAGTGTGTCTTTGCGTGCTGCATGAAGACGTGCAGGTGAGGAACTTGTAAAACCACACAAAGGGTCCCTATTATGCGATTTGGGGGTTTTGCCTTTCTTGTAGTGTGTTATATAGGTGCATGTAAATGGTCTGCAGAGGCTAAAATCCCAAAGTTGAAGAACTGTGGGGGGCACAGCCTGAAACGCCTCCATTGGACTCCTTGGGACTTCTTTGATTACTTCCTCTTGGACAGATTCTATGTAAGGGCAAACATATATTGTGGATTGTTGTATCAAACCTATGGAACAAGAGACTGTAAATACTAATAAACGACCTGATGATTAGTCCATGGTTTGTAGTAAGATGTAAAGAAACTTAAAGAATGCTTCCTAAATCTAAATCATTTTGGTTAAAAGGGTGTCAACTTATATATAAAGTTACATTTTACTTTTTAGTATCTGCTTTGGATATTGGTCCATGAGAGAGACCAGATGTACTGCAGTGTTATTAGCTAGATTAAACTGACTGCAAACACTCTTCAAATTCCAATCATCAAATACTCTTATGATAAAAACCCACTAATTGGATGACAGCTAAAGTAGACTCCTCAAAGCAGCTTTCATACGAGAAATTAATCATTAATGTAATGTAACAAATAGGCTGTTGCTCTTTAATCCTCTCTGTTGACAAAGGAATCCAATTTCCATCAGAATAAACGTCACGGTAATATACCCAAGCTATAGAAATACTTGCAATTTATATATTTTTTTTTCCTCTGCAGGTTTTGGATTGTGACCCCTGGTGAATTTAACCTCTTTCTCAATATGGCAAGGTCACGACTCAGCAGCTGATTACGCAGTGTGAAAGAACACACACGCAATCAGGAGTCCTACGCTAGGGAGTGAAGAGAGAAGAAGTGTTGAGGAGTGTAGAGGGCAGGTTGGAGGTTTGTGAAGAGGTGAGGTGACATCAACGAATGCCATGTTTACTTAAGTAGCTAATCAGAGCGGCACAGTCGGCCAATCGAAGGGAGGTGGGAGGAAACGGTGGGCTCCTGGTACTCCTCAGGGACACCGACGCTCCATCGCCATCATCTTCACGCAGCCTGCTGTGTGTGAAATTGACTTCAGGGTGTGTGTGTTTCCTGGGGATGTCAAAGAGGTCAGACTACTGCAGTGTGACTCATTTTACTTTCCTACCTTCCTTTCTACCTGTTGATGCGACCCCTTTGATGCTGAATGAATTTAAAAGGAACATTTTAACAGAATGATTTAAGGGATTACATTTTTTATTGTGGTCATTCATGTTCTCTTAAAGGTGGGGTAGGTAAGTTTGAGAAACCGGCTCGAGATACACTGTTTGTTATATTCCATGGAATGCTCTTAACATCCCGATAGCAATGAATATCTTAAGTGCTTTGACAAAAAATCCATAAAAAAATGTCATCTGTGGAAGCCGTGGTGCTGTAAAAAGCACGACCAATCATCTGAGCCGGCCCGGCTAAAATAACTGGATGGCCTACCTGCCTGTCAGCCTTCCATCTGTGCACAAACTTATCTCGTGCCCTCATTGGTCATGTGTGCGTTCGTGTGTGTTGAGGGAGGGGCTCTGTAAGGAAGTGGCAGATTTTTTCCGTCTGTGTATTTTCAAATTCTAGCGCACTCGAGCTGGTTTCTCCAAAATTACCACCCCACCTTTAAGTAAAAGTATCAATACAACATGTTAAAAACACTCCCCCCTGCCTAAGACACCTTGATTGGACTTTGTTTACTTCAAGAATATAGTGACATCACTTTGTAACACTCACACTTCTATTGGCTAGCACTCCAACACATTGTACATTATAGGCTAAGGGGCGGGACATCTCTAAGCGGTTTTTACTGCTGCTGGATATCTTAACCAATAAATATATGACAACGTTTATTTATTTGTGTATTTATATTTTATATAACCTAATAATCTGAATCTGTAAAGTAACTTAAGCTGTCAGATAATGTAGTGGAGTAATCAAGTACAATATTGGCTCCTGAAGGAAGGGTGGTCGATTGAAAGTAAAAAGTAACATTAAATGAAAAGACAAGTATCTAAAATTGTACTTAAGTACAGTACATGAGTAACCAATTCCTGTTCAATTAAGATTATACTCTGATGATTAAATACGGCTGGAAAACAGTTAAATAAGACTAAAATGTATTCCAAATATGGATTAAAACGTACACAATATTCCTACACTTCCAGTAAAGCATATTTTAGTTAGATCCTTTCCCTCTAAATACCCTTCACTTCAAACTCCACACCTCCTGTAAAGACTTGATGGATTGATGATCATGGCTTTTAAACTAAATGATTCATACTTTAATACTTATTACATTAAAAAGATCAAACTTTAAAGGCCATCAAGGCTTAATAGTTAACCAATAAACTTGGAGGAGTCACGACTATTATCGGCAACTTTGAAAATGAAAGAGGCCTTTTATTGTCTTCTGATGTCGTGTTACTCAGATATGGATATTGAAATAAAGAAAACACAAACGATTTTATGAATTTTAGAGTCAATCAATTACAATCAATTTTCGGAGATGAAACAACTGATGCCAAGAGCTTCCTCCTATTCTGTGAAGGGCACTTACTATGATTATGTTCAGGTTCATATGTGCCTCTACTGTGACCTATGCTTTAATGTTCAAAAAGCTAGAGTGTGTGTGAGAGAAACTCCCTCTTTGGGATTTTAACCTTTGCACTCCATTTACATGCACGAATATAACACTACAGGAAAAGGAAAACGCCCTAAACATAATAGGGCCTCTTTAACATGTTCACAAGCTGGTTAACCTTACATCAGAGCAACCATGGCTCTGATATATAAAGGAATGAAACCGCGTCTAGTTCAGTTTTGTCTCAAATAATGTTATCATATATGTTTGCTCAAATCTTTAAACTTCAGTCCGTGCATCAGTGTATTTGCTCTGTCTGTGTCTCTATCTTTCTTGTCTGTCTTTCTTTATCTGTCTGTCTGAGCAGAGACGAGTGTCTCCAACATCTTGTAATGAACGTAATGTCAGAGGAGCTTCAGAGAACACCTGCAGAAAAGTAAACCTTAGCAAGCGCAGCACTGCTAATAAACCGGAAAATTACCATCACTTCTAAATTAAAACGTGTTTATAAAGCTGGCAGGAACGGAGCTGGTTTGAGGGTTAACAAGCAAACGTTTGAAGTGCTAACAAGCACACATTTGAAGTGTTTGCACACGGAGCATTTGTGGATTTATAAATGCAAATAAAAACATTTTATGTAAGAAACCACACAACCAAGATCATATTATAAAAAATCCCCGTCTTTAAAACAGAAGCCAGCAGGTTTCCACAAACACACACACACACACACGCACACACACACACACACACACACACACACACACACACACACACACACACACACACACACACACACACACACACCCCCGTGTTTGCTCTCTTGTCGCCGCCTGGCAGCAGCAGGGACAGTTTATTGGATCTCTTTTATCAAATGATTCATGCCTCTTGTATGGATGGCACTCCAAATGTTCTTTGATTGAGGAAATTAAACCTGAGGCCCTTGAACCGCTTTCACAAGTCCTGACTCGTCCAAATTGGATGCAAATATGGCGGATGGGATCACTGCAGGGTCACCGCATGAACATCAATTAATCAAATCTACTGTGATGCTGCTTTTGTGTCATTCTGAACTCGCTGTCAACAAATCAGCGCTCCAGTTCAGTAAATGATGGCAGAAGAAGGTTCATTTAATTGATGCAAAAGGATTGGAAAGATTCTTGTTTGGCATAAACATAAAATAATCACACATAATCAAATGAGATTTACTGCAGGTGTGTTGTGGGAACAGATGCAGAGCAGATTCTGGCACATGCACAATGTGCTGTGTGTCTCTTTTGATTATGTGTGATTATGCCGACCGACTCTGATTCAAGCCTTTCAAAAGTTTTGAAATTCTCCGATTACTCCTAGGCAACTTTTGCACAAATGTCAAGTAGCCTTAACGTAAATGTGTTTTAAATAATAGATTTTCTTCAAAATCATAGCTTGCAAACAATCCAATGTCATTGGTTGATGAAATAGAGTATTCATATGTAATTATAAGAGAGTTCAGTTATATTGAAGGTTGGTTAATTCTGGTATTGAAACTATTCCTTACAAATATTTTCGTAAACTTCATGAATAAGATGAACTGGACCGTACAGCATTAACGTATCGAACTAGTTTAAAAGAAACTTACTAAAACCATATTACAAAATGTATGCTTTTATTTGACTAAGACAAGACCATAATGATTTTATAATGATTATAAATAGGGACATACATGGGTAGATCGATTTACAGCTAATTACATCTTTAAACCAACTGTGTGGACTAGGATCTAACACTTATAGCCTCAGACAAAATCGTTTTTCTTTGGTTCAAAATTGTGCTAAATAAAGGTTGCTGAAATGTGTAAATTGCCAATTATTCTTTTCCCTCACTGGCGAAACCTTCCCATCAAGATCAAACAAGGTTTTAGGTAGAGTAGCTTCACGTCACGTCTTCCTGACTCTCGGCTTCCTCCAAAGGTCTGTGCAAAAATAAATGGGTGCATTTAAGATGACAAAAAACACAGATAAACAAGTCATACATGGTCCATATACTATGTTTGGTGTTACACATTTTAAAGTGTGTTTCTGGGTCAATGCACAGATGTTTAAAATGTCAGGCCTTCTTCGTCAGCACTTGAACTGCAGCTGAAAACAAATGATGGTTTACTCAAGCTGCCCAGTCATGGTAACTGTGAGGGCTGAACAAAGACAGGTTTGCAGTCAGTCTAATTGGCATTTTGGTCAGTGTAATTATTGTTGTCTGCTAACACACTTGCGAGTTGGCAAGTGTTTGAATTGCTGGTCTGCGGCAGCGTGAAGAAGCAAACATTACCCGAGCCTTCAGCCTCTCTGGAAATGAAGTCACTCTGTAACGCAAAGACTGCATTTTTATTTGGGGACAAAGTATAGCCAGACTACTCCAAAGACTCTGATACACTGGAGAATGTAATGCTCCGTCTTAGAGTAAAGACTGTTTCTAGGTTTTTTATAATCTGCCAAAAGATTGGAATGTAAACCCTTAGTTAATCTTCTTTTGGTTATTTCGTTTGGTGAAACAAAGCATGAGAAAGTCCTTAATAAGTCATGTTAAATTAGCTAGTTAATCATTTTTTTGGAAAAGCTGGAGTTGTTTTGTTATTGCTTGGATTGTAGATTTGAAGTGGGTTTTCTGTTTGAAACTTGTTGTTTGTTGCTGAAATTAAAGTATTGCTGAACAAGTGTGTGACCAACACAGTCGGGGGTTAGAGTACAGTGATGGTGTTGTATTAAATAAAAAAGATGCACTGACTTTATATTGTTCAATATGTAGGTACACGTTCACAGTGTAGCTCTGATTTAAATATCAGCCAATGGGGGTTAAATCCAGTTTGTTGGTTTGTTACTTGTTGGCACAATTACAGAAAAACTACTTGCCTGATTTTCATGAAACTCTTTGGAAGAATTATGCATATGTCAAGGAAGAACCGATTACATTTTGAAGCCGTTCCAAATCAAGGGGCGGACACACACATTATTTTCCACTCTTGGATATGATTTTCGCTGAGGTCTGTGCTCTCTGAGTCCCCCGCTAGTTTCATTACGTATTTGCATTTGAGAGCGGCAGGTGCCTCAACATGTCTGTCATAAAATAATGAGGCTAACTGAGAGGAGTCCTCTCTTGAACTACAGACTCAGTTATTCAACATTCCTTTCCTTTAACATTTCCACCAACTCAAGACAGGTCTGATTTGCATTAGAATATAAACTCTACGAAATGCCCATTTATTCCAGCCTGGTGCATACCTGTTAGTGAAAACAAGAAGTACCGTAATGGAAAAGGGGTTTATTATGGTACTTTTTGCATATTTTAGCATCAAAAAGTGTGAGGCATTGGTGCAAGATTGTTCACAAGATCTGTGGCCTTTCATGCTTGGTGGAGTTACTTAGTGGCTAGAAGCGGTGAAGGAGGACGAAGAAGGGGGGTTTAAGCAATTAGTATGTGAAATAGATATCCTCTGCTTCTCCAGCAGCCAGCCGAGTACAAAGTGTTAGTCTGTCAGCAGGACCTGGACAACAGGAGAGGGCTCACTGTTGTTTGTGCCTGCCTGGCGACCATCTTGTCTGATTATATGCTGCAGTGACTGGAAGAGGGCTCTTACTAGCTGTGTCATTTCTGTCTGGTGACTCAAGGCTTTGAAGAATCTATACAGTTTGGCACCTTGACTTGTTTTGTCCTTGTAGTTTTACCATTGACTCCTTCTAGAACAGCAGCATCGATGTGTGAATTTTTGCTTGCTTCACATCAGCTCCATTTGCAACATCAACAAGGACAAATATATAAGACAAGAAACATGGAAACAACATTTAAAGAGTCCATATTCTGCTTATTTCCAGGTTCATATTTCTATGTAGTGTCTCTACTGGGACATGTCTCCATGCTTTAATGTTCAAAAAGCTCTTTATTTTGCTCAGGCTGCAGCACCTCTTTTCACCCTCTGTCTGAAACCAGAGCCCAGTCTGCTCTGATCGGTTAGCTGGCCGGCTCTGTTTTGATTGGTCAACCACTTCGGCTAAGAGGCGGGGCATTTTCTGACACATCTCTATCACCCACAATGTGAAGCCTAAGTGTTATATAGTGATGTCATTATGTTACAGAAGTAAACAAAGGAGTCCAATGGAGGCATTTCAGGCAGGGAGTGTGTGGGAGAGAAACTCCCTCTGGAGGGAACTTTGGGATTTGGGCCTTTGCAGACCATTTACATGCAGAGAAACCTATATAACACACTACAGGAAAGGGGAACCCCCAAAAAGCATAATAAGGCCTCTCTAACATAACATTGCAATCACTAAGGATAATATGTTTAAGACCATTTTAAGTACATTTGACCTGGGAGGCTGTGGCTCAGTGGATAGTGCGCTGAACCTCAAATCAGGGGGTAGCAAGTTCGATTCCCACTGCAGTCAGCATGTCGCTGTGTCCCTGGGCGAGACACTTCACCCCAAATTGCCCCTGTGGGATTTGTCCAGAGTATTGAGTAAGTCGCGATAAAAGCGTCTAACAATTAACATGTAATTAAACTCTGTATTGAATTTTAGGATTGACAGCTGCACAAAAGAGTACTTGAGGGAACCATAATTAAATCATGGGACCCTGTACCTTCTTGTAGATGGCAATAATTCATATTTGCTAACTTGGAAGAAATCATAAGCAACAATACCGAGTGATTACTCTTTGCAACATTTACAGTATTAGTGTTTATTATGAAAGCTGAAATGCACATTTAACTCTTTCATCATTTTTTGAACAGATATTGTCCAGACATTTGTGTCATAATGGCCCTTAATACAAAGTCTTGGTAAGTGACAGATAGAGATTATTGCCCCAGAGTTTAAACAGTCATAGTAATAATATCTCATCTCTAAAATAAATATCTTTCTGTTTTTTTTTATCAATTTGTCTTTACACATTGTGCCTGTGTCATAAAAAACAATCATTTATAGCGGATACAGCAGTGTATTTACAGTGTAGTCAGGAGGAATGTAATGTCTCTTACACATCTTAAATTCTACATCCAAGACAGCTATCTGTTTTAATATAAAACATTGTTAATAGACTTATACGTGTGTACGAAGAAGTGCAGCTTCATTAATAGCTTAAAACATACGAAAGGGAAAAAAGCATACATTCACCATTATTGAGTGTTACAAAAACAATGCTTACGTAACTAAGCATAATACACCTTAAGGATGGTTATACTTAGGAAGTAGTCTTTGCTTTTTTGGTGAAAAAATGTACACTTACAAGTCTGGAAACCCAGCCAACATCAAAAGTAATGGACTGTAGCTGGCAAACACATAACTCCAGTGTGTCCCCTTGCATGTTTTCATTACATCAGAATCAGAGGCCTAATCATTGTTTGCTAAGAAAATAGCATTGTCGATAAATACGGCTGACCATAAAGAATAATAATTTATCAATTATTTTCATGTTTTTACAGATATTAATAAAAAAATGTTTTGGAATCTGACTTTAATTACAGAATTCTGTCTTTTGTTGTGGTCCTAATCCGCTCCCGTACATTATTTTGTTGACCAGCAGCCTAAAACACAAACAATATTTGCAATATCTTGATAAAAATCAGCATGAACTTACATCTGAGAAGCTGATACCAAACATTTATACACATTTCATTAAAAACGACTGTCACCAAAGTTGCTAATCATTTTCTGTCTGATCTAAATGTTTCCAGCTGAATTACCTTCGTGTTTCCTAAATAATAGTCCGGGATCTTTCAGAAGAAAACGTTGCTTAGCTCAGTTCCATGAATGTAATGATAACACACGTCAGGCACACACTGGGGTTAGTGGCATACAGAACAATAAACTGCAGGGTCAACTGGGTTGTTCAAACGTCTGTGTCGAGGGGGGGAGGGAAGTCCAGACACGGTGACAGCGAGTCCTGGCTGTGTGTGGAGCTAATCCCAGTGTCTGAGTCTGTGTCTGTAATGTCTAGAGGGGACAGGCTGTGTTTGAGTTTCACTGTCTGAGAGACGCTGCACTGAGTCTCACTTTTCAGAGGGACGACACTGGACTCCTCCTCTTTTCTTCCGTCCCCAATTTGCATTGAGCTCAGCTGAGCAGCCAGCTGCCAGCATTCCTGGTCCTTGGAGACCAGCGTAGCGTCAAAGTACTTCAGCTGCTTGTCTATTTCTGCAGTTTGGTTGTGAAGGGCAACGCCTGTGAAGAGGCTGTGTTTCACTTCATCCTGCAACCTCTCGAGTTCAGCTATGTAGAACGATTCGTCGGTGTCCGAGGGGATCCAGGAAGCAGCTGTGGCTCCTTCCTGTTCGCTGTCCTCATATTGGCTCAGAGGGAAGTCGGCCCTCCTTAGCTCAGAGTCAATGTCCCGGGACAGCTGGAGGATGAGGTCCTGGTGCCTTTGAATCTGCAGATCAAGCTGTTCCACCCCATCGCTCGTGTACAGGTACTCCTGCAGCTGCTCCTCACTGTGTGCCTCCAAACTCTGACTTGAAGCCTGAGCCGATGAACTCTCGGCTTCCTTCTGCACCTCAAACTGCTCGACGTCCAAATCCAGATCCCTGATGCGCTGGATCTGCTCCCGGATGGTGTGGTCTTGGTTGAGAATGAGCTGCACCATCCTGTCGACCTCGTCAGAACCCGGGGAACTCTTGCTCTCCTTGTGAATCTTCTCCAGTTTCCGGAAAGCTTTCTTGACCAGGCGTTTCTGCCTCTCCACCGGCAGAGGCTGGGTGAACTGACCGTGCTCCCATCGCTTTGGCTTGGCGCCCTTTGGCTTTCCAGCCTTCTTGGCGGGCTGAGGCACAAAATCGCTTATTTTGACCAGAGTAAACTGGATGAAGGGTCTCTGGTCACCCCAGGCGTACCAGAGTCTCAGGATTCTGGTGAGAGGAGGCAAGGCTCTCTCAAAACCCTTCCAGCGCTCCACCAGACAGAAGTCTTTGGGTTCCCCGTGCAGGAGCCTCTTGCTCTCTGGGACTGACTTGTGGTCATCCAGTAGCGCCTGAATCATATCTGCACATGTTGTGTGTTTGGTTACTCCACAGACAACCTTCTCCTCTTTGCAGACCGTAACTTGAATCTCCTTTCCTTCCACAAGTTCGGCATCTTTTGTCCTAGTAAAGAAACAGAAAAACAATGGGTTTAGCAATCTTGACATTTTGAAGTATTACCATTACACGGATATCATATAGGAGTCATCAACTGGAGCAGATTTTAGGGAGCCTTTTTTTTTTAATGTCATAACCCCTTCGTTCTTCTCCCAATTCCAGTCTGCCTCTTTGCTTTCATTTGTATAATAAAGCCAAAAAATTGTTGAATAAAAAATATTTTAACAAATCATCATTTTCATCCATCTTGTCTTCACAAACACTAAAATGTAAAACAAATTTGCTTTTAAAGTATATTATATTACGCCGGGTATTATACGTCGTAATAGCGCAACAAATAGTAATGTTGCTTTGATGCCCGATTGGTCGACACAGACTGACATATATAACAACCATTGGATGAATTCACACGAAAGTTATTTACAGATGTTCATGGTCCCAAGAGAAAAAAGCCTACTTATTTTGGTAATGCCCTGACTTGCACAACCACAAGGTTGATATTTTGTGTTTTTGTAGCGAAATGTCCTGACAAATTATCAATGGATCGCATTAAATCTGGTACTTTTTATGACCAAATATCTGCAAATTGAAAGATATAGCAGTCAGCCTCACTATTTTTTACTAAATGCTAGAATGCTAACAAACAAATCTAAGGTTAGAACATGGTAAATATATACCTGCTTAACATCAGCATGTTGGTCAGTGTTAGTGTATTAGCATGCTAACATCATTAAGCTGAATAGCACAGCTGTGACTATAAACAGTTTCACTGAGACTGTAGTGCGTCTCTTGTTTATCTTTCTTTAGATAGCAGACATAAGAGATGACAGGAAAGGAGGGGGTACAGAGAGGGGATGACATGCAACAAAAGTCATCTGACAGACACAATAAAATTGGCTTTACCATTGCATAACTTTGTCAATTATATATTTTTTAACAACCTCTTTACACAATGTTCTGTTCAAATGATTCACAAGTTGTAAACCGAAGTTACACAGCTGCAGTTTTAAGTACAGTCCACGCATAATCATGATTTAGACAACACTTAGTGTTAGTGTGTAATAGTATATTTTCTTAAATATATCTTACTTTGATGGTTCTCTATCAGGTCAATGAGTAGAAAACGATTTGTGCTTCCCGGTTTGATTATGTGAGACGGACTCATTGTCACAGATGATCATTATTGGTTGAGCTTTTAGATATTTAACCCCAAGGCCCCATTACCTTTTCATCTGGACCATGAACTTGACATTTCTTTTATCAAAGATGGGCAGATGATATGGATTTTTTACATACTTAATGAACTGCCAGCAATATCCGAGACATAATATCCAGTCATTAAATGATATGCACCGGCAATGCAGACATCCACAACATGAACAAGTAATCAAATAAGTAGATCACTTTTGGAGGCTTTTCTATTTGATTCCAAGATAAACAATGATGTATCATGTTATTATATAAAAGATAAAAGTGATTAATTAGGTTAACTCTGATGTACTGTAGCTGCCAAGTTTCTGTCTCACATTTAAAGTTAAAGCCTACTCTGAAAAAACAAAAATAAGCGACACTTAATACTCCCATAATTACAGACAGTTCACTCTCTAAGAAAACATAGAAGGATTAGTCTTATGATATCACCAAGAGACAAAGACTTAAACTCCTCCTCTTACAGGGAACTGCAGACTGGTTGCAAAACCGCAGACCAACATTCCTTTACCCCCCCAAAAATCAAACAGGCAATACATGAAACTGCTAACAGTAATAAATCAGATTAAAGTGCATGTAATCCTGGTTAATGTGGCGTTTCATATGCAGTCCAAGAAAGGGATTTCACTCAGAAAATCGGCGGGGGGAGTTTATCTGTAGCTCAGCAAGATGGTTGTTCACATTATCTGACCAAAGTGGAAAGAAACCACAAAAAAGCCAAAAGTTTGTTTAGCCAATAGTTTGTAGAAAAAAATAGATGTTTCCAGTTGGTATTTCAGCTCAAAGAAGATTTGAGATTGGAAGATACAGCACATTTACAATCATTAGGGTTAGGGTGACTATAACTCTAATTATTGTTAGGTGTTGCTCTTCCCCTTGGTATGCAGTAATGGTTTCGGACCTGAACCTTGCATCAGGTTACTCCTGTGTCTTTATCTGTGGAGATAACCTTGGCTGACTGAGCCCACATTAACCACTGATCGTCACGAGGGCGGACAGAAATACACATCCCCTGAAGATCAGATACGGTATGCCAACACAGGCAAGTGAGATGTATTAAGAAGTATTCAAAGGGGAAAACTTAAATGCAGCATTTATCTCACTTTGCTGATTTTACAGTGTGTTTTGGTTCCCACACGGCATGAAAACACACAACTGGTGCATTGTTGAAACTGGTGGTGAATAAGGTCTCAGGAATGTGATACGTTTGCAACAATGCAACAGGCTGGTTAATGGTTATGGAGACTCTTGGAGAAGAGCGAGGCAGAGCAAATACCTGAGCTATGCGTTGGACAAACAAATCTAGCAAGCCTCAAGCGATCAAAGACAACAACCCCAACGACTTTGACCGCAGAGTTTTAAACTACAACTGAGTCATGATGGAAACCCTGAAAACGCTTCACCTGCTCAGGAAGGAAACAGTGGGTGGACATAGTGAAGACCACACCTGTAGAATATAATGCAATCAATCATAACAGCTCTGCAACAGTCAATCATTACATCATTCTTGAATTCATACAATGTCATAATAACCCTGTGATCTCGATAATGTGAAATACTGAATTGTTTTACCTCTTCAAAATGTATAAAGTTAAACAATTTAAAGAGGTTAACAAGTCAAATAAGGTGAAACTTTTCCCAAGTCACATTTGCAATTAAATGTACTTATTTTGCTGATACACAACCGCATGTTACAGATGAGGTAGTTTAGTACTTCATCATAGAGTAGCATATCCTTCTCTATAATTGTACTCAACTAAGTGGGACATACATAACACACTTACTGATTTAATATGTTACATTTGAAAGATAAAACTGCACAGTGATGTATAAAGTTTTTAGCAACACCATTTAAAAGCCTGCATTAACAATCACAATTAAGGTTATTTTATAATCTTCCCACCTGTGGATAGCTGTAATGAGGAATACAACATTAAAGGGCTTTGTTTAAAGGCGTGAAAAGCCAAAAACCATTGATGCGCTACATTGCAATAAATGGATAGAAGATTGGTGAAAGAATACATGAGGCAAAAGGAAGGAAAAGGAGGACAGGAGAGCTAAAGTAGCACATACACAGTAGCCGATAAACATCACTGGATCAATGGAAGTACACACACTACACTGGCCTAAACATGTGACAAACATGTGTCTGTGGTCATGTCTGAACCCGCAGGTGAATAAACACGTTCTACAGACAATTGGATATTTCAGAAAGCATGACCCAAGCCCTCAGCTGTGCAGGAAGAGGGTACAGCAGGCAGGGAAACACCTGCATTTGTCCTGGGCCACAATCACCAACGCTCACACAACATCCTGCCACCACAGTTCAATAGACAGAGGGAGGAAGGGGAAAAATGGATTTCATACCGGTGGTCACTATGGTCTGTTCTCAGCTCCACGCGAATGTGAACAAGTGTTGTCAAATCTATGTCTGGAGATAAACTTATAATGTTTAGCAGTGCTAAAAATAAGCTGCTGTTGTGACTTGTCAATGATTACATTGTATTTGGTGGGAAGCACAAGTAAGCTAAGTGGTTAACTATGAGTGACAAACAAAAAGGAATAAAACAACATTTAATTCATTCATGAACATGACTTTCATGATAGTAGATTGTCAGCAGGCTAGCTAGCTTACCAATGTAGCTGAAGGCTAATTTGGCTGTGAATGCTGGAGTAACTAAATGCTACATTTTGAGGTGTTTCCAAGAATGCTAGGCTTCATAACATGGCCTCTGGTTTATTTCTTTAGATGACTGCTACGTTTTCTTATTACCTCCGTCGACCAATGAGAATCTTTCAGCGTTAAAAAAAATATGATGTGCACTAGCATCTCTCACGTTATCAATGTTTATTTTCAGAGGACAAACATTTTATTGAGACAGTTGCCGTCAGTGTTTGGCAGTGCAAAAATCCCCTCTAACGTTATCTAGTCAACACTCTGTCAGGACAAACACAAATACTGCATGCATCAGTGGGCTGATTGCTTCACAGCTAATACTGAGTGTTCATAAGGGCTGACACTTTGGGAGCCATTTGATATTCATAGCTTGGGATTAAGCTGTGGAACCAGGCGCAACAAGTGAGGGCGCCCGTATAGGGAAACAAATGACAAAGACAAATCTGAAATGATGCCAATTGAATAACAAAGATTAATAGAAATGCTTACTTATACAGTTCTAGTCAAAGTAAGGATGTATGCTGACAAAGGACGGGTTACACCTCAACTTCTCACACTTGAGTGAACCCAGGAAACCTGAGCGAAGCCGCTTGACCTCAGTTTGAATTTACAAGCTAAGATCCTGAGTGAGACAGGAAAAACCACATTCAAATGATATCATTTTTCAGCATATGTTTCTGCGTAGGATGATTACAGCTCCACCATGGTGGCATTGCTCTCACCAATTGTAATACTCGTAATGACAACCTTGTAGACATGAACAATTCCCTTTTGTGTAATACATTTGCAAGCTACAAGTTACCGCAGAGGACTGCATGCTGGCGGTTTGAACAAGTCATAACAAATGACAGGTTTACAGTTTTCCAGTGTCTCAGCGTGTTTTCTCAGATCAATTGTGATAAGATTATATGATGCAGATAATTTAAACAGAAACAAAGATCGGATAGCATATCATAGAATTTAACCTGTAGCCATTTAGGTCAACAGGATTGGATTTTCCTTGCGATGGAATAAACATTTAGCTTGTGGTGGTGAAATTATAGGTTAGCTGTAAAACAAACACTGAAATTGTAGATTATAATTGATGAAAAACTGTAAATCATTCCTGAGGGGAGTTGTATAAAGGGTTGGTTCACCAAATACAAACATATTTTCTTATTTACAAATAGTTTTGGAAGCTTTTCGTGTTTTTCTCACATTTTCGGATAACTACAGTATATCTAAAATGTCCGCTGCCAGTTACAATACAATGAAACTAATAGGGAATTAGTTTGTGGTGCTCAGAGCAATTAAAAAAATTAAAATAATTGTAAAACTAAACTAAGAGGTTACAGATATGCTCTGTGAGACTTGAACTAGGCGCACGTGTTTTGACATGCTGATGTGAATGTAATTAGTTTGACAGGCATTTGGTCATAAACCAAATTATTTACCAAATTCAAATGTGACCGTATGACAGTTATATGTCAAAATCACTCTGCGGGAAAGATAATGTTTTGTACAAAATTGCTTCACAATCTTTTGGCTGTTGAGACATTTCACATAAAACCACAGATGACATCCTCATGTTAGAACTACTAGAAAGTCAAGGGATCAGTGAAGGTGTTTGAGCTCATCTATCAAATAGTTGTTGATATATATTAGTTTGGACCGAAGTGGTGGACCAACAGACTGCCATTTGCTTTCATAGAAGCACAATATTAGTTTAAAGAGGCCCTATTATGCTTTTTGGGGTTTTCCCTTTCCTGTAGTGTGTTTTAAAGGTTTGTGAAATGTCTGCAAAGGCTCAAATCCCAATGTTCCTTCTCAAAACAAGATAGATGTATAGTAAAGTGTTTAAATGGTGTTTCCGCTGGGTGGTTTGTTTACACAGAGAATGTAGTGGAGCAGATAGTAGACAGGAGATTCGTCCTCCCTCTCTTATCAGAAAGAGGATGAGGGACCAGGAGGAAATAACATCACTTTTTCTATCTCAATATGTTGATCTCTGGGATGACTCTCCCACTCTGATAGGCATCTGTGAACAGAGACACAACACACCCCCTGTCCTCCTATTCCCCTTCCTCTGTGATACCACCCACCCCTCTTATTTTCCCTCCCCCTCCCCCCATGCATGTCTGTGAATCACCAAATGAGCTATTGCTCAGTGAAGATAAATGGCTCACCCTCTTTCCAACACAATTACGATCATTTTATTGTTTGCTGTGGCCTGCTGATTTGTTAACCAAACAATTTTGGCGGCTAATTGGTCCGGTGCACATCACTGTCATGCTGCTGCATTGCTCTGGTCACACTTGTCACTGGCTGGCAACCATTTAATTTCAAAGCATTTGAGAACTGTACGTGCTGGTTCACTAAAAGACACCAGTGTGATACACAGGACTCCCCGATGACGCACTTTGAGCCTGAAGAGAACTGAAACCCATATTGACAGCGATAATCAACATCGCATGTATTCTGAAAAGTTAGACAACTGACTCCACATCATCTTGTCATTCCTTTGCAGCTCCGAAATCAAGCGTTTGACATATCTACAGATCTAAACACTTGAGGTAATTATAGGTGCTGCTAGAGTAATTACTACACAACATAAAAAAAGGAAGACATCGACTGGAGACAGCCTCAGTGAGACTGTTTGAAGTTATCAAAGATATTTCATCTCAGCGCTGTGTGTGATGTGAAAATACATCCGTGGGTGCCACTGTCAAACAACTTAACAGCAATTTAGTTTAAACGTTTGTTTTATTTCTGAACTTAATCCAAACCCTTCCCGCTGAGTTTGGTGGTAAAGAAGTCTTAATGAGTAAAGCTAATATAAAAAAGTTCTTTACCCATAATTGAAACCTTTCTGATACAGACTTGGCTTGGACTGCACCCTGTACAGATTGGATCATGACCTAATTACTCTAAAAAAAAAAAACTGTTTACCAACTCTACACAACAAAAGTCTGCATTCAAGAACTCAAATAGAATCTAAGTGACAAAAACAGAGGACAGATTGTGTTTCAGTACATTTAATTTCCCAATCTTTTTAGAGCTGATCCCAGCAGGAGCATCAAAAGGCCGATATAACCAGTCAAGGGAATTATACAAGTGTTGATGACAGGATCTCTCTCCACCTTAAGTGTGAATTTTCTTTTGGTCTGGTGTCCTAGATGAAATGTGAATTAAAACATCTTTGACATAATTACAGAGCAAGAGAAGGTCCTGTAGTTTTATGTTCAGTACAGTGTACTTTGACAAGTACCACACACACACACACACACACACACACACACACACACACACACACACACACACACACACACACACACACACACACACACACACACACACACACACCACACACACACACACACACACACACACACACACACACACACACACACACACACACACACACACACACACACACACACACACACAACTTCCTTGGATATTTAAAGATGCACTCTTCACATAACCCACTTATCGCCCCTATAGCAAAACACGAGCAGGATTTCCTATTCCTGGTTTTTAAAATAAGGCTTTACTGATTAAAACACTAATTGATCTAATTGAAAGTCAATTTTGAGAAAAAATTGAAGTTGTCAACTATTTTACTAGTAAATGTTTAGCTTTAAAAGTTGTTGTTCGTGCTAATCATGGCAGGAAACTGAGATTTTCTGCTTTTCTCTATTTTATATCATAATAAAATGAATATATTTTGGGTTTGGGCTGATAAACAACATATTTAAAGACATTGCATTGAACTTTTTTTATTACTTAATATTCCTGGGAGGTTTTTCGTATTCCCCTGTGGTTTCTTATGTTATTTAATGATGCACTTGGGTGTATTTTATGTCCCATAGTATCAACGTGTAACTATTTGCTTACTTTGATTGCATGTACTGTATAACTAGACATATGACTCGGATGTGAACAACTACACTTTAAAGTTTAGCCTCATTTGCCCCTCTTGTGCAGCTCACTCCTTAATCGATGCGCACTGCGTTGTGCGTAATCTCTCCCTCCTCAACTACTTCCAAATGACAGAACTCGGTAAGAAAAACTCACACTCAACAGGTTTCCCGTCTAGAAACTTAAATCTCGCCAAATTACCTGTTTTTCTGACGAGCTTTCAGGAAGTTTTTTCCAAACGGAGCCATGTCTCAGTAGCGCCACAAAACACAGCAGCAATCCGAAAAAAGCGTTACAGTCCCCGCATGGCAGGACGCGGGACACTTTGAGCAGAGATCCTGAAAAGTTGAAGAGTGCAACTCTGAACGCCCCACCGAAAGAGGGAGGGAGGTGTTTCCAGACTGACAGATATTGGTATGTCTCTGCCCCCTTCCACCTGCAGGGACAGCCTGACACACCAGTTTAAAGTTTGAAGTGTAGTTTAAACTTCCGCCTCTATCTACTTGTCTTTCATCCTTTCTTCATAACTAATGCTGTTGATGTATTGTGATTTCAAGGGTGTCTATTATCATCTGGCCGGGGACAACAGCTGGAAATTAGCAATGTTGGCTAAAGCTGCCCCATTTACTGTTTTTTTTGTGACAGTTGATCAATGGGGACTGTCAACGACACTATAAACAAATGAACTAAACTAAACACTTTTCAGTAAAAACGATAAAACATTGGGGATAAAAACGAAATAATTAGATCAATATGACTCTATCCTATGTTTTTATATTAAGTGAAACATTCATAAAAGGTTATAAGGACAAATTATTCAAATATTTAGAAATGTTGCAATACTTCATTGCAACAATACTCCGTTCTTAAGGAAAAGTACAACAGTATTGTTACCAGAAGTAAAAGTACTTACTTATGCGTAAGGGCGTATCTAAGAATAATGTATAATGATGGGTTATGATTAATGATGGATTGATGTGTTTATCACAGTGGGTAATGTTGGATCAGATTTGACATACTTTGTATGGATAGTAATAATCATATGTTAATGTTTATTTTATTTTATTTATATAGTCTAATAAGCTGAATCTGTAAAGTAAGTAAATTGGTCAAATATGTGAGTTAAAAGTACAATATTGGCTTTAGTGTAGTGTAGTATAAAAGCTTGGAATTGTACTTGAGCAAATACTTACATTTTTGTTCATATAAAGTCCAACTATGTAGCACTTGAATCAGACAGCAGATAGATAGAATCGGAGGGATGAAACACTCTGTAATGGTCACACATGCAGAGCACACAGCACACAGTGAAATGTGTTCTCTGGATTTAACCCATCCTAGTACCAGGAGTCTAGTACCAGGAGCAGTGGGCAGCTATTGTACAGCGCCCGGGGAGCAATGGGAGTGGGGGGTGTCTGGTGCCTTGCTCAAGGGCACCACGGCAGGGCAGGAGGTGAACTGGGACCTCTCCAAGTAGCAGTCCACACTCCATATTTAGGTCTGGTCGGGGACTTGAACCGACGACCCTACGGCTCACAGTCCGAGCCCCTACTGACTGAGCCCCTTTAAAGTCTCTAATGTGATATTACTATATATTCAGATATTGCACACATTGTATCCCTATTAGATTTAACTGTGAATGCACAGCAGATATATCAAACAAATCTAAGAGGATCTAAACGTAATCCCTGTGGGACTCTGTAACTAACAGAACATATAAGATATTTGTACGAGAAAGCCATAAGACAAACACATTATTTTAAGGGTTGAAGCCAGTATTAAATGTATTCATTTTATTACATTTGGGTGTTGTAAAGGAGCTGTTCATACTTCTCTTTCTTTCTTCCTTTCTTTGCAGTAGCTAAGAGAGAAATCCTGAGGAGATTAAAGACAGAATTCTGCAAAAAATCTGAATCTCACAATTCCGACTTTAATCTTTGTATTCAAAAACAAAATAACTCAGTCAGATCTAAAAGTTATTTGTTCAAGAAGTTCATATGTGGCCCTAATCCTCTTCAGTATATTAACAGTATATTAGTTTAAGGTTGTGAGAAGATGTAAAGATGGAACAACTCTACTTTAAAATAAAATTACATTTCCAGATATTAATAACTGGTTACTTATCAACACCCTTTATATCTTTAGCTGGCCCTTATTTGTTTGAATCTCCTGTTGCTTTGAAAAGACGTCATTTGCAAGAAAAAGCAAAAGAGGTGGTGGAAAACAACTTTTCAAATAATGGCAAAAGAGGGAATTTCTGACATGCATTTTTCCACATCACTCCTGCAAAACATACTTCAATGTGCAATCGTGAGGAAATATAACCCAATCTCCCATAGATTGACGCAAAAAGCTTTCGCCTTGTGATGCAAAAGTGACGTCTGAAGGGACGATGACACTGGAGAGAGTATGAAGAGACTGTTGGGAGGATGGTTGGATGAAGGGGGGGCTGTGTTTGTGGGTGGGAAGGTGGGGGTGGAGATGAGGAGAGAGAGAGTCTGATCCTTATAAACTGAGGGAATGGAGCCCACTGCATTTCACAACCAACCAGAAAAACTGCAAGGAAGGGGAAGCATTTTAGGAGCTGGAGGAGAAGAAAAAGAAGAGGAAGCAGCAGCATCTCATCCAACTCCAGACTCTTTAGCTGTGTGACCTTTAACCTTATGGACTAGACTCTTCCTCAGGTGAATTATTCTCTGCGGGATCCTTTTTTTCTTTTAGTTTTAGTTGTTTTCACATCAAGATGCAGGCTCAGTTGGCGTGTATGCTTCTCCTCTGTTTCACATGTGGTGGACTTTGTACAGGTAAGCTCCGGGGCTCTCACAAGGTTTTATATATGTGTGCATTGTGTTTTGGTTTCACGATCAGTCACTGTCTTCATTCATAGAAACAAAATAGGGGAAAAGCCATGACACTGAATTGTGGAACAAGTGTAGGAACATACTGAATGCAACAGGTGGCTTTTTTTGTTGATGTTGCAAAATGTTGCACATTCTTAATAATGGAAATACTTCTGTTTTAAACAGAATTTTCACGGCAATACTTCTACACAACATTATTGTTTACTGAGTTTTGTTTTACAGATTAAATCCTTAAACACCCTAGCTGCCAAAATGATGTATTCTTAAGATAGTTACACAATTTTCTGGCTTACTTAAGGAGGGTCATTTTGTGAGTGAGTTCTATTTTTCTTATTTTCGGCACAAATTGTAACTTATTAATTCAGGATTCCCTCCTCTTTTAGGCTCAATAAACCCCTTTCACTCAGTTATCCAATGTAATGATTCCCAATTTAAATATTAGAAAAACATTTGAACCCCCTTTTATACAAAATAGAAACCCAAAAAATTCAACATAGCAGAGTGAACCATATTGTTTGATATTTCTGAAATTGATGCCAAATCCAGATACATTTATTTAGTCACATTTAAACATGTCACATTGAACTGTTCAATAATCAAAATCTAAAGGTAATATCTATTACAATATCACTTTTGGTCCAATAAGCCAGTCAGTAAAATAAAAAAAGTGTGTCTGTCGCATTTCAATTCTTATAATTCAAATGAAATATTATGGAGCAATCTCAGGATTTACAATTTGGTTGAAGGTGATATACTGTTGATTGGGTTAACTGTTTTTTTTTCAATCTCAAGGCACACTGGGAGCGCCATAAATCAATAATGTGTCACCTGTTGAATGCTTAAAACTGTCTACTGACACACCAAAAAAAAAATAGTGCTTGAGATATAAGCGCTGCAACCCCTTCTTGACTTCAGCTCACAAAGAAGAGTCTTAACACCAGCAAACAAAATAGCTTTCATATCTCCTTGACATTTATTATGGAGCCATCTCAGGATTCATGATTAAATTTGGTTGAAGGTTAAATATCCGTTTCTCCTCTAACTGACAGGCGTGGACCAGGATCAGCGAGCGCTGGAAGAGGACATTCTCAGCAGCCTCTTCGCTTCCAAGGTAATAAGTTCCACTTTATTTGCAGCTGTCATTTCAGAGACTGAGTGTCCAAAACGCCACAGCGGTCAACTAGTAACCCTTCAAACCTGGAACTCATAACGGGGCGTGTGGCGTAGTGGGTTGTCCGTAGGTGTTCGGATCAGGGGAGCACAGGTTCAAACCCCACTGCAGTCAGCGTGTCGTTGTGTCCCTGGGCAAGAAACTTCACCCCAAAATGCTCCTGTGGGGATTGTCCACAGTATTGAGTATGTAAGTTGCTTTGGATAAAAGTGTCTAACAAGTAACATGTAATGTAATGTAATAAAATGCTGATGAAATATACATTTAGAGAATGTTCTCTAACCCTGATCCAAGCAGTGTGGATGTGTTCTACTTCTAAGTTTACCACCAATTTAAGAAAAATAAAATCCTTATTTCCATATTTTATAATGCCCCACTTCTTATAATAGGGTAAACACCAACAACATGCAATCTGTATCCATGTTTCACTCATAGCTGCACATTTTTATTGCGTTTTTGTGTCACTCAGGCTCTAACTCGCATATAAACTTGCTTTTTTTAAATGGAAACTAGATGGCACTTAATATTTTTTTACATTTGTGTAAATAAGAGCTATAGCCAAGGTAAGGAAAGTTATTTAGTTGTCTCTTGGTGATTTCTAAAGTCATTCATCTGGTGATATGAGCTCAAGACAAGGCACATCTTGGGGATGAAGTTGGAGTGAGACTCGAGTAGACAGATGTCCGAGCCTAATTGGATTCAGATGGACCTGACAGAATAATAACGACACATCCTCCACCTCCTTCTATTCGATAAATAACCATGATGCTCTTACGGAGACGTGACAGTAACAAATCAGTGGCATGATTCATCGCTGCTGAAGGTAGCTCAGGGGTGATGATTGTAATCATAACTTGCCGGATGACTGATGGAGTGCTCAAGAGTCTGGAAAGTGCAGTATGGTAGAATATATGCTATCACAACTACTATTTATTTTTTACGAGGCAGCTAGATTGATAGACCTGTTGTCCAGTTTTCTTTTTCATCTGATTACGTGCAGGAAGTAGACTTCCTATCCAGTTCTTATTTCTCTATTGAAAACGATAGCAATAATCCACATTATTTGTTCATCTGTTAGTCTCCCAAATGTTACATTGACCTTTGCGAAGTTGCTCCTGATTGAGTTATAGATTGAGTTTTGCAGCACTTTTAACATTTTGGTGGCTTTTCACGTACAGACAATTCAATATTCATAGAGAGGAGGCTAATTTGAATTGAGGATGAGGATTTTTTGAATGTTGAACCCCTACATTAACTCTGAATCCCCCCTCCTCAAAGTTATTGACCAACCAGGACAATAGGAGATGTTCCCTATGTCGCCACAAATGGAAACAATCCTTCAAGTGACCTTCTTAGGATCATTAAAACCACATCTGACCACTCGAATGAAAACCCCTTGGCTTCTTATGTTCGGTCCCTTGTGCGTTGTTTTCTGGAAGTCTCCTTTTCAATTGTCTTCGATTTCCGTTGACTCCTTTAAAAGCAAACTCAAAACCCATCTATCTTCCTTGTAAACTCATTTCCATCACCTAGTTTCCATCTACATTACCATCACTTCAGTCACATGCTTTTATCACATGGCAATACTTATGTTGATGTATAATGTTGTATAATGGTGTTAGAATTTTTATGCTATGACGTTTGTATTTTGTTTTTGTTTTTGTTTGCTTTGTACAGCCCTTTGAGGCATTTCTTGTGATTTGGGGCTATAATACATTTTGATTTGATTTGATTTGAATGTCTTCTCCTCCGAGAAACCATGTATTGACCATGTCTGCAGTCATTACAATATCAGAGGGGACTCTATTCCTCTGACGCTCATAACCGATGCGACCAAAGCGAGTAGCGTGTGTGAGATGGCCTTCCCACGCGCAGGGGCCCCCGAGGCCCTCCACCATCTTAAAGCACTCAAACCACACAAACAGGCTGCGGCGAGATGAGGTTAGATGTGACTGAAATATCACTCTGGGTGTCTGGTGCCTGAGAATGTTTGGGGAATAGTGCACATATATCTTAACTGCTGTCTTAACATGTGGCAGTCTGCATCAGTGCTCACTGTGTAAAAGAAGAGGGGGGAGAGGGGGGCTTAAATGCATCCTCAGTGCCTCTTAAAGGGAATTGCAGAAGCTTTTACTGCCTCAACTGTAAACACTTAGCGGGTAAAAGGTTCTCAGTGTGAAAATCCTCCAAAACAGCATTTAAAGCGCAGCACTTCAGGGCAACACATTAAAATGCATCGTGTTGGGTAAGCTGCTCTTTAAGGAGGCTGATCCATTGCATATGATCTTAAACACACAGATTCTTATTCTATATTCTTATTTACGATATAAAAGACATCCTAGAATATGGAGATACAGACGTGACCACTTAGTGAAGGATGTATCATTGATAACCTTTTATTAAATAAGAATGATCTCCACAGTATAAACACATGGAGGATTGACTGAATACACCCGAACATGTATTAAATATAAAGAAATTCAATACAACATACCATACCCCACACTGTAATACTGTCTTACTGAAAATATGTTTCATATCACACTATTTATTCTTTATATTTAAATAAACTCTGCACTTTACCGCTTTGTGCTGAAATAATGCTGAACCACATTTCACTGTCTCATTACTTGTACTTTATGTAATGACAATAAAGTTGAATTTAATAACATTTTAACTAATTCCATAATACCATTTACCACAAATGTAATATTTTAAAGCTTCTTCATAACATAAAAAAAAACTAAAACATGTTAAGATTATAGCAGGTCTGTTGGATTAGAATAAATTATATATCTTTTTACATCTTTTTATAAGTGTGTCCAACCTGGATCCAATGATCAGAGCAGAGAGTTCATGACCGAAGATAAAAAGACAATTGCAATAATTAGACTTTAATTTAATAAGAAAATAAACTTCTTCATGTTCAATTTACACTTAACCCAAGTTCACATAGTTAATTGAAACTTTAATTAAATCATCCCCTCAAACAAGGATCACATTTATTGCCTACTTTGAATTTAGAATCACTTCCTGAATTAGATTTGAAACCTTACCCATCTCCATTTTTCTTGTTCCCTCTCTGCAGATGAAACAGAATAAGCAGAGCGCCCCCTACTGGCGCGTGTCGCTGGGCAACCTGTGCAGGCTGGTGAGCTTCATGAGCAGCGAGGAAGAGGAGCAGGAGGAAGAGGAGGGGGGGCAGCTGAGGGAGGAGCTGTACAACCTGCAATACATCTGCCGAGCTCTGCAGAGGGAGGACAGGGTGAGACAAACACACACACACACACACACACACACACACACACACACACACACACACACACACACACACACACACACACACACACACACACACACACACACACACACAATTAAAATCCAATTTCCAATTAAATGCTGCTCTTTAAGTTGAGAAAAAAAAGTATGTTTCATCAGCATTTGATGAGCTTATCTTGTATATGCAATACAACTTATAACATATATGAAATATATAAAATAACAATATTCTTGGAAGAAGTGAGTCTCTGGTTTAAAAGTACAACAACAAGTATCAGTACCATGACATTTTACTTTGATTTTACTAATGATTTTATCCAAAAACCAAGAAAAAACTCAAATAACCAAGCCAGTAAAGTCAGTAACAGCATGTGTTGTCTGATATAAAATAAAAGACACACTCACACAAACACAGGAACAGGTTTAGTGTTCATCCATCCTATAAACTCACCTCATTAAATGCTTATGTATCTCACTCCTCATTGTCTCCCTTTTCCTCTCCTCCATCAGCTCCTTACACAACAGCCTCTCAGTTTTTGATGATCCTTACACAGCGACTGCACGTTAGCTCTTGTTTTGCAATGCATGGAAGCACAGAGGAGAAGCACTCGTTCAATCACAGTTCCCATTACCTTGGCCGCCTGGCAAAAAACACATGTTTGCGTGTCATTTCCTCCTCTCATCGTGTCTCTCTCCCTCTTATCGTGTCTCTCTCCCTCTCATCGTGTCTCTCTCTGCCCCTAACAGCTACTCCATGACTCTCAAGAGTATCTAGAGGAGAACAGTGACACCCCGCTGAAACGAAAGTCACCTTACATCCTGAAGAGGCAAGCCGCACGCACCACCAAATCCCGGAGGCCGTACATCTTGAAACGAAGTTCAATTTACTGACCGGAGAAGATGGGTTTAGGGGACCAGACGATGTACAACCTGTGAAGATGTCATTGTGATTTTTCTCCAATTTTCTGTGGCTGCAATGTTTTTTCTTTTCCCATTGTTGTTTTCGATCCAGTCAGACCCTTCGATTGTATGTCCAGCATTCAGGCCTGCCAGTATCCTGCTCCTGAAAAGGAAAGCTCCTGAAAATAAACTTAACCTGAGCATCAAGAAAATGGCGTTTCTCCGAGAAACTATATTTATTTACTCAATATCTTAACTGCACACTGAGTCTATTTTTTGTTCAGGATATGATTAAAGAATTCATGAAACAAAACTAGTTTGATGTGAATATCTTTTATTTCAGCTTGCTAGCCGAGATGTTCAATTAATCAGCACATGTGTATTCATCCGCTGATGAAAAGATTCAGCCTGGAAAAGCCTGGAAAAGCCTGGAAAAGATCAGTATTTTTGTAGAAGTTTTAACACAAAGTACAGGGACACAGCTGTTTAAGGAAAGTCTTTTTAAAAATACAAATATATATTTGTTCTCATTAGGTCTTCAGTTAAAATATTGGGCTGATTGTAGAGGTACAGAAGTGACAAACATTATGAAAAATGCAAGAGGCCCAATTATGCTCTTTGGATTTCCTGTAGTGTGTTCTATAGGTTTTTGTGCTATAAATGGTGTTCAATGACTAAAATCACAAAGTTCCTTCTAGAGGGAGTTTCTCTCTGAAACCCCCCCCCCCCCCCCCCCATGCCTGAAACACCTCCATTGGACTCCTTTTTTAACCTCCGAAACATAGTGATATCAATATGTAACATTCCCACTTCTATTGGCCTATCCCTGTACATGATAGACTAAGGGGCGGGACATCTCTGAGCGGTTGACCAATCAAAACAGAGCCAGCCAGCTAACCAATCAGAGCAGACTTTGGGCTCTGGTTTCAGACAGAGGGTGAAAAGAGGTGCTGCAGCACAGGCAGTATGAGAAAAATAAAGAGCTTTTTGAACATTAAAGCATGGAGACATGTCCCAGTAGAGACACTACATACTGATATACACCTGAACATCAGCAGGAGAGGACTCTTTAAAGCAGAAACACTACATACAGATATACACCTGGACATCAGCAGGAGAGGATTCTTTAAAGTAGAGACACTACATACTGATATGCACCTGAACATCAGCAGGAGAGGACTCTTTAAAGCAGAGACACTACATACTGATATGCACCTGAACATCAGCAGGAGAGGACTCTTTAAAGTAGAGACACTACATACTGATATGCACCTGAACATCAGCAGGAGAGGACTCTTTAAAGCAGAGACACTACATACTGATATACACCTGGACATCAGCAGGAGAGGACTCTTTAACTTCTACATTTCAGCAGACTGGTATAGCTGTTCTACTGTATTTCTTTATGAGCCGTGCAGCTGCTGCCAGTCATTGATTAAAAATACTGCATTCAAGTTTGGGAATTAAAGCAAAGATTGGTTTTCTGGATGTTTAAATTAAGCACATACTGTTTAATATTAATACCGTCAACATTGGGTCAGTGTGTGCTCCGGTGGTGAGAATGTTTCAAAGCGGCAACGAGTAAGTTCATCTTTCAGCAGATGAAAAAGACTTTGAGCATGGCGAATGAGAGTCTTGGCCTTTAATAAAAATGTGGTTTCATCTCCTAATCAAAGTGCTTCTCTGTCCTTTAAAACTCAGCTTTTAACCCTGAGTCAAAGATCTGGATGAAGCGCAGAGAAACCCTCTTTGAACATCCTCGCTTTGTGAGTCATGAGCTTCAGGAAAAACATGAAAACGCTTTTTCAGCAGCATTCTGCTAAATGTTTAATTTTACTACACCAATTTACGCCGTTGGTCTCTGAGCAGGTAAGGCAATTAGGATGGATTTTACTTTTTTTAAGGACAGTAAAACCCCTTAGCAGACACTTAAACCGTGTTTAATGAGGGTTGAACATCGGTTTTAATTGTATCGATGTTTGTTCAGCTTTCCCTGAAGCCCACTCCTCTTACAAGATGATTGGTGCCACGAGATCACTTCTGCTTTTCTACCTCTTAAAGTACTGTTACACATCCCTATGTGTTAAGTGATACATCAGGCAGGACAGAAACTGGGTTTCACTCTTGCTGTGATCGTGATGAGAAACCAGACACAGGACGTTTTTTTACGTATTTCACACCTATTTCACCTTTTATCAAACCAAACTCCTCTCAGTCCTGCACCAGTGTCCAAAAGATGTTCCGCCCCTTAGCCTATCACGTACAATGTGTAGGATCCCTAGCCAATACAAGCGTTAATGTTACATAGGGATGTCACTATGTGTGGGAGAAAAACTCCCTCTGTAGGGAACTTTGGGATTTTAGCCTTTGAAGACCATTTACAAAACCTATAACACACTACAGGAAAGGGAAAACCCAAAAGCATAATAGGGTTTCTTCAAAGCATCAAAGTCAGTTGTATTATCCACAAGGTACTAGTAAGGATTCATCTCACAGGGTATACCTTTTATATTTTACAGTTTATGGTCAGTACATCAAAATTCCACAAAAACATTTCAAGTAGTATCGAGTAAAACCGACAGTTTTGGTCTTGAGGTACCAAGTCTTTTTCTATGTGTCTCCAGAAACACTATTACACTCAATAATCCACAGTCCTGACTTTGAAATGATTTCAGTGGGACTATTTCTTTGGGAGTAAAAGGTTACAAGAAAAACTTCAAAGTATTTTGTGTCATTTTCTTCGAATCTTTGAGCCCCAGAAAAGAAGATTACATGTACCTCTTTTGTATTGGGGTGCCAGTAGAAATCTCAGAAACAGATATCTTTTTTAAATTGATCTTTCAGCACTGCTAGATACATTGGATTTGGAAGTGTCAGGGGCTTATACTGTCTCAATTCCATTTTTTTGTGAATGAAAGAAAAATAAATGGCCTTAAAAGATGGAGAGGGTCGAGTGGAGAAAGTATGTAGTCCAGAAGCACCCAAACTCAAATGACATTTTAAAGATAAAATAAGCTTTAGCGGTCACTGTTCCAGATTATGATTCACTTCAAGTAGATATTTATCTTCTCTGGTTGCAAAAGCCTAACTGCAAAGCTGCTGTTTAAATGTTCCCTCAACATTAAAACGCTGAGGTGCCTTTGAGTCAGACCCTTGTAACTAATAGCTTCAACTTCAGTTGGCTGCTGTTGAACTTTAATGTGTCAAATTATACCTGTGAAGCAGGAAAAGGTATAATAAATACCAAAGGCAGCCTCTATTATTATTCCTTTCATGTCAGGGACCACCAACAGTGTAAGTGATCGTCACAGGCAGCGGATGGCAGTGTTGTTTAACTAGTGTGATTTACTGCGCAGTGTGAATAAGTGCAAAGTCTCACATACATACAAGTATCCCTAAAGAAAACAGTTTATAAAAAGAAATAGAGATCATTTGCAACAGAATCTCCACAAAGAACCGCAGAAACGGGGGAACTCTAATGTTTTCCTTGGTCAGTTTTAACAGTCAGATTTGCTTAAAGGTCCCATGTAATGGCCATTTCTACTGATCATAATTCCATTGTTGAGGTCTACTAGAATAGATTTACATTGTTCAATGTTCCAAAATCACATTGGTTTCTCATACAGCATCTCTGTATAGTATGTGTATTCACTCTCTGTCCTAAACGGGTTGTTGGAGCTCCTGACCCCCCTCCCTATGTGTCCACTGTGCTCTGATTGGTCAGCTCGCCCACTCTGTTCTGATGAGTCCACCACCGTTACAGCCGAACATCAGTAATTATGTGTTACAATGGCGTTTGTTAGCAACCAGAAAATGACACCAGTAATGACAAACAGATGAGAATGCTGCGTGGGGTCTGGGTGCCGTGTTGGCGGGACGTTGCGGGGCTCGCTGCTGTGAGGAGCGGACAGTGTGAGCTGGATTACTGGGGTCGTTTTCTGGTTGCGGCGTGGGGTCTGCGAGACAGCGAGACATCGCAAAACTTAGCCTGAACTCAGCCTGAGCACCATGGACGCGGGAAGGGGGGTGCTGAGGGGGCTGCAGCACCCCCAACTGTGAGGCTCCACTAGCACCCCCCCCGCACCCCCAAACGCGGCGCACCTACAGTGTAATCGCGCCACAGTTTCGCCGCTGCGAGGCTCCACTAACACCCCCCCCCACCGCGTCACAGTTTCGCCGCTGAGAGAGTGTGTGTGTGTGAGGAGCTCCACGGATTGGTCCATTTGGGTATGGTCACGTCACCATACCCAGGAAGAAAAAGAGAAATGTCCAACGAGGCGTTCTGGGGCAGCATAGACGGGTCTTTTCTGTGTTAGAGTTTTACTCGCTACAGGGTGTACTTTGAGGGTTTGTGACTTTGCAGACCGTTTACATGCAGAAAAAGCTACATAACACACAAGGGGACGGGTAATAACCGGAAAAGCATGACATGGGACCTTTAAATAATCTTGCAATGACGGTGGTTTTCATTAATAAAGACAAATACACATCTTGTGTAGCTTTTCTAATCCTACCTTTTCTTTCCCACCGACATCCTGTGTCAAAATGAATCAAATTAAGCACGAGGAAGTAATCAGAGTCCTGGAAAACATTTCCAATGCAAGAAAAAGGTCATTATTAACTGCAGTCGTATGATGTCTCTATTTGGCATTTGAGTGAGGATAAGTTTGACTGATGGAGACCTTTTCACTAATTTGCCTCCTGCACATCCATTTACAGACAAATCAGCTTTGTTCATTGAGCAACTCTATTATAATAATGCAATAATGCAAAGCTTTCACTCCAAAAAACGAACCGATTTTACATGTGTTACATATTTTTCTCTTTCACATATTTGGTGCTTTATATAACCAATTACCATGATACAGCAAAAGGAAAATGCAAGTGGGAAAACAATTCCACAGGAATAATGTTGAATGATTTTCTACAAGATTTTCCTTGAACATCTCACAGTTAAACACCCAGAGGCCCCACAAGTCATCAAATTATATTCTAAAACAGGGGTGGGGAACCTCCGGCCCGCGAAACCATTTGGTACGGCCCTCGAGGTAATTTATAAACACACGCAAAAAACAAAAAATTAAAGAAATCTAGACCGCAAAAAAATTAAACAAGAGAGTGCCTGTTTTTCCTGGCCAAGGTCAGGGTCCTTGAACACAACACGAGCCTAACGTGTCATCACGTGGTATATGTCTCGTCTGAAGGGGTGCAGTTCTGACGGAGAGCACCAGAACGCCGCTTCAGAAATTGCAGCGTGGCTGTGTCTTAGTTGCAGCTTGTAAGCCCAGTGGCGATCTGTTCATCTGTCATACTGATCATACAGTCAATAACTTTGTTGTTATTAGCATCTTGTTAGCTAGCTATGCTAACGAATATAAGAAGCTTTTTCTCCAACCAGTTAGGTAAAGGCACATCTTTATATGATCATTATAGTTATAAAAAAATAAGAGAATAAAGGAAAAACTGGTATAAAATACTATATGACAGTAAAAGAAAGTTGTTATTAATAAACAAGAATACAGTTTGAAAGGGGAGTGATTTGTAAAATATCCATAAAGAAAAAGAAAATCTGCTTACAGTTCTGTTTCATATGGGTGTTGAGAGATGTATCCATAGATCTCCTAATGTTGCTCTCAAAGTGCACCAGATTGATACTTTTAACTTCAACATTTAAAAACAAATCTTCCCGGGGGAGCTTGCCCCCGGACCCCCCCTAGAGGAGGTTAGGTCCCCCCCCACTTAAATCATGTTCACATGGATAGGAAGCTAAATACATTTGCACACATATCCATGTGCATATCTTTCTGTTTTGGTGGTCATGCCACAACCGTGCACGTGAATGCATGCGCGAGTCATGGAAAGATATCTGGGGTTAAGAGGTTGCTTTTTCTTTGATCAGCATGAAAGAAAGGCCAAATTAATGGGCTGTGATTTTAGTATTTTTAAGCAGAGGTCAATCATTTGTACGGCCCTCGGAGGATGTTGAAAACATTGAAATGGCCCTTGAGAGGAAAAAGGTTCCCCACCCCTGTTCTAAAACGTTTAAAAACCTTCAACACTTTAAATATTTGAAGGTGAGCAGCAATACAAATCTCACTTCAATGCGATAAAACTTGGCAAAAGCAAAGAGATAGTTTTCTTTTTCATTCTCTATCCAGTGAGTCACTTTTCATAAAGTAATTTAGCTTCACAGCAGCAGATATTAAGGTCTCATGAGCACAGAGATGTGTGATTGTGTGTGGGATAAAAGAGAAAATATCCTGACATTTCTTTTGTTAGGTCTTACACAAGTATGCTATAAACCAGCAGGTGGCAGTGCAGTACAACACTACAACTAAACTATATATCTTCAGATAATAACCTTTTGTTTTTCCTCCACCAAAATACATTTAAATCTTATCCCTGTGTAAATAATATCCGGTCACAACAAAACGGAAAATGTGTTCTGACCTTAATTCTAATAGACAATGCAGTATTTCTTATTTTTTCCAACATTTAATTCATTCTTCCATGTAGAATACCAAGATTTCCCACTTAAGAGTGACAGTGTGAAGCCTCGGGTTATTTCTAATTAGTTTCAATGTCAAGGAGGAGTATAACTTTTTCTCTTTGGATCAGGCCCAACGCTTGAAGCTGCTTAAACGGAGCTCAGGAAACTTTAATTTGACGGAAGACGGAGGAAAGGACATAACAATGATCGTCAGGTCATAGGAGACAGTTTACGCTCCTAATAACCATGTCAGTTATTAGAGTTAAAGTTAGTTGCTGAATTGATTGACCTGAAGTCTTAACAGTCAAAATACCAAACCCTGATTGGACATGAGCTGATATAAAGATTATACAATGAATATATTATTGGCAGATAAAGTCTGATTTCTTTCTTTATCACAGTAGCTACATTTGCAACATCAACAAGTGAATGGACATTAACATAACATTATAATCACTGAAAAAAATAATTTCAAAACTCTTTATTGACATCTTATCTGGGATTAATGTTTGCATTTCAATTTCGGACTGAGTGGGCAACGTTCTTAAATCGCAGGACCCTGTATCTCCTATTTTTTTGGCAGTAATTCACTGTTTAGGACATGCTTAGGGTTAGGGTTAGGGTTTGAGGTTTTCTGGTTAGGAATAGTTTGCACTGGCCTACCAATCTGTGTGTGTGTGTGTGTGTGTGTGTGTGTGTGTGTGTGTGCGTGCGTGCGTGTGTGTGTGTGTGTGTGTGTGTGTGTGGTGATTCGTCATGGAGTTGGAGTTGATTTCACCAGTTCCTGAATATGTGTCTGGCTGTAGTTCTAGTCCAAGTGAGATGATTCTCTTCTGTGTTGAATTTGTCTTGGCTGTGAATCTTAGAAAGTGTTTGACTCTGGAGTTGGTGCATTCTGTGAGGGTCTGTTGCTGTGTTGAGGTGAGATGTGTGAAAAAAGTTCAGGAAGGAGAAGTATATGTCTGCGTTGGGGAAGGTGGTGCGATTTCTCGTATGATGTTTTTTGGGTTTCCGGTTCCTATTGCTCAGGCCAATGGAAAAAATCACAAGGGTGGGAAGTCCTGATTTTGAGGATGTGTTCAACTCTGGGTAATCATCTAGTTGGACTGAATGGTTCCTAGGGTTAGGGTTTGAAGAAACTGTGTTGTTGGCCCTTTGGTTGTAGCTTTTAGTGATTATGATCCTTGGCTTCTAGCGGTCTAGATGCACAATCCTTGAGGCAGATGTAAACAACAACAGCAATGAGGATTGCTTTCACCACTAACACTAAAAAAAACAAGATTGGAATCAGCATTCAGTCTCGCATTGATTGGCAGATCTATAAACACGCAGGCTAACTCTAGCTTGGTCTCAGACCTCTGAATCGCTGACGCCTCGGATAATTTCCAGCAATTGCAATTGATCTGGTGTTGTGTTCACTTACAGCGATTCACCTAGATGGATAAAAAAAAATCCAAGTCAATCAGAGCTTTGTATGTGGTACAACGGACAGAATGTCAAAGTAAAACTAAATGGAATGGACTTGTAAATATATTTGAAGATATACTTCCATGTAAATTCAATAATTGCACCAATTTATGTTTTTTAACTAATTAAAGAGTAGTTATTTACTTGCTGAGCGCTTTAACACTTTCCCTTTGCAGAATATTGGTGAAACATATGTGAGCTTCACGACAGGCCTCACATTGGAGGAATGCAATGTATCATTATCTCACCATCAGAGCAGATCTGTCAGTTTTAGTAAATTTGCCGGCCGCCTCAGCAGATGTCTATCAATATAACGACTCTCCTGACCCTGAAAAAGTTCAGACTTAGTACGCCTCCCACATCCACGAGACAAATTATACCCTGCGTGAATTAATTCAACTCCATTAAAAACCTTCATCGACATCTGCCGCTGCAGCGAGGCTCGGCCGGCTTGTCTTGGCCTTTCTCCAGCCGGACGCCTCTTCAATTTAACTCCAATTTCGAGTTGGTGGATGTTGGCTGACAGTTTGAAACTTCTCTCTGGGATGCTGATGAGTGTCTTCACTCCTGTGAAAAGGAAAGTAATTCTCTCATCTGGAAAGCGTTGCAAATTGCGTGAAAAGCCAATCTGATCAAGATAATGGCTTGTGAAGGAATGAGATTAGCTCCCTTTTGTGAGGAATCTGATTGTGTGGATGGGACAGTGGCATATCAAGTGCGACCTTGTGGCAGGGCCAGTGGAGGAAGTACTTAGGCCTCACATATGGGCAGCATTGCTGAAGCCTTTGGCAATGTCAGAGCTGTTTATTGTCACAGGTTAGGCTGTCAATGTCAGCTGTTAAAAGTGGCCTCTGGTTACTTAAGTTAGACAGCAGACAGAGACAAAGTAAAACTAAAAAGAGCCTTAAGACTCAACTGGTTTAATTCCACGAGCAGTCAGCGTCAGTGTTTGCTATCAGAATTAACAACTGACTTTGTTGTCCGCTACAATGATCTGAATCACCACATCTATAGTTTAGTCATTGATTCAAAAGGTTGAGTTTTACTCTGATGGCTGGCTTTACAGTCAGGGAAATAACAAAGACAATTAAAGTCTTACAGTGGGTTTAATATTTTAGCAAAGATACATGTTAACATCTCCGGGGATAAACACAAAGAAAAATGTTAGGGGTAAAAACATCTAGTAAATATCAGTGCATCAAACAAGCTGATTGGTTGATTCAACTGAAGTGGACACATTAATGTTTTAGACATTTAAAGAAAGCAGCCATGTCAACACAACTGTGCAGGCTTGCTTTTACACACACGGAGAAGCATGTTTACATTTTCAGTGTCAGAGAGGTCAGTTGAAACATGTATCTTGGTTGTTAATTACAGCTCATTATAATGTATTATACATGAACATTGACATTTGTTACACAACTGATTGTGTCCCCATCAACTTTCATTTGTGTGTCTAATCACTGATTATTGTTTTAACTCATCATCCTCACATGGTTTTTGATTAAATGTTGTATTCACTGTATACAGAAAAGGAAAATATGATATAATATAGCTTCTTTCTATTGGGATCCTTTGGCTGTTGGTGTGTGTTTGACTGTTTGAGCACAATCAAATTAAGAATGAGCAATGTGCAAAAAAGCTAACACAGAGGATAAGCACATCTTGCAATTTAGGTACACATCGTGCACCATAGAAGTAACTAGAATAGTGAAGATTTCAAAACTTGACACTGTTCAAGAGATGGCTTCTTCATGTGATATCCCTTTTTTATTCATCCGCGCCAGTTGAAAAGGGGGGATGCAGAGGTGATGACACGCGGCAAATGTTCCCAGGCCGTATTCGAAGCATCGGGACCGAGACCAAGCATGTGGGCTGCCAAAATAGTAAATTTTTGTAATATAGAAAAAACACACAGTAAGCTGGAGCTTTCATTTCTCCAGGAGTCTGTGGTCACTTTGTGCGGTTTATAGCCTTGGTTATTGGCAGTAAGACAATAACACATTACAGAGGTCAAGCAGGTACCGTCGCAATAAATCTTCTTGATTACTTGTCTTGGGGTAATTAAACACAGTATCTTTTTTTTCTTTGGTAATTGTCAATACTGAAACAGTGATAATGCTCTCTGAGGAACACAATGGAAAAGCTCATTCTGCATTGTGTAAAATCCTGTCATGTTATTACTCATTTAACAATCAAATTGGTTCTATGTTTACTTTCACTACCAATCTCAGTACACTTTAAGTTCTGTTATCTTGCAAAAACAACCTCAGTCTTGACTTGTGATGACATAATCTGTAGACGAAGACAAAATCAATCCCAGGCAAAATGAGTCAACGTCTGAAACTGCCAGAATATCAGGTTGGAGATTTGCTCCCACCAGTAGCAGCACTTCATATGATATAGTCATTTTGGCATCTGAGATGTTAGGCAAATAAAGCAATGATCAGATAGCATTCCCTTCAGAGCAGATATAATGTGTTTGAAACCTCGTCTCTGCTATCTGCTGGACTGGACAGCCGGCTGGATACTTCAGTGTGGGCATGTTTTTCATCTCTGTGAGGCTCCTGCAGATTTGTTATTGAGATTATCCCAGAGTGGAGCTGTACAGAATGAGCTAAATTACAGGCCATGCAATGCTCTGTCACTGCAAGCCTTATCAAATTGATTATAAACTTGGAAGCTAATGTGTCTATGGTTAACCTGTCACTGTCTTTTCCATGGGAGAGTCAGCCTTGAGAGAAGGAATAATGTGACTGAGAAACCAACAAACCCCTTTACAGCGCTGCTGGCACTCCGCTGTAGTGGGTCAGATCTAATTTATATCTATTTGAAACTGCTGACAAAGCATGAACACACATGCATAGTACACATACATTGGATGGCTCTGCGTGTACAACATGAATCTACACCTCTGTTGTGTGGAGAGGCTTATAGAGCGAGGCTGATTCCCTGAGACAGATCGCGACGCTGTGGCATGCCCTTACATTATAAACAGGCTCAATGAAGAAGAAGAGCATCAGTAATTGTTGCGAGGGGTGGAGGGACAAGCAGTTGGAGCGGCGGGCCTTCAACTGGCTGATTGTGTCTCTCTGCCTGCCTGTGATAATTAAAATGAATCAACCTCCCCCTCTTGCAGTCAGCAGCAGAGCTGTTATTACTTGTCCTTCAGCTGAAAGGCTCGTGTTGGCCACAGAGCTGAGGGCTTTTGTTCTGAAAGCTGAAATATCTGGTGTCCAGCCTGGGAGGTTTTTAGCAACTCGCCTTTGGGAAATGAGCTATCTAAGCGACACTTGCAAGAAACCCTGACATTAATCTTTAATTAAGGCCTTTACAATTTTGGACGACATGCCCGGGAGTATGAGAGTTACTGTTGGGGATAGATATGAGCAGAGGGGCAGAGGGGAGGGCCGGGCAACACATTATGTCTCGTGGTGAGCTCATTTTGTCTCATCAAAGTCAAGGTTCGGTTAATCTGTAAAGACTTTTCCTGGCTTTTTTTATTTAGCTTTCGCATCCCGTGACACACTGTAAGGTAAGCTTCGCATCGAGGCGTTTTCTTTTTTTCTGTTTCAGAAAATAGATAATGATCCCTGGAGGTAACGGTAGTGAAACATGTGCAGTGAGGCGGCTTTGTTTCCTACAGTCTGATCCAGATTGCTCTATATTACACAGTTTCTGATGAGAATATGTCTCGGCGTAACTGTTTGTGAACATATCAAGGTGACTGTTGCTTTTGCTCCACAATTGTTTTTCCCCCTCCTTATTTTTTGGGTAATTGGTCGTGTATCTATTGTTGAAAGAGCCAAACGATAAACCTGCTGGTAGAACCAGCATGAAATCGAAGCTTTTCTTGTGTTGTGACAGCTGCTGCCTTTGTGATGTTCCACAAAAAGCCCCCAAGACACAACCTGTTTCATTCTGGCTGAAGATTCACATGAAAAAAGACATGTCTCCTATGAAACAGAACGGGACTCAGGTAATTGTTTTGATTACTCCTTCCCCTGCTCCCAGTAGGAACAAGGCATTACAAAGCTGACAGTGGAGGTTTAGGGAAGAAGGGACCGAGTGGCAGCACATCTCCCTGTGGCAAGATTTGTTGGCTGGCAAGAACAAGAGACAGATGGGAGGATGGTGGTGGTGGTATAAGGGGGGATGGGGGGGTCACACCTTTTTGAGGCTAAGCAATTGGGAGCGATTAAACCCTCATTCGCTGCAGGGACGATCTACTCTGAGGAAGGAGTTGGCTCCAAAGTGCCTGCAGCACTGTTCCTTTTATCTGCACTCCTCATGAAGACCCTGTAAATGCCATGGGAGTAGTTAAAGTGAAGCACACAGTGTTCTGCTGGGCTGGTTCACTGTTAATGTTCAACATCAGGACTGAAAATGAAAGGAATTTCTTAGGTTTTCTGCACCACTGCGATGGATCATCCATGCCATAAGAGTGTGGCTTAACCCGTGTAATTAAACTTGTGACCTACACAGTTAAAATTGTCCCTTTTTTTACCACAAGGACCAGCTCCATCCTCCATTCTCCACATGTTCGAACTCCAATTTGCATATATTTAGTTTGCAAAGACCTGGAATCCCATGTTAAATTGACATGCATTTATATAGCATGTCTGCATGCACCCATCCACACGCACTTATACAGAGGCAGAGGCTCACCTGCTCAGGAAGACTACCATTCACACACATTACAAACCGTTGGGAATGCCAGTAAAGGTGACATGACATTATGCTTATTTTCAGGTTCATATTTGTATTTTTTCATCTACTGGGACATGTCTCCATGCTTTAATGTTCAAAAATGTCTTTATGTTTCTCATACTGCCTGTGCTGCAGCACCTCTTTTCTATTGAGTGTTACATAGTGATGTCACCATGTTTTAAGTAAACCAAAAATAGTTCAATGGAGGCAAGTTAGGGAGTTTGTGGGAGCAAAACTCCCCCTGGAGGAAAATTTCAAGTAGATCCATCCATCTATTCATTAGGCTAACTCATTTTAAGGATATTTGTCTTACTCGGATGAGGGATTGTGCATGAAAGTGTGTGAGTGTGTGTGTATGTATTAACAGACATAACACACACTACACTGCCTGTCTAAATGTGCTGTCAAGTTGCTCTTATCAACGCTCTTGATCATACCTTTAAAAGCTTCAACGCTTTATTTGTCTTCTGAATTCAGATGATTCTTTTATTTGTAATCAGACGGAAATCCACTGACCCAGACCCTGCTGCGTTATTGCCTGTCATTCCTTATAGGGGGGGAAGGGGAGCGCTGCGGTTAACACCCTGTCTTTACAAGCTCAAAAATGTATTTATCGTCTGAATATAAAAGTGTCATAATTTGAAAGAGTTTTTTTCTTTAAAATAAACCGAAAGGACAATAACACAAATGTTTGACTTAAATACACGTTCATTTTGGAATGCGCTTGAGGTAAGATGTCTTGCCCAAAGACACATAAACATGTAGACTAGAGTGGCTGGGGATCGAACCAACAATGTTCCAAAGTGATTGATGACAGCTTTACCTTCTGATGCCCCAAAACAAAGGAACAAATGATGATTAAATGCTTGAAGCGCTTTCATCCTCACCTTCTGCCATTTCCATCGCAGATTTGGCAGACGACAATACATCCTTTTGCTTTTCCCATCAGGAAACTGGTTCAATACCAAGCGGCGCCGGCTGGCTGGGGCCTTCAGGTATCCATCGACTCAACAGCCGAGAGCAAACCTGAATGCTGAGAGGCCCCTCCATCACTGGGAGACACACAATCACAAGTTCCTTGCCAAGTTATTATCAGTCATTCGTCACTTGCACCTGCTTCACGTTTCCCTGCCTTCAACTTCCCTTCAGCTTCAATACTTTTAAATCCCTGTACTTACCCATTCGTCTCCTCATCGCACTTCTTTTCAGCTTTTTCCAACATGTCTTTTATCACCCCCACCTCCATTTCCGCAGCTTAGCTCCACCTCAGCCGGTGCACCTGGCTCATGTGAGTCGGTGCTGGAAAGGCTCCAAGCGACACAAAATGTACTAATCAAAACCTATTGACAGGCTTTGATGCTACACTGTGCTCGGAAACATATTGCGCTTGTACCTTGAGAGGAGAAAATCAAATCAAACGGGCATGTGGTCATTGTTCTTTTGCTGCACACACAGCTGCTGCTTCTTAATAGACGGAGAGTGAAAGGGAGTAAAAATCCCACACCAGAGGAGGATTCCCAGAGGAAGGAGAGTGCAGATGAAAGGCAAATAAGGAAATCCACACAATCTATATCAGCCTGTACATCATGTGGGGTTTTGGCCCCGGTGTAGGTACATGTGAGCAGCACCATGGCAACCACAGCAATTGATTGGGTGATGTCTCACGCTGTGCACAGAGCAGGTTAGTTATGTGGGATATTGGTTTTGTACTTGCTACCCAGGCTCTTTCATAGCACGCATTAGCTGCGGTTTCTCAGGTGCCCGGCCGTCATGTACGCTTACCTTCCATTTGGTTCTGGATGACTTTGAAGGACAGGAAATGGAGAGAGGAGGGGACGACTGTGACTACACACTCAGGGTCTCTGCTGGAAGTCTCAAAGCCTGAAAGTGTCAAATTGGACTCCATTAGGGAAAGTAGCCTGTATTTTAAAAGTCAAAGAACCTTCAATTAATGTGACTCTGTTCACGGAGACTTTCCTTTTTTTTCCTTCTAAAGTTTTAATGACATTTTCTCATATTACACTAAAAAAATAACTCTTTATTCTGTATCCCTATAATGTATGCATTGTTGTGATTGGCAACGTGCCAAATGCTCTTTATTAAACACACATTTTGCAATTAGCGCGGCACTGTGAATGGCCAATCTGTTCAATAAACAGATTATATGCTCCCCTTTGAGTTGAAAGAATGTCTGCTTTATGAAACCCTGTGACAAAGACAAATAATCAAGCTGTACATCCAAGTTTTGGGATTTTTTAAAATGTTTGTGATGCAAATGGTGCTGTGTAACACTGAGCTAGAATATTTGAAGTTACCCTGGGAGTGATTATTGTCCGTGTGTTCCCATTCAATTCGTACAAATCACTTTAAAACATATGTTGTTTTTGCTTGGTTTTCACCACTTCCTTGAAAGTTTTTTACATAAGCCATTTATTTACGTAAATTCTTAACTCCTGGGAATACAAATCATTAAAGGTCCCATGTCCTGCTTTTCTGGTTATTACCCGTCCCCTTGTGTGTTATGTAGCTTGTTATGCATGTAAACGGTCTGCAGAGTCACAAACCCTCAAAGTACACCCTGTACCGAGTAAAACTCTATCACAGAAAATACCTGTCTATGCTGCCCCAGAACGCCTCGTTGGAGATTTCTCTTTTTCCATTGTTTGCTTCCTGGGTTCTGTGACGTGTGAACACCCCAATCAACAACAAATGACCGGATTGGCCCAAATGGACCAATCCGCGGAGCACCTCACACACCAGGATCCCTTGGCTAACTAACAGGGAGAAATGCTCTCCGCAGACCCATTCTCACAGCGTTATAAACCTTTTTCTTACTCAATATCAAGCCACACTTATTGTTTTTACTTCGGCTGTGAGTGTTTGTGTGTGCTCAGGATGAGTTTCGCTTGTTCTCTCTGCATTGCCGACCCGGAAACCTGTCCGCTCCTCGCAGCAGCTCACAGCAGCTCGCAGCAGCTCACAGCAGCGGCGAGCAGCAACGAGCCTCGCAACGTCCCGACCAATCAGAGCACACTGGGCTCACAGGGAGGGGGGGGGGGCAGGAGCTCCAACAAGCCGTTTAGGACAGAGAGTGAATACACATACTATACAGAGATGCTGTATGAGAAACCAATGTGAGTTTGGAAAATTGCACAATTTAAATCTATTCTAGACCTCAACAATGGAAATATGATCAGTAGAAATGGCCATGACATGGGACCTTTAAACTAAGCTTTAGGATCTTTCAACTTTTAAGGTTTTTGCCTGTATGTTAAATGTTTTCTTACCGTATCAAGTGTCTGCGTATGAATGATAGAGATGAAGGTCAGGTTTCCAAAGAAATAACATCATGCCGTTGTAAGAATGTCCCTACCGAGTGCTGTAAAAAAAGAACTATCAGGCCTTGGGTAGTGTCAAGTATAATTTTGCCGTGAAGTATAAGTAAGTTAGCTCAAGGCTTTAGCTGACCAGTTTATCTATTTATGCATGAATGTGTCAACATTTTAGTGAATCTGCCATAGTAAATCATGATTATTTACAGTTCAGCAATGGATTTACAGAAAACAGTCAACTAAATGACTTTTAAAAAGGAGTTTTGCAGGGTGACGTTAAAATACAATTAATGAATACCTTATTTAAGATTATGTGACTGTTAGTTTTTCCTATAAACATGATGTCTTGTTGCAGTTAATACAATTCCAGTATGCTTTAATGCAATCTTAAGAGGTATGAGCATATTATAGATCAGGATAATATCATAAAATGGTAATTATTTTGGCTAGGAAACTGAGGGATCGTTTCTTTTAATCCAATGCCAAAAAGACATAATAGATTTTTGTCCTCTATTCAAATTGGAGAGGCTGCGATCACTGTGAAGAGTAAGTTAGCCTGAATTCAGCGTACCATATATGTGATAACACCTGTGCATTCACTATTTATAAAAACAATTTACTTGTTACACAGGCAATAAAAGTATACAATAACTTGCATTTAATAAAATACTTAAACGCTGCATTCCTCCAGAGTGATTTAATGTCTGTTGTCCTTGCTCCAGATGTCTCAACGTGCCATATATAAGGAATGTTTCAACCTTTTGACAAATAACAAAGGGCATGTTTCTTAAAACAGGATAGTATTCCCCCCAGGCTGCATCCCTACACCTTAATTAGGAATGCAGTCGTAAAAATGAATAATGTATGGCTTTGGCTTTTGGCTATAGTAAGATCTGAGTCAGGGTTGCTCTCGCTGCAAGTTTCAAGGAACTGCAAATGTCAGTTGTGTTTTTTTTTACCCAATTCAATTTAAAATATAGGCTGTACTTTCTACTTTTATTCATAAACATTTTAAACAGTGAAACAAAACATGTTCAAGACAGAGAGACAATATTTTTGATTGAGGGTCATATATATAGTGTTGTTTTTGGCTTTGAGGTATTCAAACCAATAATCATGTACGATGGCCGACAGGTGCAAACACTTCCAGTAGGAGAAACATTGTGAAAATATAAAACATGTGCCAAAGCGTTTTGTATTTGGAGCATTTCTTTTATCTAGCGCAGCGGTTCCCAACCTGTGGGCCGCGGCCCCCTAGTGGTCCGCGAAGGCATTGCAAGTGCGCCGCCAAATAATTTGCAAAACATTAAGATTTGTGTGGAAACATTTCAAAATTAAGATTTTCCTTTTTTTTCTTACGTCATTACAGTCCTTGACAGCGGTCTGTACTACTGGATTACCAACGTGTCACATGTTCTGAATTGACCAATCAGAATCGAGTATTCAACTAAACCGTTTAATAAAAATGTCTGTTACTGATGGCCAGCTCCTTTTCTAATTAAAATAAAAAGTACTCTGAGAATTTATTTAGCCTCCGTATTGTTTATGGTTGAATGTGGGCCGCACATTTCTTTTAGATTCTTAAGTGGGCCCTGAGTTGAAAAAGGTTGGGAACCGCTGATCTAGTGCTTGAAGTAACACTGTGCATGTTTTGTTTGCTCCCGTTGTTGAATGTTCTCAAAATGCTGCTTATGTGTTAGAAAGTCGGTGATGATGCTTCTTCATCTGCATGTGTTTTGGCATATTTGTGTTCTTTATTTAAATCGTTTTTGAAACTGCAGCGCATTTCTCCTAAAGGAAGTCCATTGGAGCATGTTTGTACCTGTTGGTCACCGTCACAATATGTTGTGCTCCTTACACACAATGCACCACAAAGTCGGCATTCATTCGTTTAATCTAATTTAATTTCGAATACAATATATACAGTACAACATTTGAAATGATACGTGTAAAAAAATATATGTCATCTTACAATACAGTACCATTTAGAGAACGATGGAAAGTAAAACAGACACGGAAACAACATCGTAACACACTCGCTCCACTTAACAATATACAGCACATGTGAACTCTGACCAGTCGTAAGGTAGTATTGGTACGCTTCTACAAACCCAGTACAATTTAATTAGAAGAATCTGGACAATAATTCATTGACATCCTGACCTAAAAAAGCAGTTGTTTTATCCACTGAAAGATTTTTGTTCATGCACTTTGTACATGCTCCACTGGAAGACAGCTCACATTTCATAAAACTCCAACCACATGTCATATTCACATTCATCATTTGCTTGTAACTTGTGGGGGATCGGACACTTAGAGCCAATATAATTAAACAAACTTAGACATGTACATGCCTGCAAGTGGTTTACAACCCTCTTCCCTTTTTTCTCACAGAGATCTACCTAGTGTGTGATTTTTTACTAATTGACAGCGAGGATGGCCATTTATTAGCGGTAGGTAATCAAGAGAGGGAGATACATCCTTCAGTATTAAGTGAAACAACTGATCCTGTGCACACTGTTCCCTTAAGGCCCCAGTATGGATTGTGGTTTCAAAACATGCTGCCAATAGCAAAGAGTGCTGTGCGCTGCAGTTTGCTGACATCCAGTTGAGGAATTTATGCAGATTTTGTTGTGATCCCAGGATGTAAATCTGTCCATAAATCTGCAGGGTGCTGCTTGTTTTGGCTGCCATCTTGTTTCAAATAAAGACCAGACAGCAATTTCTCCTCGAAAACTACCAGCGAATGCTCTGTTTGGGCACGAGCCCTATCAAAGCCGTCCGTTACACTTGTGAAACAGCTAAATGCCCTGCGGTGACATAGTGTGTTTATAGCTCATAAGCAGTTAATACTAGGCTAAATTGGCACCATGGTGTGCGTCGTAAAGAATAACACACGCGCAGCACATTGTAGATTGTGTTTCCAGCGTCATCCATTCAAACAACATCCCCCTCCAAGGAGCTGATCCATGCAGGTCACGGAATCATTCACCAAAATGAATAGCGACTTTCCAAGGGAAATGCTGAGGAAAAACAATAAGCTATATTGTGGTGTTAGTGGTGGGCATTCTAATTTCATTTCAGATAGCACATGGGGGATTTGCTGAGGAAGGATTTTGAGGTGGCGGTACAAGCCAATCTGCAAAAGGTCTTGATCTGTGACACTGAACAACACCTCGAGGGAAAACACGGAGCAGGTGGCTATCGCTACAGGAAAGCTGAACAAAGCGTCATTAAACTGTCGCTGCATGCTTAATGACGCTCTGCTTCCACCTCATGTTGTTTAAAAAACATCAGTGTTATGTAAACATTTACCTCTTTATTGCATTGGTGAGTGACTTCTCGATGCCATTCAAATGTAGAATCCGTCACTGATAGGTCAAATAAACATGGGAAATTACGAGGTTTTTATCAAAGCATGGCACTGAATCGCTCCGAGGCTCACTGAGATGATGAGTTAACACGTGCAGCGTTAATTCTCATTTGCTGTATTACAACGTAAAGCAAGGTGGAAAACTCGTAAAGGATCTTCAAAGGAAAAAAAACGAGCGAGTTTCCCTAAAGCAGCAGCGGACTGCATGAAGCGAGAGCAAAGATCACAGAGGCAACCATGTAGGAGCAGAAACATTGGAGTAGTGAGAGCGCAACATCGGGGAAAGAGCGAATTGAGATCCTATAGCTTCAGGGGAGATGTTGTTTTGCTGGTGTAGAGAGTGAGGCAAACACAGACCAATTTACTGGGGGGAAATTGTGCTGTGTTGGAAAAAAAAGAGACCTAAGAGCAGACCTTGCCCATTCTTCAGTGTGCAATCTAATCTCAGCTCTTGGAGAAGATGGGTGAAAACAAACATTGTTCTCCTGTCAGCAGCCCTGACGGAACAAACTGTACAACGCCTGGAAAAGAGCTCGGCCCACTCACACATGCTCAAACACAGCGAGAAGATGATTAAAACCAGGAGAGAATATTTGAAACTGAATAAAAGTTAGTGTGACATGAGGAATATTAAAGGCAACACTGACCTCTGCTACTTCCCTGGGAAATAATTAAGGGCCAAATGGGGTCATTCTCAGAGAAAGAATCCTGGAGCTACACTTGCAGGCTTAGTATCAGTCATGAAACATGTACAAAGACACAATAGCTTTAATTGGATGGTATTTTCAAGGAGAACAAGTGTCTGAAAATAATTTAGATACACTTCATATTAACTATCCTTTGTGTTCTACGGCTTTCAATTGTAATAAAATTAACACAACGGTATAAAATCAGTAGGATGCTGTTCCCTAAGTCAAATTTGTCTTCCTTCCTCACTTGAAGCACCTTTCTGAAAGCCTTCAAAAACATTGATAAATGATTGGTTCAATGCACTCTACTAATGACTTACAAATATGTTATCTAGGGCTGGGCGATATCGTTGAAAGAAAACCCATGATATTGACATATGGATACTGATGTATCATTATTTCAAATGACAAAAGTCACATTAAATGCAAGGAAACCTTTTTTAACTGTTATGGATTTAAATGTAGTTTAGAAGAATTGGAGGAAAGGGCTGACCCTAACCCTAATCCCTTCCCTGGTGATTACATTCTCTACAAATCCCATGAAAAGACAAAAAAGGCAATGTCTTTCTGTATCTTTCTGTACTCGGGAGGCGTGTGGTGCAGTGGGTTGTGCGTTGGTGTTCGGATCAGGGGAGCACAGGTTCAAACCCCACTGCAGTCAGCATGTCGTTGTGTCCCTGGGCAAGACACTTCACTCCAAATTGCTCCTGTGGGGATTGTCCACAGTATTGAGTATGTAAGTCGCTTTGGATAAAAGCGTTGAACAAGTGACATGTAATGTAATGTAATGTATCTTACAGTAGTTTTTGACTTTCCTACCCTGTATATGGACCTCAGCCGAGCTCCTTTATTCCTACTGAAAACATAAATCTTTAAAAACAATTTTCAGCTGTGGATTATTACACGTTTGGTGCTCTAGTGAGTATTTACAGCAGCAGGACGGTGTAAGAGGGATTGACTCAAAATGAACTACAGTGCCCAAGTTTATTGTAATGAAGTACTGTAACATGCCATCCAATGAAACAGTATGGCTCACTGACTTTAATAGTTTTTCGAAAACAAAGGAGCTCTATGGCACAGAGGAATAAGATATATCCAACTTTAGACTAGGGAGATACTTCTGAGTGATGAACTCATTGTTGGATTTGGTCTTTTCACTGGATTTGTACAGAAGAGTGTTACATTTTATCGATATGATATCCCTTAAAGTTGGTCAAACACACCCCTGAATTATCGCCCAGCCCTATGTTTAACAAGGCTATCAAAATCCGAAATAAGTAAAGATTTAAGAAAACATACGTTCATGAATACTCTGAGGTCAGCTGAACAGTCCTGACTGGGAAGATGCTCCACTAAGATAAAAACTTGCAGGTATAAAAAACTATAGTGATTTGCAATCAAAATGAGTATCAATAAATACATACAAAATGAATAAATAAACCTGGAAATACATAAATTAGTAAATAATAATAACAAAAACATTTACCTCTATGAGATACTAAGAGTCTTTGTGTACAGTCCTTATTGGCTGGGGGGTTGTGTAGTCCATAAACTTATACTTCTAATAATGAGCCATTCTTTCTGACTGGCTGTCACCACAATACGAACACACTCAATGTCAAAGGCAATTTTGTGGTCTACGTCTTGAACCTCAATGTTGCCATTTTTAAACTCCCCCAATGTGATATAAGAGGAACACTGTTTCCCTTTTTTAGTTCCTACTAGTTTCTCTCCTACCTCCAGCGCTCCGTGGTGGAGAATGTCATTTTGACGGTCATCAGAACCAGTGACAATCTTGATTTTACTAATTTTGGTAGATTTATTAAAGACTATGACAAAGAAGTCTCCTGTGGAAGGTGGCTTCCCCCAGAAGTACTCGTCCACAGTGCTGTAAGCCTTGGTGGCGTCGTAGTTCTCAAAGACGTTGATGTTTGTGTAAAGGCTGGCAGGAGGGTTGTCAGGAATGTCTATGGAGTCTTCCTCGAAGTCGTCGTCCTTCAGCTTGTTCTCTGCTCCTTTGTAGGAGGAGTAGTAGCCCATGTGCTGGAACAGCGAGGGCTTGAAGCGGATCACGTCCTTCTGGGCCAGCAGACCCCTGAAGTGGATGAGCAGCCAGTCGCAGGGCATCTCCTGGTAGAACATGAGCAGGAAGTGAGCCAGGCGGGGCAGGTCTCTGGAGTGGTACAGCTTCCCGATGTAGCCCAGCTTGGAGAACTCCAGCATCACCCAGTAGGACCCTTCTCTGGAGGTGATCACCTTCTTCAGCCCCGTCAGGAAGTTCCTGGAGCAGCGCACGTCGTCCTCCAGCATCATGTAGAAGTGAGACAGGTTGGTGCAGAAGTTGAGGAGGAAAGCGTAGTCCACGTTCTGCTTGGAGCGGAACCGGACGCGGTCCTCCGGGTCATTGTAGTTCCTCTTCAGCCCGTCCAGAGAGGGGTAGTACTCCTCCGGGGCCTGGATCACCAGCAGGCGCCCCGCTATGATGTGGTGAGCAAACTTCCTGGTGATCTCCTGCACCAGGTTCTCACACCAGGCCAGGTCAAAGTCTGCCAGGTGGACCACCACCACGATCTCTTTCAGCTCCTCGTAGCTGGACTGGTCGAAGATGGATTTGATCGTCTCCAGGAGGTAGTTTCCTCTTTTTCTTTTGACTGATGACAGTCCAATGGTGAGATACTCTGTGAACAAAAATGATGTATGATGTAAACAGAGGTTCTTTCAAATCCTTTAGACAAATCAAGAGTCCTTCGTAGTCCAACACAGAGAAGCCCATTCACTAACGAAGACTGTACAAAGTCATTAAAAGTTATTATGGTAATGTTAACACATTTTTCTCAATTAGAAATATTAATTCCTGTGATATAGTTATAGCCAGTGATAAGTTTATTTTCTCGTCCATTGTGTATTAAACATTAAATTAGAGCTTTGTTCTCAAGGTAAAACTTCAAGAACTAAATCATGGTACACTTGAACAGAGGGGTGCGTAGTGTTTAATTTCAAGGTAAAAAGGTCTCTGTGGAGCAGTTGTATTTTATTGCAATGCTTTAAAACCCACGTCACAGCTTTTTAAGTTTTAGTTCTTCTCAGCTCCTGTTCACAACCACTGTATGACTGCCCCAAAGATAATGAAAACAGTCAATGTAAATGTCTTTTTAAACAAACACTAAACTTACTCTTGCGGTTCAACGGCGTACCGGCGAGATAACGATACGTGACATTAATGCTTCCAGAGAAATTGCTCAGGTCTCTGAAGGTGTGAACGTATCGCTCTGAGCTCGACGGGTGGACGATGTTTCCCTGAGCTGCCTCTTATCTCCTTCCTGGAACACAGCATGAAAAACATTACATTATGAACAAAGGAGAATAAGAAAACATGTTTAAGCTGTCAATACTACTGTGAGAAAGGGACAGGGAAGTCTACTTGAAAATTACAATTTCTACTGTGAATAATTCAAATGGGTGGAAGTCTTAGATTTTCTTAAACTTGTCTCCTACATCCTGTACAAACTTGAGACAATATGTGTTTAGACGTTACGGAGCTAACCCTGATGTTGGAGACAAAGGGACTCTCAAAACCCCCTTCGGCAGTTTGCATAGCCGAGTAAATGGACTTGAGAAGAGCACCAGAGTGCTGAAGATGTGAACTACTTCTTAATAATTTAAATAACAAACACAGCTAATGTACTGCGATCACAACGTTTTGATGGCATCATGAATAAGAAATATATCACGAGATGATTTCGACTTGGGTCCACGTTATGAACATTTTAAACTAGCTTCTTTTAAAACAAGCAATTACAAAAGGGACAACATGGGATTGGGTAAACAAACACAAGAACACAGTGAGCATATTTGGTTTAATTTGTTCTTCCGACATTAAGAAGGAATACAATACTAAGTTCATTTAGAAGTCCAATTTGGGAAATGCTTGCTAAAGACAAATACTAACCAGCACGTAGCCATCTTCAATGTAGAGGTTGAGGAAGAGGAGGAAGGTGATGAGGAAGCCGAGGAAGGGGATGGTGGAGCGTTTCCTCAGACACCTCATCTTGTCCAGGGACTTCCACACCAGCCTCATGATGAACACGCTCTCACTGGGATCTGCATGAGAAGCACATGAGAACAACACATTAACAACACTTGCTTTGAATGTCGTCAGCTTGACACGCTGCTAGCCAATTGCCTTTTTTATCAAGCATCAACACAGGGGTGTCCAAACTACGGCCTGGGGGCCAAATGCGGCCCGCGGGCAATTTTAGCAAATTAAAAAAATATAATGGAGTATGGCCCACAGATGAAACTTGTGCTTGTCTTGTATCGTACTTCTTAAATGTAAATGAAAAAAGATATTACACAGTATTCAGTCAGTTAAAGTTGATAAGAAAAAAGCCCAATAACTTATTTTCATAACACGCTTGAAATAAACCCTTCTCCTTATTATAAGCAATCTGAGGCTTCTGTTTTAAGGAATGAGCTGCTAACAAAATAAATGAAACCCTCTGGAGAGCTGTGTAGGCTGTTGTTTTTCTTAAAGCATATTCAACTATTAAGCATAATTTACCTACATTTGATTTATTTTGCTGACATATAAATTAACTAATGAGGCGATATACCTCTAGTGAGTGGCCCAGCCCTTCGTATATTTTTCTGTATGTGGCCCTCGGTGAAAAGTGTGGACACCCCTGCATCCACAGATTGTGGGAGGATTAATTTTAGGACCATACGGCCATGTATGAAGTGATTATCTTCAACCAGCATGCTAATTATTTTTCTACGGACTTGTAATGGTGCCCAATAGTGATTTTTAAAAATCCTTTTCATGGAGAGAGGTGGACCAAATCTGCTGTTTGGCTGATTGATTGAAATCACTTACTGTATGAGGAAAGCAAAGGGCACTTCAAGACATAGAGGATATTGACTGGCCAAACAATGGATTACTGATGAAAATCAAACGTTGCAAGGCCAATAATAATGAAAAATATCAACCATTTCACAAATCCCTAGCCTTACTGGTATGTGTAGCTGCTGATGAAGGGTGATTACGTTCTTTATGCAACTAGCTTTCTTTTCTTTGTTGTGAAATTGTTACTTGTTTTTGTTACACGCCACCATTACTCAAGAGAAAAGCCAATTTTCTATTTCATTTCAGCTCACTTTATTTCAGACTTGTGGTCCGTAGAATAAAATAAAAAGATATAAAAGGAAAGATATGAGAAGAAGGAGACAAAATGGAGTATAAAATGGATTATTCATTTAACTAATCTTTTGTGGTTTTGCTTGATAAAGCAATGATTCCATTTCTCTAGTAGTGCAGAAGTTTGATGTGGGGAATAAATCCCTTCTGGTTTCAAGGTCCTTCAAAGCTTTGATGAAAAAAACTTGAAATTTGAATAAAGCTTTCTTGTAAACAACTCTTTGATGCCTTGATCAATTGAAAAGACGCATATTGTACTACTCTCTAATATAACGCAATATATTGCAACCTATTTACATAATATTTTGAGAATAAGTGTCCGACTTATGCTGATATGTAGTTGTAAGTACGTATAGATAGATATATGCTCTTGCTCCTATCTCATGTGGGTAATATACATTATATGGGGGGAAAACAATAAATCTAAATGTCATTCCCTACTATGTTAGGCACATAAACCCATAAAGTCATACATTGAATGGATGCATATCACTTTATCTTGTCATTCAATTACTCATGAAGTGTTTCCCTGTCCCCAACAGAGATAAAATAGAAGAAAATCACAATGTCTTTCAGGTGCTGAGAGCTATATCAGGGGGCTTATAAGCAAAGCTATAACATATACAGCTTTGAGCGAGAACATAATTATGTATCAGCCTCGGTCACAACGGGATTGGCAACTCCTCACAGCAACTGTACAGCTGAGACTGACTGAAGGAGAAAAAGCCCGTAAACAGCAGCAGAAGTAAGAGCCTACAGATGTAACAATGGCGTTGCTCTTTTCTTTGCCAGCAATTAGGCATCAGCATGCGCTTTTGTTCCACTGCCGCAAAACCCCAGAGGTGCCTAATAGAATACAAACTACCTCTAAGCTCAGTTCAATGACCACACACGCATCGATCACTCGCGCCAGGAGTCAGCCTCACCTGGGATTCGGCTAATCAATACCTCTTTGTGCACACTTGAAAACTGAATTTAACATACTGTATCCATCCATTGCAGCCTGTTCTGTGCAATTGTCTACCCAGCGAGATATAATGTGGCCAGCAATTATCAGTAATTTAAAAAACATACTACATACAGTAAATGTACAAATCTGCTTTAGTTGTGAACTACTTAATGGCTTCAGTTGTATAGTAAAGTACAACAAATGGTATCGTAAAGTGTCTGTTTTTGAACATGATGTCTTATATTCTTTCAATATTCTTGACATTCAATGTTGGCAAGACACAAATCAACAATTAATTAAATCAAGAATATAGTACACCACAATATTGCAGCTAAGTAATACTACAATTTTAGATGTTGGATGGCTGACCAGAACATTTTAAATACTGCCCGTTGCCCCCAGAGGCTTCATCGTCTTTTTACCAATAGTCAATGGGTTCCGAGATTGCCCTCCGTCTAACAATAACACTTCTTCAAAAAACTGTTTGACGGTTTGAGGGATGAACCATAGCAAAACCTGTTAATTCTAACTTTTGTGACTCTAAATCTTCTATAAAATGACAAAAGCTGACATTCTCGAAATAAAAACATAATAATCTGATGCCGCGCTACGAGCTAGAGTCAACATTGATCTATTCAAGTGTTTTTTATCGCTACCAATATATCCAATCTTTCTTTCTTTGTGAGCTTTGTTAACGTTGTGTTACCAACAGTGTGTCCGTGCAGACAGAATGTCCTGATTACCGAGTACAGGCTACAGCAGAACATGTGGCGTCGTCTCCATTAAATGTGTGGCGTGTCTACAGTAAATTGCAGTGTTCTGCTGGAGAAAGCGGAGTGCAGCCTGATGATGAGAAGAATCATTAGAGGTACTTTGCTGCAATCAGCTGATGGTTCAAGAACAAGAGTCCTCCTGACACCAGGGCTCAGGTAACGCCCGCTTCTCACGCCTGCCTCACTTCCTTTGGTGAGAACTCAGCAGCAGCTCTTTCCTTTCGCACAAACATAAGCTATATTGAGACTCCTGACCTAGAAAAAAAACACTAAATGGTATTCTTTGTGAGAACCAGCGAGGAGAGCTACAATTTAACCACTTTTCTACTTTGTGTAAGAGGGGAGTTGATCACTCCAATTTGAGTTTTGGGTGTCTATTCTGGTGATACAAGACAAAGCAAGGTGCCTTTCTTATTTTCAATAATTCAGTATGGGCTCAGAGCAGGAAGAGGATGAGATGCTTGTCCTGCCAAAGGCACAGCTGGGAAACATGCTCGCTTCTCATACCCTTTTTAACTGTGACTGAGATGCATGGCAGAACACCTAAAACATCGTCATCCCTATTTCCAGTCTACTGTATATTTTTGGAATGTGCTAGAATAGGTATACGGATGACGGTATGGATTCACAGATGTACTGTATGTGTTGTTGTGTCTATTCTTGTGGCTTGAATCCCTAGCAGTGAAATGGACTAAGTGTGTTTTAATGGGTGTGTCATCCTGGCAGTCACACACTCCCGTCAGATGTCCCCAGCACCATTCCAGGACACTGCACACTTCCAGCAGGCTGGGGGCTGTTAAATATCCATTATGCACTGTGTGTGTGAACTGGACCAAATAAACCATACCGCTGCCTCTCTGCTCGCTTACACCCAGCAACACGCTGTGCACTTAACTCGCATCAGCTGTCCATCCTCTTGAAAACCGTGCTCTCAGTAAGAGGTTAAATCCCCTCAGATTGACACAAAGGGAGCTTGGTGGAAACAAAACTGTGACAAAGGCAAAGAGTAGTAGCTGTAAGGACCTCAGAAATGTAATTACATTTTCATTCAGAATCAGAATCAGAATCAGAAACAGCTTTATTGCCAGGTAGGTTCACACATACGAGGAATTTGACTTGATGTCATGGTGCAGACATAAAATATAAAACAAGAAATCTAATATAAAACAAAAAATCTTTGAGGACACCGTAATAAAATATAGTTAAATAGCAATAAAATAAAGCAGTAATTTACATGGAAATAGAATGCTATGAATGAATGAATTCATTCTTGTGACTTAAAGTTCAAATCCATCAATATTTCTAATCTATTTAATTTTGGTATATGTCTTTTGTATCTTTTTCATACCATTTTGGATGAAACAAACCACCACAACCTGCTTGGAGCCAGAAATTCCTTCGATTTTTACTACAGTTGCTCCTGGAAGAGAAAAGGCAGAAAATACGCCCAGAGAGCCTCTAAAAATCCTCTGGAGGAAACTATCACCTGGTTCTATCAAACCATCACTTGTGCCTTGGGGTTTGAAAATGGCTCTCAGCTGGAAATCTTCTACCCATCAATACTTGACGTCACGGAGGGTTATTGTGTTGCTGTGCAGAAAGAGAAGTACACCAGGGAGTGGAAACGAGAAACAAGGGAACTGGAAAATTACGTGAAGAGCTGTGTGTAGACCAGTATCATGAAACAAATGAAAAATGAATGTTTCCACAAAGTGCCATTGAATTCAGGAATTTGATTTTTGTTGTTGTACAGTACAGTAATGCTACCATGCATATCCTGCAGAAGTCATATGAATTCAATTAATGGTAATCAACAAAAAGAAACACCATTAGGGCAACACCAAAATACATTTATGAAAAAACTGCAAAATCCCACAGTTGATGAATAAATAATCGATTCATCATGTAATTGTTTCAACACTAGACACAGTAAAGTATATATATAGGTCCTACTTTATATAGGACCTAGTTTTCTCTCAGCAATATTTCATTTTTTCTGTGTTCCATGCAAAAAGTACCTTGGCAAGCTATCTCTGGATTCATCCTCAATGTCCTCCATGCCTCTCTGGCAGCTCGTATGCGATGACTGATCCAGGAATTGTCTTCTTTCCCCCTGCTATACACCCCCTCTCTCTAATGGTGAAATCTGACAGAGGCAGACTTCAAATGGAAAACAAGGAGCTCCCCAGCGAGGAGAAGGCAATTATGGTCTGGCCTGATGTGCAACCTAATGCCAAGAATTCTATATCACAACTAAAACATAAAAAAAACGAAACAAAGGGCCTACCATCCCCTTTCCATTTGTAATGGCTTGATTGCTGCCAAGCTGAAGCGATCCTCCTGCATGCCAACAATACCAATATTTTTTTTCAAGTGTTTTGAAAGGGGAGCGAGGAGCAGAGAAAATGGAAAAGGGTAAGGATGGAGCACGGTTGCACTGACATGCATCAGACATGAGTCGACTTCCACAGTCATTTCACATCCCATCTTCTCAAGGTTGCTCTTTTTTAAATGATATTTTCAAAAGGATGCCTCGGAGAACACGTAGCAGGAGTAACCCCGGAAAAATATAATCAGAAGAATTCTGAATAGATTGCGTTTTCAGATAAATGTTTGTATACAGTACAGTCGTAATGAATTCATTCATTTGAATGCTGTCAGGGAGCAGAGAAAGGCAGAATAATGAATACAAGATTTGAAATAGGAAAGTTCTCCTTTGGTAATCTAAGGTAGACACACAAGCGAGTCCCTCCATGTGTGATTCAGAAATCAAAATAACCTCTTAACAAACACTTTTCTTGCCTTCTTGAATCAACTCTCAACTTTCCATTTAGGACACGGCGTTTTCAAAATGTGAAGCTGCGTTCCTGTAATGGGAAAACCTAGATGGGAAACTCATTGAGAATAAGAAAAGGGGAAAAGATTAATAAAATGGGTAGCAGAAAGCAATTCTCCCTCATTCCATCTTGTTATCTGTTTTACATTATTTCCCCTGGGTATCCTGCACCTTGAAGATATACAGCTCTGCACAAATAATCAATTAAGCCTGCAGATTTGCAGGGATTCAGCAGTTGCTTTGTGTCAGGCCTTTAGCCACTTTCAATGGATTTTCCGTCTCGATAAAAAGCCTAGAGTAACAAAGGCTTTTGTTGATAACAAAATTGAGGCGCAGAGCTGAATAATAAATCCCTTTATTATGAAATGGCTGTTTTGTTAATAATTCAAATTGGTCAAACAGTTTACCAATTACTAAATTCTAACAGCGTGCCAGACAAAGGAATCTATCATCTACAAATACTTAGCGACCCTTGTCAGACATCCACGCCCGTTATAGAACATGAAAATGATCTTAATTATGGGGATGCAATGGGGAATTGTCAATGGGGGTGTTATCAACATACTGTGTGGTAAATGAAAGCCTGAAAGCTGTGTTACTAGGGGATCCACCATGTAATTCCCATCAGCCATTTGTCACAACAGCCAATCATGGTTGAGGTGGGATCTCGTCTCTACAAAAGTAGTCTTCATATTATTTGAGGGAACAACACAAACTCTTATTTTGCTCACTTTCTTGCTTGTAATCTGTCAAGTGGTTTTTCTGATTATTAAATAGTCCCCAGACCTGGCGTGCTTTACCGATCCCAGCTGCATCAAACTTCAGAGGACAGGCGGTTTCACTGAGGATCAGAACAGATGTTCACCTCATCAACAGCAGCAGCACCTCCCCTATCGCCAGAGATGGCAAAAGTACACCGATCCTTTACTCAAGTAGAAGTACAGATACTCGTGTTTAAAAATACTCTGGTAAAAGTAGAAGGACTGACTAAACTTCTTTATATTAATAGAACAATAATGTCATTGTTAGCTAATTAATGTTTCGATGCTGAACAACGGCAAAATGACGTTTTTCAACGTTTTCATTGGTTCCTCTTCTTTAGAGAAGACCAGAGGCCTGTACTACGAAGCCGGATTTTCTCTTAGCGAGCTAACTTCAGGGAAAACTCTGGGTTTCCGGTCCTACGACGCTGGTTCTCTTTTTAGCGGGCTAGATCTCCATGGTAACTTATGCTGAACGGCTAACCTGGTCCGGAGCAGGTTAGGTTTCAACTCAGTGAAAACACCGCCTGCTGACCAATCAGAGCTCAGTGTGCAGAGTTTAAAGCTATCAAGTCATATTACAGGATAAAGGAAATACAGAAAAACTGCCGTTGCAGGAAAGACGGCTTGCAAAAATCACAGACTGTGTGAACGTGAACATTAATAGAATATCACCTCCCATCTTCAGAGCAATCTGACTAATATAACATTAGCGTTAAGAAAGCTTACTTAAATATCTGCCACAACATAAGTAACCAGATGAAAGTAACATTACGTACAGTCCGCAGCACTGTGAGTGCAGACGTCGATGTGTCCCATTATTATTCATATCACATCATATCACATCATGTATCATATATTTCCTATCTGAGTCAGCTTCTTGAGCCGTATCTGGCCGTGCAACACTCACAGTGTCACATACTGTATGCAGAAGTATTATTTTAAGCAACACATTAAGTTGATGAAACACTCGAGTCAAATGTAATTAAAGTCAGATCCACTCGTGTCTTAGACGGGGCAGTGATATCATAAACCTGTTGATGGATGATGGATACAGGGATCGTGATAAAATCAATAGGCACGCAATGACTCTAAATAATAATGATCACGCCACCAAACACAGATTAAAACTAAAGTAACCAGCCTGTTTGGAAAATGTAAGAAGTAGAAAGTACAGGTATTTGTGTTCAAAATGTAAGAGGTAAAAGTAAAAAGTGATCAGAAAATATGTAGTGGAGTAAAGTACTGATACCAGAAAAATGCACTTAAGTACAGTAACGAAGTATTTGTACTCCACTACTTCCCACCTCTGCCGATCCCAGCTGCGTCAAACTTCGGAGAACAGGCGAGGATCAGAACAGATGTACACCTCGTCAACAGCAGCACCCCCCTCCCCTATCGCCTCTCCTGTCACCTCTGTCAGCAGCTTGAGCTCACTCACTCTAATGGGAGGAGGAGGAGGAGGAGGTGTGGAGGAGGTTGCGGTAGAAGGGAGAGTGTGTGTGTGTGTGTGTGTGTATGTGTGTGTGTGTGTGTGTGTGTGTGTGTGTGTGAGAGAGATGCAATCCCTACAGACACACTGTCCAAGTGCGCCACCCTCCCCCTGCCACCGCCAACTGCCACCGCTACCACCACTGCGACCCTCAAGGGGAAAAGAAGCAGTCCAGTGACACATCCAGCACATCCAGCTGTTCTCCCAGAAGGCCTTGCAGCATAAAAGAAACCCCAAATGGTCTCAACCTGTCAGGCTCTACAATACATGATACAAGAATATTTCCAAGCACCGCCAAACTGCCTTTTCTATCCTGCATCCTTGCCTTTTATAAATTCGGGACATTACATTGTTCTCCTTCCAGCATGTGTTGGAGAAATCAACAAAGCTTTTCAATTCATCAACATTAGGGCTTGTTTTTTTCAGAGCAGCAAAGGCACAGGTGGTGTAAGCTGGAGTAGAGTTTCATGAAACACTGAGCAAGTGCCACCCATTGATGCTACCTTCATAGCAATCAAGCGAACAAACGGCTGAGGCCCTTTTCTCTTCGTGGTACAATCGCCTAGATCATCCAGCCTGGGCCATAATTAAATTGAGATTGTAAAGAGCTTCCTCAGACAGTTCCAACTTTGTTCCCCTATTTGATATCTACTTACTTGTCTGGCAAAGAAAAGGAATGTTTCTCATCTCATTTATAGCTATGAATGGACTCGTGCCATCGCTCGACAGCCAATCCTTAATGATATCAGTGATATTAAAGTTGTGACTGCGTTTATCATGAAACACCAATAAGAGAAATCAAAGAGCATAATATGCTGATGATGTGGCAGTATACACAGTACTTGCTTTATCAAAGACATCCATATGGTTGCCGACAGGTATTAACAAAAATGTGTCAAAACACATGCAAGTGAAGAAACATTTTCACCAACTTCACGAAACATGTGTAGCGTAAAGTAAAAGTGCTGCATAATGCACATTTTTGGTCAAGTTTGTCAATGCTTCTAAATGCTTTGTACTTGTGGTTATGTTTCTTGATTTGCATGTGTGTTTTATATCGTTTCTTAAACTGCAGCGTTACTCCTAATGGGAATGTTTTGGGACACTGTAGCGCGTTTGCACCTGTCGGCCACCATAGGTCTGGCTGTCGGCCTCTTGATGGAAACAGTCACTGACAGTCTCGATGTGAAAGAGAGGTTGCTACTTAAGTATTCAGAGAGTTATCTGGATGTTTAAGTTTAAGGTTAAAGGGAAAAACTAAAGCCTTTCAACATTCTGACTGCGGTGCGCATAATAAGGACGTGCGGTGTGAGAAATGTATCATACGTGGCCGAGCTTCTCCACGGCCCTTCTAAGCAGTTAGCACTTTGACCCAGATTAGCGCTCTGCCAGGGGGGCACTTGGGAGGGACGGCAATGGAGGCTGCTTATTTCCACTAGAAAACACACTTGACATGTGTACAGCCCCTATACACAGGCGTATGGTCTTCTTCTCCATCGCTTGTGTGAGGTGGTAAAGCTGTGGCTGGGGATATAAATTATTACCTACATCTGAGACACAAGATGATCAGTGTTTGAATATTATGAAGTACTCTCTAGGGCAGAAAAGATATTCAATTAGTTCTTTGTTTTTTCTCATTCGGCTAATAGACTGCGTGTCTACCCGACTTCAAACTCCCTGGCTGCCCTCTGTGCCTGACGTCATGTGTCATAAACATACGCTGCTGCTCCCCCGAGGCCATTTTCTACATGAAAAGCACAGACCCACTTGAATTAGCAGACAACAGCCTGTCATCACTGTCTACTCTATAAAAAAACTGGACAGTGGCTAAGGGCAGAGAGAGGATGAAAAAAAAAAAGAAGGGGGAAAAGGCCATTGAAGAAAAGGCTGGAAAGAAATCCCCTCTCTCTCTCCTTCTCTCTGTGTCTCCATTTGTGAGAAGGGAAAAAGGGAAGAGGAGACTTGGCTCTGCCTTTAAAGCACTTAAAAAACCAAGGTCACCTCCTGGTCAAATCTGTGAAATGAGAAAATGGCTAAAGGGGCAAGAGGCCGGTGGCAGATAACATGAGAATGCACTATCTCCTCCATACACATTTAGTGAGGGAGAGGAAGGGGCACTGGCAGGCTTTTCAAAAGGCTCCGTTTTGAAATGAGGACTGGAGACACAATAAGATGGCCCAGTTTCACCCAGTATGACAGCACATACATTGAAGTGCTCTTAGGGAATTAGCTTTTTGGTCAAGCAGAGCGTGGACGGCCATAGAGCTGAATGGGAAAACTCCCAACCAGGTATAGCAGCGGCTGAAAATACTGAGGTACATTTAAAGGTTAAGCCTCCATTTTAGTCTAAGAACTTTGGGGTAATTAGGAAAATGCACCCTTAAAATTCATTTGTAAAACCTAAATACATAAAATCAGGGTTTTGGAGGCAGTCCAGTAATACTAAGTTATCTCTTCACACTGTTGGCAAATAGATCGTTTCAAAGTGATATTTTGGACAAAAAGACATCTCTATATAAATGATGGGCTTTAAGCACATGCTGTAACACAATGTACCAAAAACCTGTAAGCCATTTGTTCACAGGACTAGTTTCTCCTGGAGTCCTACTGTGATTTGTATAAACTGCTGCTCGATGTCTGTGTTTAGTAGTGTTACTCAGCCATTTCCGCAACGTGTAAATTGATAGTTCAACAACATATCACCTGCTAGAAAACATCTATTGCCGATCCATCGCGAGTCATATTCTCTCCCACAAACTAAAACTGTAACATAATGACATCAATATGTAAAACTTACATCCTACACATTGCACGTGATATGCTAAGGAGACGGACATCTCTAAGCAGTTGACAAATCACAACAGAGCCGGCCAGCTAACCAATCAGAGCAGACTGGGTTCTGGTTTCAGACAGAGGGTGAAAAGAGGTGCTGCAGCACAGGCAGTATGAGAAAAATAAAGAGCTTTTGAACATTGAACCATGTAGACACACACAGTAGAGACACTACATACTGATATACACCTGTAGGGAGCATAATAGGGCTCCTTTAAACAAAATGATTGCATGATTAGTTTGTAAAGTGGCTCTCTGTGATCTTCTGAAATCATCTTTTAACTCAAGGGAAACTTTTTTAAAGGTTTTAAGCTCACTTTTGGTCTATATAGCAAATCAGCAATCATGCCTAAGCGAAAAAAGGTAGTTCAGATAAATAGCTTGAACATCCTTTATTTTAGATTTAGTAGAAAATAGTAATATCATTGTATGAATTCTTGAGGCAAACATTCATGCATTGTGCAAGTGGATCGCAGTAGTCTTTTAAGTTCAACTCAAGATATAAGTCATCTTTAAAGTTTTACATTTCAAAATCAACCTTCACAATCCCAGAGATCACAAATGATTTCCTCCCAAATGCAGGAGAATGAGCAACAATGAGAAAATGAGATGTAGCACACAATACCTCAGAGGAGAAGCGCATGTTTCCTGCCGTTCTTCTGGAGGCGTCTCTTTGCCGAGACATTGACTACCTATCCCAGCACTAGACTGATGGGAAGACTTTGGAGGATGCAGGGATATAGAATACTCTCCCAAGTCTCAAGCATGAATATTTGAGGAGGGATGTGTGACGGCCGATCGCTAGAAGACGTTTATCTCCAATACCCCTGACTGGGCAGCCCTCGTTGAGCCTCTCCTTTGGTAATCAAAAACAAACGTTTCATGGATGAAAAAGCCCTTTCAAAAGAATCTTTGATACCACTGTAATGCACGCTTGGAAGATTAGCTCGGCTGCTGGGACTGCATTAGGATTCAAACATCAGAGACATCCTTTAAAATATTAGATTTACAACAAATTGATAAAGTGCATTGTGTTTTCCTTACATCTCGCCTTCCTTTTGGTTGTGTCTGACCGCCCATGAATCTCCAACAGCACATGGACTATATTAATGAGTTATTCTGGGACTTAAGCCTGTACTTATTCACCCTTAACGACCCTGTTTGTGCCACAGCAGCATTACAATGTTCAGCAAATTCCTCCGGTCATTGCTCAGACCTTGAGTTTTCCATCAGCAGCCCATTATTTTATAACCTTGTTTATGCAAAACACTGTGGTAGTTCTGATGACATAAATGAGCTCCCAGGTTCTCATAAAAATGCAACTCACCCCTTTAATGATGCTGCAATTGAGCAGCTTCACTGTAGTTCAATTATAATGTTACATGTTTTGTCTCGACAAGAAACAATCAAAACAGTTCAAAGCACCTGGTTAAGGACATTGTTGAAGTACATTTATCAATCATCAATTCTATCAAACCCCTGCAGATGCATTATGGAGTTGTTGTGCTATGGGGCAGAAACCGGCTCGAGTCCGCTAGAATTGGAAAATACACAACCGAAAAAAATCTGCCCCTTCCTTACAGAGCCCCTCCTCCAACACACACGAACGCGCACATGACCAATGAGGGCACGAGATAAGTTTGTGCACAGATGGAAGGCTGACAGGCAGGTAGGCCATCCAGTTATTTTAGCCGGGCCGGCTCAGATGATTGGTCGTGCTTTTTACAGCGCCACGGCTTCCACATATGACATTTTTGTATGTATTTATTGTCAAAGCATTTAATGTATTCATTGCTATCGGGATGTTAAGAGCATTCCATGGAAGATAACAAAACGTGTTTCTGAAGTGAATTACCTACCCCACCTTTAAAGCATGATATTGTTGAGTAACTTTGTCAATCACCATCTCTATCAACCCCTGCAGATGTATTATAGAAATATTGTGCTATGGGACAGGAAAAGTCTAACCCTAACCCTAACACTCGGAAAAGCAACATTAAAGACTATGGAGCAAATCCCTCCGTTCAATGGTCAGAATATGAGTTTTCCATCAATCATCCTATTAAATTATAACATCATTTGGGAAAAACACTGAGGTATCAACCACCTGCAGATGTATTATTGGCATTTAGTGCCATGGAGCAAGAAAAGTCTGTTTAATTGCACCTTTTACTTCCATCTCTTCTTGTGAAGCGGCTTAATGGCCAACAATAAATGCCAGTGGTTGCACTGGGCCACAGCCAGGTGCCCTATGTGTGACGTAAAGTGAGGCTGATTAGATTTATGGTTACATAATAAGACAAAGTCAGAGTCTATATAGCTTTTTTCTATCACTTGCATTTAAAAGTGTGGTGGCAGTTTATTGCTCTAATCAGATGGAACTAAATGAGGCACCGAACCAACTATAATACAATTACACTTTAATTAACGAGTGTTTTACTGTTCAGTGACATTTATGCTCAGAGCTAAAGACTAAGAATGTCTCCACAAAGATGACATTGGCTAATTTGCCAGGTCTTATTCTGCCTCTTTGTCCTCCAGAAAATCAATTAGACTCCGGTTGAGGACAAACGTGCCCTGCAGAGAAAACGGGTGTGACAATCTACTATATATTCTCTAGTATTACATATGTGTAATGACTGCTACATGCTAGAATGTCAACATTTTAATTAGTCCACTTAACAATTAAATGTAGACGAGATGTTTTTAATTACTCTTCTTTGAAAACAAAAGCCCTCCACTGTTAATTTTTCTTTTGATGATAGATCCTTCATTAACCCAACGTTAATGAGGGATCTGAGTTACAGCTGAGTGAAATGGTGCCTCTTGTTTCTGGATGTGTAGCCAAAGGGACTGGTTGTCTGCAATTACTCTTGAGTAGGATCTGTTGCTGTCAGGTTGAGATGCTGACAAAGGATGCCCTTTGCCTTTGAAGTACCTTATCCTGCCTCAGGTAAAAGAGTTCATAACTTGGCAAAAAGGAAAACTTTTTGTTTGGTTCCCAGCCTCGGGCAGGCTTTTAGCCAAGTGGGCTCCTCTGATGTTGAAATATACACATTACACATACAAAATAGTGCGTCAAAGAAAGAAAAGAGAGAGAATCCTCATTTCATGAAAGTGCAACTAGACCTCTCTATCAAGAGAGTATGCTGCACATTTCCTCCTACCTTTTTGAAAGCAAATCAGAATCCAGTGAAAGCTTGTCTATGTGCATTATTAATGCCACTAGAGTGGAAGAGGATGCCAAGAGGATGCCTTGCATCCAAATCTTCACCTGGCAGCATGGGAAATAAAAACACACACATACTGTTCATTGTTTTCAGTCTTCATGTTTGAATGTGTACTATTTAAATGTTTTAAATAATAAATGCTACTTAAAAACAGGTCAGGCCCAAAAGTAATTAATTTTGAAGGCTTAAACATGTTAACTACATTATCTCCACTGAAGGTGAGAGTCGTGTTTTCAGCAGGTTTCCAAATGTATTCCGCACACACAGCCGTTCATTTTCACCTCTAGAGCCGAGGCTTTGAGTTTATTATTCAGCGTAAGTCGGCACACCAGCCCGGCTCCACCTTTGGCTCATTTCCGAACAATTTTCAAGCTTCCTGTAAAAATGAATATGCATTGCCTTTGCAGTGAATCCATTTGCAAGACAGAATGATAATGAAGAGAAAGTGCTTTCAAAAAACCTAATTAATCTCATGTAAAACGGCTGCTCAATGCTTCTAATGAGATGCCATTTTAATAAGCGGGTATGTTGTACAACAAAGCCATTTGGTAAACATTATTGTTTATTGGTTTGATGACATGCAGGCAATGGAACGGATTGGATTTTGTGAAAACTGAACACACTTATCAATGTTTGATGTATAGAAAATGTGCTTTTTAACTCAATATACAGTGCAGGGCTGTTGTTGTTACTCAAGCAGAAGTGCAAAGAAAAAATGCACATATTTTGTTTTCAGGAGTTTATACAAAGCATTAACATTACACAGCTTCTTATTGAAAATAACCTTGAGCACTGAGCAATCTCCGGTGTACACAATGAATATTACAATAACTCAGGCAAATCAAGTTTGTCTCCATTGGAGGAAGCTGCTCTAAAATTGACACAAATTTAGATGGAAAATATTCATGAGAACCTCATAAACAGAAGCTTAGTGCAGGCACAACCTAATTTCTTTTTTATTGCGCCATGAACATCACCTTTAAGTGGCTCCTGCTTGGACACGCTGAAAGGAGAAACAGAACGTGGTCGCCCAGAGAGCCAGGCTGTGTCAAAGCTCAGGGAAAAATGTTGAGAAATGGATCAAATGTGAGGGGTAATCGGTATCGTGTAAACAATGCAGCTTTCAGAAGAAAACAAATCAACTTGTTATCGACTCACAACCTGCCGACTGGATCTCCGCCTGGTTGAGTGTGTTTACTTATTCATCAAGGTGGACAGGGCCAGCTACTTTCTCAAACTCTGGGTCTTTTTCCTGCTGTCGGACAAGCGGGGCGGACCCGATTAAAGATGCATGGTGACAGTGAGTTGAGCTCAAAGATCTCCTAGCTTTACGATGCCCTCTTCAAATATTCATGACTCCTACTGTGCGCAATATTTGGCACATGGAGTTAATGGAGCTTTTGCGACCCATGTGTAAGTGCAATCTGTGTTTAACAGTGTGTAGGAGCTGCATCCTCTTCTACCACGCAGAATGAAAAGGGAGGATGTGTGGGTAATGGGTTGAAGAGGCCATGGGGTTGTCTTGAAAGATTGCCCCAGAAAAAGGAAAAGTGAGACAGGACCTCAATCAGTGTTACTGGGTGGTAAGGTACACCGTGTCGTTCTGTCCGACCTGGACTCACTACACATCGCTTAGTATTCAGTAAGACACTCGCAGGATGAGAGGTAATAACACTGTACGGGCAAACTAAATGAATAGCTCGAGATGAAAAAGGTTCTTTGAGCTTTACCGAGTATTCATGAGCATTAATCACAGGGGGGATGTCTTTGGGTTGGTCTAAAGGTTCACAGAATGGGTTCGGGATGCCACCAAATCTCAGACCAGCTGGTATCACTTCCCTGTTTCCATTGTGCTGTCTTTAGCACCCAGTTGGAGCAACAGTAGGAGGTCGTGTTTATACAGGGAATATGTCAAGTGTCATTGTGTCCAACTGTCCGCCTGTGAAGCACTGTCAAATCTCATTTATATTTTGCATCTAGCAAGCTAGGGTTAGGGTTAGGGTTACAGTGGTTGTATGAGTGATCAGTTGTAAAATAATTCAGTACCAGAAGGGGGACCAAGAAGTGTATTGTACGTCACAAGTCTGGCTGAATCCATTTCTAAACTTCGAGATCGAAATCCTAGAGTCCAAATGTGCACTTTCCGAATCCTAAAAAGTGCAAATAAGTCTTTGGTAATATTTTTTCCAACTGGTGCTCAATTAGGTAATGTAAGTATAAATAATCCATTTGTTAGTAACGACCACTTAACATTGATTTATATGTTTTTATTTTCTACGTGTTGGAAATAAAGTGTAAACAGACATTTTCAGAGGGCAAGTTTGATCAAGGTAATTTGGCAGATTTCATTTGCTTCTCATCTTTATTTTAGGCAAGCTACATCCCTATATGTAACATTTTTTTCTTCTTCTAGTGAAGGCATCTCATTCAATTCCTTTCTGTAATTGATTGTCACAGAAATGGTGATTTATTCTTGGCCCTTTGCCATCATTGTGATATATTCATATTTGCTTTTAAGAGAGTCAAAGTGTTCCAGTCCAGCTAATAAGGCATCAAAGAGAGTCTAAAAATATCCACTAAGCCTCTTCTTTCTGCTCCATTCGTGGCTCAAAAGGAAATATGACAAATGGCGGTGAAATCCCACTGTAAGAGTTTTAAGTAGCTTCTACAGTGACACTTTGCATCAACCTACAGTCAAATCACTCAACTCCCTCCTTGATCTCTTGACTTTGCAACCACTTCACTCTCTATTGCCATCACAGTAAAACGGTGCTGTTGTCTTCAGTGGCCTAACGTCGCTGGACTTGCCTTTTGTTGAATGTTAAGTGATGCTAAGTGTGTAAGGCGAGTCATTGAGCGTCTCTTCACGTTTTCTCATCCTGCAATGATGCTCATTTTCGCACCTTGTTTTATTCTAGGCTCAGATTCGAGATGCATGGGCGATTATTGCCTTTTGTTCAGGATGAGTGACAATGGGCGCTGAGCCATGAGCTCACTCTCTCATTTGAGTCTCGCTGGCTGTGAAATACTGCCCAAATTAACAATATGAGAGGCAGCACAGTTCTGTCAGTGATGGATGTTCATGGAGGGCTGTAGTATATTTAAGATGAGATTTATGACAAAATGCAAACATATTAAGTTTGCACACAATTTCAAGTGCATAAGGATTAAATAAAATGAATAAGAATGATTATAACTCTGTGCTAAACATTGTCCTTTGCCGTTTCAGCTGACCTAGCGGAGTTGAAATTAGGTTTTACCTTAGTTTTTAAAAAGCCATTTTCCTTATTATGCCCCACTTATCAAACTAGGACAGAGTATCTCTCACACAGTGTACGGTCACCACTCCCGTGAAATCATAAAGCAGAAAATCACCATCCATTTGACATTTTTCGCAAGGGAAATAGCAGCGATAACTCCTGACTGAGTTGGCATTTAGAAGTTGGACGTTTGTGCCCGGGGACAGGACAGGAACTGTTGGGTGAGATTCGAGAAGGAGCAGAGAACAAGTTTTCCCTTGTGGAAAAGGATCCGCTTTATCAGTCACAGCTGCTGTGTGGCTGGCGCTGGTGGGCACAGACGCTCGGTGAAACCCCTACATTTCACTCTACACACTGCATGGTGGGGAGTCTCTTAAAATAGAACACAATAATACGCATGGTGGGCTCTTCAAGGAGGAAATGTAACACGCGGTATGGGAGCCAGAGCATGCAAAATATTGAAACATTGCTTTGGACACAGTTGTCTGATGCTGCTGATAGCTTTCATTCCTGACTTTGACAACCGCTGAACACAGACTTATTTGAATACATCAATTGTTGGTATACACATAAAGCGTGTAGACTAGATGACAGAAAATGATGCGTCCTCCAGATCCGTTCATTATGTTGAAAATAGAACTCAAATCTTTTAGCTTTAAAAAACATGTACCCTTATATTGTAGCTCAATTGAAAGGTGAAATATGATTCAAAATAAATAACAACTTAAGGAGCCAGCAGCAGGATGCCAAAAGAGAATCAGTGAGTGCTTCTAACAAAAGACCTGACTTTGCTTGATGAGATCATTACCTTGGTTTGCTTGATTGTTTTACCTGCAATCAGCGGTAATTAAATGAAAATACAGTATGTCACAGTTATCTGTTTACTACAATCCTATGCATTTTAAATGAGATCATTAGCTAATAAGCTGTACCTTGAACAGGGGTTATCAATGTCACTATTCAATTAGCAGAAACATTAAACATTAAAAGTGTATCATTAGTCAAGTACAGTATGTTGTTCGTCCAACTCTAAAGGATTTTGCAAGATCAATTTAGGGGTTGTGAGATGTTTAGCAGGATAGAAAATGAATATTTATACATCAAAAACAATATATTTAAAATAATCTTTCTTTCTTCAGAATAACCCTAGCCCTAACCCTAACTCGTTTAAATGAAACACTGACATAATAAGTATTGATCGGATAAGATGGTCACACATTAAAAATCAAAACCACTGGCTAAACCATAGTGTGGATATTTATACCAATGTACAGTAAACCAATGTAGGCCCAACCTTCGTTCTATTAATAGCCACAATCCGATTAATGCCATTCCACATTTAGGTAACTAAATTATTTAGTCATGTTCATCTTGACATTTGATGTAATTCATTCTATACGTTGTGCACCCTCCCCCAGTCAGACATGAGATTAGATTAACATCTGAGCTTTGGTTAGGCTAAAGAAATGGACATCGATCCAATTAACCCTATCCATGGCCCCTGTATATTACAAAGCACCCTCTCCCCCTCAAACTATTCCTTCAAGTATATGTTTATGAACCAAAACTTCTCTTCACAAAAGGACATTATTTTCATGAGAACCTCGTCACACGGGCAGAAAAAACAAGTCGAGTGTTGTCCTTGGGGATATGTAGAAATTATAGTGTTGTCAACAGAAATGCAGACTGTTCAATTAGACACTGGGCTTCTTCCTGCAGACGAGCGGCACCACAATGATCCAATCAAGAGGAGAGCTGGCTGGTTAATATGGCCCGTCACATCTGAGCCCCCTTATCTCCTGGTGATGCTGCTCAACACCAAAGCGTCACACAGCCCACTCATTTTAATTGATTTAGAGAGCACAGAGAACCCGCCCCTATGACAAAAGGAAATACCAACCTGGTTAACGCACCAGATGGCAGAGCGGTGGCTTTTATCCAGCTGCGATGCTTTAAACTGCCGGCATCGCTTTGAGACACTAACTGCTGACATTTAACAACGACAAAAATGTGACCTGCGGGGCTCCATTCAAAGCGTAAAGGTCAAAAGCTTGACCCCCACAAGCCGGGAGAGAACAGTAGCATCCGCGAGTAGTATTTGTTAAATGTTGATGCTCGTCACACAATTAAAGCCTTTGTTCTCCCACTACCGCTGTGGTACAGACACAGTGAGCCGAGAGATGCAAGAGGCAATCTAGAGATGAAAGGTGAAAATGAAAAAGCTCATAAATCATGAAGCATTCACTCAGATACCTTGTGAGTCAGCCGTTCTTGAATCAAGCGACATTTATTATGCTTTTACACAAACCTGGTGACATTTACATTGTGTATTTCTACAAGGCCATTTCACCAGCGCATAACAGAGATCTTGGAACCTTGAACTGTACCAAATGGCTCTGTAAGCCATGAATAAACCATGCAGTGCAATCGTGATGAAGGAGTCGACATCTCCGACTCATCAATACACTGGTCTGAAGCTCTTTCTGTTGAGCCAGTGTCCCAGCATTGACTGCCGGTTGTAATTCTCTCAAGAGATTGGAGCTGACAATCTTCGGCTTGCCAGACACAAAATCCTGTTTATCTGTCAAGACGAGCAGCTATAGCCCACCATTCTCTCCCGGCTCTGCTATAAGCTCTCTGAGCAGACAACGTCTTAGACAACATGAAGACAGAAAGACAGGCCTGATAGCAAAACTTGCTCTGCCATCAACACTCCTGACACACAGAAATTCGGTCAGTGGTGACTGCAAAGGCTCCAACTCAGAGGAATAGATTTGACTTTCATGTTCTTTTGAAAGAAGAACACTGCAAAAAGTGTTGGATCTCTACTCACTATCATGCCATCTTTAAAAAATGTCAAGATTTATTTTTAAGCAATTGATTTCATCCTTTCTTTATAACTAATACTGTTGATGTATTGTGATTTTAAATAGGTGTCTATTATCATCTGGCCGGGGACAACAGCTGGAAATTAGCAATGTTGGCTAAAGCTGCCCCATTTACTGTTTTTTGTGACAGTTGATTAATACTAAACTAAACAAACTAAACGTATCTGACCTCTGATTCCACAGAGCCCGTTAGCACCACTTGCATCCATTCCGAAGTGTGTAGACAAAAAGTCTGGAGACTACTTCAGAGATCAGTGTTTCTGCTTGAGTGGCTTACACACAGCTTGTTCATGTAAGAGGGACTCAAGACAGAGGGATTACAGAGCATAAAACACGGCCGAAGAGGACAAATGTGTTACTCGGAGAGAGATGACAGCTGTGGCAGGCTTGTGAGCCAAGGTGCCAGTGGAGAGTGAGAGGGGAGTGTTGATGGGATGGCTGGGTGTAAAGGAGTGATGTGAGGCTAAGGTCGGGCAGATGGTGGCCGATAATGAGGGTGTAGAGGTGTAGGATGGGGGGGAGTCGTGCTGTTCTCAGGCTAGGGCTTCTCAGCAAAGGCTCAGCACTGAGTTCAGGACCAGAGGGACTCCGAGAAAAGAAAATGTGGGAGGTAGAAGGAAAAGGTAGAATAGTCTCTGAGATGAGGGTGAGCTAGCTCTGTGCAACCTTTAACAAGCTCCCCATCATCCCGTGGTGTTCGCACTCGGAGGCACTACCCAGTCACAAATGTGAGAAATATTTCAGCATTCATTCTCTTCAAATAGCTCCTTTGGGTAGATTCACTCCTGAAATCTTTTTTTTTTTCCTGATGCCTTGACCTTGCCTTCATTAGTGGTTTGACATTAATGCATAATTAATAGGAAACAAATGAGTCTATGCTAATGACAAAGAGAGTGCACATTTTTGTGGTATTGGGGTTTTGCTGGGGGGACGTCCTTTTCTCTCCTGCCCACATACACTATCAGATAATTTGAGGAAAAATATAGCTGAATTGTGCTATTTGGAACCACAGGGATAGCAGTAATAGCAGCAGATAGGGACAACAATGAGAGGATCATTAATTTGCAAGAGGAAATGTTTCATGGTGGTATCTTCCCCTATATTTACCTATAAAAAGAAGTCCTCTGAAGCGAGTTTGTTTAGCCGCTATCGTCTAATCACTGCATATCTAAAGCCCTTTAGCAAGCCAGACTAAAAATGTAAGCACGTGAAAAGAGGAAGTCAGAAAATCAAATAAAGTAATGAAAGGATGTGTCCTAATCCGGATTAGATGTTGTAATTTGTGTTGGCAGGAAAATGTGTGCATTAGCAGAATCACATTAACATTCTGAAAGGGTTTCCTATTGGTGCTGACAGCGCTCGGTGCTAATTCTTCAAGACAAAAACATCAGCATTATGAGTTTTTCTTAATACAAACATTCTTATCAGGCTACATATTTGTGTAAAGAGAAATGTGTGCTTTATTAAGTCCCCTCCTCCCACCCCTCTTACTGCCTCATTTGGTCGTGATGACAGTTGACAAGCCCCGCTGATTTTTTCATTAACAGCTCATACCGTCACCAAAGCTTTGCTGGTACACAGGAAATGAGCGCTCATATCAATATTCCGGATAACATCTCACACACAATGCATTTCAAGTAGATAGCAAATCTGCGACATGGCCCCCAGGGAAACAATATTGACCAGGCTGTATTATCATTTTCAATTGGGGAGGGGTCAACAATCTACCCTCATATCACAGATCCGGGTTCCAATATTTGCAAGAGATGTGTTGAGCTGCCAAAGATCGACATCAGATCCATCATTTTCATCATCTGAGGCGTTTCATCATCTGTTCTATGATCTCACAAGAGATTCATTGTGTCGCATCAGAAAATGTAATTACAAGACTTATCAATGCGCCGCTTGATTTGGTTTTCCTTCAGGTTATTGTAAGGGAAAGTTAACAGGATTGTTGATCTTCATTTATGACACAGCATCTGATATACAGGCGTGCTCCAGGGGGCTTCTGAGTCAATACCAGTATCAGTTTAAAACCTTTCATTAAGGTAGGTATAACACTTCAGTGGCTATACCTTATTTTCTCCTTATCTCAGAGGCTGGAAGGGGGAAATAAAGCATGAGCAAAAGCCTTGGCTCCATACGGGATAAAATCTATTCTCTATTATTGCACTGCTGTTTCTTGAGGGCCGTCAAGCTAAAGGTAATGGCATTGCCTGTGATAAATTTATGGCTGAGCTGCTCCATGTTCCATGAGGGATATAACGGGCTGGGAATTGTCCAGATTGTTGAAGTCACAACTAAAATGACAAATGATCCTCCAGTGACAAATCAACAAAGCCATTTACAATGTCATTCAAATGACAGAGTGCGCTCTAATGGCAGTTAATGCATTATATATTTACACAATGCTCTGTGAATAGATGGGCAGTGCAGTTAGCTGTCAAACCCGCTAGAATGATTGTTGGGAGGGGAATTCATGGCAATGAAGTTGATTGGGGTGAGTTGATGCAAGTTTCTTTGGTAACCTTTCCCGATAGCAATAACATGGCATTGGACGGGCAGTGGAACAGCTGGTTGGCGGACTTTACAGGTGAGAGAGGTCCTTTGCTACAGGCTCCATGCGGACCATTGGAGAGACCTTGGTCCGCACCCAGTTCATTACACCAGCTCTCAATGGATTGGATACCCTGACTTTTCCTTAGTCCGCCTAATCCATTTTCCTCCATTTGTTCTCTCCTTCTCGCCAACCCAGACGGTGAGACGGTTCCGTGCCAATTAATCAATACTCACGGCTGAAGCAAGTTGGCAGTGTTTCAGCGGAGCTAAGCTAATAGGGCACTAAAATGGCTCTACATTTCCATCTTTTATAGGGCATAAGACCGTCTATTAAAACGGGACATGGCTCCTCTAGGACCTAACTTTTGTCATCACATACTAAATAATAATTGGTTTACCAAAGGTTAATTGCTCAATAGATACTAGGCCATTGGAATTTAATGGTGCTGTTAAATGCCTCGGTTGTAGCCCATGCTTTTGTAATAGCTCATTTGACTTGGAATGAATGGAAAAATTGTTTAGATCCCAGAAGACTATTAAAAGTTGCTAACTGTGCAAAGAGTCTGTTGTGTCTTGACGTTTTGTTCATCAGAGGTTGATTCTCTAGTCTAAATAATAAGAGTTTCTTAAAATGAAAATTGCTTATAATCTTACATTTTTTTAATGAAGCACTTTCGAGGAATTTGCTTTGTACCCCTCCAGCTTTTCGTCTAGTCTTATTATTGGTAGATATACACGAGTCAGCAAGATCAGCTGCACGTGGGAGCTGTCTCTCCCTCGGCAGATAATCAACATTAAAATGCCAATTTGGGATTTTGTGGGTTCATCGGTTATGCATATTAATTCTTATATCCCTCAACGGATGGTAGACGGAGATACATGCTCTCTAGGATATTCATTTCCAAATCCAAAGTCATTTAAAACAACTCCATTAGAGCTATAATTCAAATGTAAGGAAAATAATAAAACTGTAAGTTCAATGATAGATAAAGACTTCCTCCTTTTGGTGTCCTCGATTCATTATTCAACAGGTCAGTAATTCACTTTAGGAGTGACACATATTCTCTTACCCTCCATTATCCTTCTGTTTGTTGTGTATTGCCTGTTTAACATTGAACTGTGAGAACACCACAAGATAAAACAAACATTGGAGATATAGTTAAGAGTATTTGCCGTATAAACAATATGTTTTCAACCACTGGAGCACCAAGGGAACAATTTCAAGGCAAATCCTGTCAAGAACACAACCTAGTAGAAGCTTTTTAAATGATGAGGACAACATCCATCCCTGCTATCAGCTCATTTCAAAGTGAAGCTGGTAAAGCAGAGCTGTATCAAAAAAACCTGGAGCAGAGCTCATTGCTGTTTATCAAACATCCCCTGGCAGCTCTGTTGGAATAGCAGACGATCAAGTCAACTAAAACATAATTACTTTATGAACTTCCTCTGCCCTGCCTCCAAGGGCTATGCGACCCAATTATGACAACTGAGTGATTATTGGCTCGTTGCCATTTTAACCGTTGCCGCTTTGCCATAAATAGCTAACTAATGATGAGTATAGATATTTAATGATCATGTGAAGTGGTGGCAGAAGAGCTTGAAAACACGCTAACAGACACAAAGCTCCGACATGAGTGACTTGTAAAGTTGTTAATGTGTTAGCCAACAGTTGACTTCTTACATCCAGCACAAATATAGTAATTTTATAATCACATTTATAACATTTTTCTGCACACCTGATGGATATATATCAATTGTGCGCACTAGTTATTGCTCAGTTTTGGTCTCCAGCCCCAAAAAATGGTATATTGAGCAGCCAAATGTTGACTTTCTTCCTTATGTAGTTGCTAATAGGTCTGATTGTTGTTTGGTGCGATACTTATTGAGAGCATTGATACTAAAACAAACATTACATGTGCCGTACATCCTAAAACAATGAGCTAAAAGAGACTGTAAAGCAATTTGAAAGATTGCACATTCATTGGATTCAATGTGAAAATACAAATGTTGATTGATGATTCTCTAAATAGGAGGTGTTAAGTAAGTCCCTTAAACAATTAAAGGGATATGATTCTACAGTATTGCCTAATTATTTGTTCTATAATAATAATAATTCTAAGCTTAAACATGAATTTCTTGGGTTAAGGGTTGCCAATAGCTCGGATGGTATGTTTTCTTTTGTATTCTGCTCTAAGTGACATTTGTCATGAAGTGTCTTTGTTCTCTGCACTGTATTTTCTTTGTTCTTTGCACTGTATTGCTTTGGGTGTTTCGATGATAAAAGCAATTCCCTCTGTCATATCAATGCAGTATGACATACAAGAGAGATTACAGGAGAAGTTTTTCTTCTTCTACAGTATATACCTCTTTGTATTACTCTAAAAAGCTTTTCCCCTCAAAGAAGCCCCTACCAAGCACACAGTGAATCCAAGATTTCTGTCTACAAACCTTCCAACATGTTGTCGAGGCATAACAGCTCCCCTGAGGCCATGCACAAGATTGGGGCCGGTGAAATTAGATTAACCGTCAGCGTCCTGCTGTGTTTGTTGTGAGAGATCCTGCTGCCAAACGTTTGACAAGAATGTCACAGGGAAAAACCGCCGCCTCTCTGGCGAAGCTGCCAGCCCTGGCTTCTGACCCCTCAGCGTGTCCGAGCAGCTACAAGTGCTTTCCATCTCCTCTGACTGCTCAACCTGTCAATCTGCCTATTGAAAGGTATCCCCTTTCCCCAGGAAAAGCTCATTTTCCCTTCCCCTTGGCCCAGTCAGTAAGTGTCACTTCAGTTTAGATTTCACTGCCTTCCTGCAGCCTTGCACTAAAGCACCAGTGGTGGGATTTATGTCAACTGTTTTGGACCTGCTGTCCAATTAAAACTGTAGGGGACATGGGATTAAAAACAATGTGCTTCTCGGTTCTACATCTCCGCCCTACATCAACTCACAGCAGCTAAAACGGACTTCACATTGAGACTTTTTAAATACGTACTCAAAGCAAACACGCTGAAAACAGTCAGCAGATAACATTGACTCAAAGCAATTCATTAAAACAGAGATTTATCCCTTATCATGACATAATTTCCACCATTTTAAATGCTCAAAACCCAGAATCCTATTAGAACTTTGATCTGCAAACATCTCAAAGGGGTTGAATCTTTTCACAGCCTAATGCCTGGTGCAGGCCTGTCTGTGAGAGTCAGGAAAGACCAGTTCTGCTACAAAGATTTCCTCAAAGACCGCTGGATTAGGAATTCACAGAAGCTGCTGCCTCTGCAAGACAGCAGCCCCCTTTTCTCTGCAAATCAATTCTAATTTTGCTTTCCATGTCGATATCCTGCTCGATGCTTTCTTTCAGTAAGGCTTCCCATCATCCAGTCTTTAAGCTATGTTGATTCTGCTTACAACCTCAGTGGTTATTATGAGGAAGGATGGCATTTGACTATGTAGAGCAGGGGTCTCCAACACGTCGGGCAGCTAGCTTTTCAGTAGCTCGCCCCTCGCGGTTCACAGACTGTGTAGAAAAAATCCGACGACAATAAATGCACCTGAATCAGTCCGTGTCGCTGCGGCTCAGACACACATGGATTTATGTTTTTAAAAATACTCGCGTTAGCACCATGTCAGGTTTTTGGTGGATTTAATCAAGTCTTGGATTGCAGAGTATGAATGTCCTCTTGCTATTTTCAGTTGATAAATAGCCTACTTGTGTTAAGTTTGTGAAGGCAGGAGGAAAAAATCTTCCGCGATCACCGTCTCCTCTGTTCCTCCAAACCCCGCCCCCTCCCTGAAAATAATGAGTGACAGGCTGATAGTTACCTGATAGAAACTTTATTATTCACTTATTCACTGATTGAGATATGATGAAGCTAACTTAATCTCATACATTCATGGGATTTATGTAACAGTAAGACAGAGAATGTAAGTGTGCACCCACATGCAGTATTTTTGTTTTTATATGCTGTTGTAAATACTCCTGTTGTCTGCTGTGTTCAGACTCAAGTCATGTTTGTGATGCCACATTCAGGACCTTCCGTGTCCTTTTTTTAACAGAAGCCCGTTGCTAGAAGCTGCAGCTAGACTGCAGAAGCATTAGTTGTTTTTTTTTAAGGATGGAACAATTTCACACACAGATATAGGGAGGCTAGACCTATACAATTGATTTATTATGGTTTATAATTTCATGTCAAGACGAAGAAGAAGATGGCTGAACTGTTCAGTGTCAATCCTGTGGAGATGGAGATGGAGGTTATAAATCTCCAAAATCATGTTCAGCTTAAGTCTCAGCAAAACTCACAACATTTCTGGAGCCTTGTAGACCCAGAAAACTATAAGAACATCACCAAGCAGCACTGAACATGTCTGCTTTATTTGGTTCTGTTCTACATACCTTTGTGAAGCAGCTTTTTCTGACATGAATGAAATCTAAATACAGAACAAGACTGACTGATGAACATTGAAATGACTCTGTTAGAGTGAACCTAAGTGGGTACACTCCAGCATACACCTCTATGGTGGACTCCATGCAGTGCCAGTCCTCTCACTAACTGTGAAAAAGAGTGAATGCACTTATTTTACACATGTGCCATAAGATGCTTTTAAGGTGGCGATTAAGGTGATGTACTTACTCTGTGGGCCATAATAAAAGTGAGAAATGTTTCTTTTTTCTTGGACCTTGATGTGAAGTTCAGATTTTTGATAAGCTTTGGGTATTGCAATTTCACACGTGTACAAAAGTAGCTTAATTCAACTGATGTGGGCTATGTGAATAAATGTAAGCGATGTGATGCAAGTAGCTCTTGGCCACTTTCATTTTTTCTAAGTAGCTCTCAGATGAAGAAAGGTTGGAGACCCCTGATGTAGAGTGTCCCATGTGTACGAATCTGTTCAACAGACATATTTTATTAAGTAGAAGGACATTCCCAAAGGCTTGTGTACGTATACCTCCACCCATCTCCTGTCTCATGGTGTATTGCATTATCTTTGCCTTCCCATCAGTTGTCAGGTTACAAATGTCAGTGAGTGAGAGCACATTATTGCAGCAGAGAAATTGCCTGCGGCAACATATTAAAACAGAGTCACAGGCTAGCTTTCCCCGGGGCTCCCTGTCAAGTTTTTGGTTTTGATGTAACAAGTATGTTTCAGGTAGGGAAAAATGTATGCAAAGAACTTTCCCACCAATTATTGCTCAGGTTCAGAATCAAAAGATTAAGTGCACATTCTTCAATTGACCATGGAAAAATAACACCGCAATTATGTGCATGTAAATGGTCTACAAAGGATAAAATCCCAAAGTAAGTGTCACTTCTCTACCTTTTATACATTAAAGCATGGAAACATGTCACAGTAGAGGCGCAAAATACAATATGAACCTGAAAATGAGCAGAATATGTCCTTTGCCATTATTCATTGGAAAGTTAACCTGTTAACCCCGGAGCCTGTTTTTCAGGTCTCAGGCTCGAAAATGACATTCCCAGAACAAATGACTATATCTTCACTTCTAAAAGTGGTAAATGAATAATCTTTTTTCTCAAAGCAATGATACATCTGTGAGTTGGATGTAGAAAAGTCAGAATCAATATAGATTTTTTTTATTTTAAAATAAATTCAGATTGAACATAGTAAAAAAATGTAAATTATAGTGTCCGTCCAAAAAAAAAACATTACTTATAGTGAAAACCACCCTTGAATGATGGGATAGTAGACTAAAAGCTTTAGGAATCCAAACTATAACATATAATAAGTACCCTGTATCAAGATTGATGCAAACAAGTGACATTGACCTTTTTAGAGAGGTTTAGCAACAAAAAAACCCACTTCTGGGGTCATTTGGGTGTATTTGCCATATCTCTGGCCCCCCTCGGTCGACTTTGCTGATTGACACCTCTTTTTAACCGTTAGAGCCAATAGAAACGAAGGGGAAGTTCCTAAATCCACTTACACGTTACCATTGAGGAGTGAGAGTGATGCGCACACAGCTTGCCCAAACCAAAAGCTATGTTACGCTCTGAAAACAGAAAACTGAAAACTAGGTTATAGCCATAAATATGATGATGGATTATCAGTAATAATTTCAAAGGGACACAGAGACATTGGATTAACCTTCAGTAGCGTTTTTATCATTTTAATGCCATTGAACACAACTTTTGATCAGAAAAACAGCAAAGGTAAGACATATTTGACGTTTTGGCTCCGCAAAGCTACGTGGTGTGTTTTCTGGGTTTGCCTTCGCTGGCCTGAGTTTTGGTCGCACAGTGATGATACGATGATACTTATACCTCTGGAATCTGTGGAGTCTCAGCTTTAATCTGATATCTTGTTTGTGCAGATCCGATAAGTAATAAAGTATTTCTCTGTGTGTTCTGTGCTAAGTGCGTTTTCGCTCAGGGCTAATTCAGAGGCTCTGCGTTAGACTTTTGTTTTGTTTCGGTAAAAATGGTTCATATCGTCAGTTAGCTGAGTTTCTTCCCGTTAAGTGGGTATGACACATTAATAGGTTGTTAAATGTTAAGAAGCCCTGAGACACAGTTTCGTGAAAAAAAAGCCAGCGGGGGCTGCCGGGTTTAACAGGTTCAACATTGTTCAAACAATCACTCATAGCATGATGAATGAATGCAGTTTGTAAAAGCGTGTACATATAAACACACAGGTGATGTGTTTCATCGCTACCAACCTATCCTGCCATTGGTCAAATAAATCCTGACTTTCAATACCTCTTAATAATGTGCCTATTCCCCTGGCTACCAATTACCCCCCCAAAATACATAAATCAGTAAGTGCTGTACCATATTTATAGGATGAAAGGATGTCGGGCACTTTTCAGTGAGTGAGTGACATTTTTTGTATAAAGAGCTTGCCAAAGAAGCCCCACGAAGGAAAGATGTACCTACGATGTCGAAGTAAAGCTATCAACCCCATAATCACAAATTTTCCTCAACAAAGGCAGCCAATGCTTTTTTGTCATTTCCTGTGGGTTATGAGTAGCAGAGTAGAAAATTGCCTTGCACTGGCTCATAGTTACGTACCTGCTTCAATATCACCCCAGCCCGATTATTTTGTTTGCTGAAACCTATTTGTGGATCCTCTGAATCACCAGGTTCCATCACATTTTCTGAATGATAGCTTTTATCAAAATAGCACTAATCACTCCTACTTCCTCATGCTGCAGTAATGTGGCACTAAAGAGACATGAGAATGGATTATCATTTAGACCAAAATGTATGCAGAGGGACCTCAAATTATACTGTAAATGAAAAAAAACAACCAATGACATTACGACTAAGTTAAATTCACTTATTAATAATATCACATTCTTGACTTTGTAGTTTTTCGAGCAGCTTAAAGGCAATTATTTAAAAAGCTGTGCAGATGATAACACTTTGAATTATTCTGGGAAATATCAATTAAAAAGGATATTATCCATAAGAGTTTAACAAAATGTCCAACTGACCAGGGCAAAGACTGTCTGCAGGAGAATGAGAGGACGAGATTTCCTCGACAAGACGGACCGAACGATAGGCACACACTCTGTCCCAAATGCTTTGTCTCAGGAATACCTAATGCACCCCTTTGCTGGAGAGAGGCCAGATAATAAAGCTCAGGCAGGATCAGTGGAGCCGGTCTCCACTGACTCTTCCCTCATTGTTGGATGCCTCGCTCCCTGGGAGTCGCTGTGCGTTATCACTGATCATCAAAGGCCCTGTCAGGAAAGTGTGGAAGTGGGGCTTCCACAGGCTGTCCGAGACGCCAGACACATCCAAATGAGACGGGCTTATTAATTCTTCAAAAGCCACACAGCTTCGTTTTCCCCAAGACTCATTTTGGTACATTTAAGGATGATAACAGCTCAGCAAGGGAGCTCTCCCGCCCTCCTCTCGCCGTCTTACTTTCCCTTTCTCACACACACATCATACATAATGCAGGCCATGTTGATGAAGGCGATATTGCTTCTTGCTTTCAAATAGCTGTCATATCTCAAAGTCTTTTGTAGGAATGGAAATAAGGATTTTAGGGACAAAACCCTCGAGTTAAAAGCACACATTGTGAACCCTAGGGTTTGCAGCTACTGCTTTCTGCTTTAGAAACACAATGTAGATTTTCATGGCCAAGCCTTTAGCTTTTTTTGTCCTGTCAGAGGCCAAATAGTGGACTCAGACAGCTCTCAGTAATGCATGCATTTGTATAACTGTATGTCAAAAGGGACAAGGACAAGTGCTTAGCATAACTTTCAGGAACACAACGTGTTAAAGAAAAAAACTTGAGTTTCTTCATGGTTACTTTTGAGCTTTAAACTTAACATGTGAGTGATACAAAGTCCTTTATTTGGCAAAATGATAAAGCCAATTTCTTCCCAAACAATGTAAGAACCGTTTCACTGAAATACATGGAAGCTGAGTTGTTTTATTGCGAGGGAACAGAGGAGGACAAAGCCTTAAAATTCATTACAATTTCTTTTTTGCTTTCCCTCTCAATTGCTGCACATTGGATTATATGTGGAACATCAAAAGCTTTAATTATCTTAATTAGTCCTACATTTGCAAGCAAGAAAGCTCCTTGGAACCAGCGGAAGATGCGAGTGTTTCCGTGGCACAACGCGTCGTTAAAATGCACATCATTCGAATGTTATATGAGAACCTTAATTGCTGAATTCATGGTTATCAAGGGGGCCTCCTTCATTACAATTCAAGAGGCTCCATCATGGTGGCCGTATTCTCACATAATGAATGTGATTCTGTTCCCCCTCAGTGTAATAACTAATTGCACAGAGCTGCTAATCGCCCCCACCCCACCTACACACCGAAAATTAATATGGCTTCATAAGTTTTGTTGTCAACAACTCACAACTTGAGAGTGGAAGAAAACTCATTTATTTTCACTTATGACTGATAGTGGGTGTACAATACTTAGCACATCATGGATTCACTGAAATCCACACCATATTAATCTGATTATAGAGTCATTGAATTATATTTATTGGAATTTAAATTGTTTCCATTCCCATAACCAACTTAACTACAACACAGAATTGGACCAGGAAGGACAAAAAACACTAAAAGATTCATATTTTTTACTTGAAGTATTTCTGATTTAAAGCTTTCTGTTTCTTATTTTGTAAAATGCTTAGGTTTAACAATAATAAATTTGCATTCAGAGACTGTGCATTTTCATTTGGAGTAGAGCAAAATAAGTGTTTGATGTTTGAATGTTTATTTATAAGGAACACGATTCATACGTCTGTTGCTTTCACTTGCATTTCTTCACGAATGTTGAAGCACTCAAGGCTACTGATCTGTTGACCATAATACTGTAAAGCCAAGAGAAAAATGTTTTTTAAAGAGACATTTTTAAATGAAAGAAGGGATTATTTGAAGAATTATGAAGAACCAGAAAAGCACACTTCTATCCTTGTGGTTGGAAGTGTGCTCCTTTGTACCTAAACACATCCAACAGTGGACTGACACACCTAACCCCAACCATGTTTTAAAGAGGCCATATTCTGCTCATTTTCAGGTTCATATCATATTTTGTGCCTCTACTGCAGGGGTGGGGAACCTCCTCCCTCCTCACCTGTGTCTTGTTTGTTTGATTAGTCCTGTGTGCATTTAGGTTCTGCTTTTTCTGTTAGTCTTTGTGAGATCCGTGTTGTTGTTGACTGTTCACGGGGGAGAGAGTTCTGCTCTGTATGTTACTTGTATCCTTGAAATAAAGGTATTTTCTGTTAAACCTGCATTTGGGTCCTGCCTGCTTCGCTCAACCCTGACAATGGAGGCCTTTCAGGCAAGGGTTGAGTGTGAGATAGAGAAACTCTCAGGGATTTTAGCCTTTGCAGACCGTTTACATGCACAAAACCTATACAACACACAAAAGCATAATAGGGCCCCTTTAAAAGAACAAGAGGTCAGCATGACAATATTTTCAGGAAGTTTCTATTTGCTCTTTTTTATGTCACTTGATATCGGATGTTTTTAATAGTATGGTATAAATAAAGTCTTATGAGTTCAACCTATTTCAAGGATGCGTTTGCTGCAGTGAGCAATGTTCAGTGTCATCCAAGTTATTTGCACACATAAAGACGTTGTGTAATGACTGGATTTGAGAGTTTCAGGGAACAGAATGCACTTTGCCTCTGCAGCTGAGTCAGACTTAGACAGAATTTGGCCAGATTAGAGCAATCATGTTGAATCATGGGCGTTAAGCCTGTAAACCACAGAGTAAATTCCCCAAATGTTTTGGATTTAATATGTTTGTTAGCATCAACAGCAACAAAATAGATGCTGCGGATAAATTGCTGCATCATGTTTCAATATTTATATTTAAAATGTACGCAAGACAAGACAATATTGCTTACTGCACATATTTTATATTCTATAACTGATTGCATTCTATTTCAATGCAAATGACTGCTTTATTTTATTGCTATCTTACTATATTTGTATTACATTGTTCTTAATATAATTCGCTATCTTGTTCTTTTTTTAAAAGTTGTTTTTTATTTGTATGTATGCACCACGACACCAAGTCAAATTCCTCGTACGTGTGAACCTACCTGGTAATAAATCCGTTTCTGATTCTGATTCTGATGACATGTGTCCACAGTTTCATTATTGCATGCATTCCCATTCCAACAGATCTAAATGTGGCCACTGCTAAAAGGTCTTTGAGCCAGCCTTAGCGAGTGCCATGCCCTCTTGTCCCAGGAGGGCGTTGGTTAATGTGTTGGGGTTCGCCCTGAGGTGCAGGGGGTCTCACTTCAGGGCCAGATGACACTCGTGCAGGTCGCCTCTTTCGGGCACAAAGCCCAGTTGACTTGTTCAGCAGAGCTAAGCCAGCGTCGAGTGCCAGGGGGTTAGAGGTTAGCGTAAGCCGCTCTGGGCCACCGCAGCCCACTGACTCTGAACAGCAGGGTCAGCGGAGGGGCTGCGGGACCCTCTGCTAGGTAAAGCACTCGAGCAAAAAACACACCAACAACATGACAAGGAAGTGAGGAAAGAAAATAGGAAAACACAAGGATTATTGCTTCCAGCCTGGAAAACAGGCTGGCTTTTTATCTAAGTCACACAGCTTAGACATACAAGTAGATTTTCCAAAGCACAATGGGGTTGGATTCTTAATCTGGCCAATGCTATGTTTGTTTTTTCAATTTTTCTCAGATCAGTTTTGCAAGGAGGCATCAATGCAGTTCAGGAAGCGTGAATGCCTATTTCGCAAATGAATGCTTTTTTGTTGGAATATTTTGTTCAAGCAAAAGCACGAACAATGTTCTGGTTTTATCACTTGAAAAAAGAAAAGTGTAAATGTGCAATTTAGAGCCGATGCAAGCTGAAGAAAACAGCAAATCAAATTTGCTTTTATAGATGATGACATAAATATAAATGTATAGGTCCTCCTTTCTTTACTATTCAAAATATCCAATCCGAAACTATTGTCATGCTGACCTTTTTAAAGAGGCACTATTATTTTCTTTGGGGTTTTCCATTTCCTGTAGTGTGTTAGGTTTTTGTGCATGTAAATGGTCTGCAAAGGCTAAAATCCCTGCCTGAACCGCCTCTATTGGACTCCTTTGTTTACTTCCGGAACATAATGACATCAATATGTAACACTGAAGCTTCTATTGGCTAGTGTGGGACATGTCTAAGTGGTTGACCAATCACAACAGAGCCAGCCAGCTAACCAATCAGAGCAGACTGGGCTCTGGTTTCAGACAGAGGGTGAAAAGAGGTGCTGCAGCACAGGCAGTATGAGAAAAATAAAGAGCTTTTTGAACATTAAAGCATGGAGACATGTCCCAGTAGAGACACAACATACTGATATGAAAACAGAAAATTAGAATGACATGTTCTCTCTAATATTGTAGCAAGAATCTGTAAGCTATCCATTATGTCTGGTAGGCCCGGGCAAATGACATCCTATGAATACTGCAGCAGAGACACTGCCAATATGCATGTCATTTTCATATCTGCGCAGTGACTGGAAAAATACATTAAAAAATCTAAACCAAACACATGTTTGCCGACATATTAATGAAGCCCCAGTTGTAAAGCGAGACAGCGCCGCTATACGATACATCTCTTTAGCCCAAAGCATGCTAACGTGTCAATATCTTGACTGCGTCCCTCAGGGCTGCTGGTACAAAAGACACTTCACTTCGAGGAGCCGGGGAGGGGGTGGGGGGGTTAGAGGGTGGAGGGCTCCTCCCTCAACACCGCCTCTCGGCACAAAAAGATAATTGTCTCCTCCTTACCCAGAGAGATGGGTGTATTTCCGTGACCTATACGAGGGACTCTTCCCATCTCCCGCGCAGCCTGAGATGTCACAGTGGTTTGCCGTAATTACTTTTGCTGATGGAGGTGAGAAAGGACATTTGCATCAGATGAGGCGCGCAGCAGTTGGGTCTCCCCACTCGCCGCCCATATGCCGCTTTTAATGTCACCGTAATCTCTAAAGGTGAGCATTGGCAGCAACGCTGTATATCTCCACAACTAGCTGAATCAGTGGTTTGGAAATAGGTTTGACATTGAGTTCGGGTAAACGAGAGAACACACACACAAAAACATGCACGCACACACCCACAAACAATAAGAAAACACCTCTGAGGGGAGATGTTGTACTTCTACAGTAAAACTGGACGAGATTGGCAAGTTCAGGTCTTGAATTCTTAACACAGCATCCCTCTCTTTAGAAACCTTTTGGGCTGTGGAGAGTGTGTACTCCTTAGACTTTTGTTGTCAGTGGAGGTGCTCACCTTTTACCATCTGCTGCCTGCTGCTGTAATTTCACTGAAGCCTTTTTTTCTCAACCTTGAATATCTTTGTTTTCAACAAAACAGCTGTAAACAAAGCCTATTGCACAAAAGAAAGGTTAGGGACTTAGACCTGACCTAACATTGATACAATAATGGCTGGCTCTGTTGGATCGGTTGACCAATCACAACAGAGCCGGCCAGCTAACCAATCAGAGCAGACTGGGCTCTGGTTTCAGACAGAGGGTGAAAAGAGGTGCTGCAGCACAGGCAGTATGAAAAAAATAAAGAGCTTTTTTGCAGATTTAGCATGTTTTCTTCACGGGGAAAACAGTGTAATTTCCCTCCTATGGGGCGACAGTTGCTCAGTTCACCACTTAGGCACTGTCAAGGTGTCCTTGATGAAGACACTGAACCCCCAACTGCTCCCTGGCTCCCTAAAACATGGAAGCCTCTTAGCCCTGACGCCTCTCCATAAAATAAGCAACTGTATATTCAGACAAAATGTGTATAGGTCCTGTGCATGAGGGTTTAAAAAAAAGCGATCTTCTCTACAGTTATCTTTTAAATACTGCCAACACATTTCAAAACCCCAACAATAAAACATCATTCTAGTTTCAAAAGTAGAAAGAAAGAAACCTCTGAAGGCGGCAATTTCAATACATCTTATAGCACTAACTTGCATTTGTACACTAATGCTGCAGAGGTGTACAGTAAAGAGAGCCTGCATCTCTCTGTCTTTGTGCCATCATCTTTATTCCTCTCAATCTCCCACTTTGAAAAATGAATCTGCCTTCCACAGTCTCTAAATCCCACACCTCCCAGAGCATACGCGTCTGTTCATCACACTTTCTCCATTCTCTTCTTCTTCTTTTTTGTTTCTGGGATTCTGGTGACATTTTCAAAGTGCCAGATCCTTGCCTTGAGACATTGTGCATGTGCCCACACCTCTCCGCCCCCGAGAAGTACACACACACTCACACATTGCATGCAGATACACACTCTCCTCGCCTGGAGCCAGGCCCCTGTGTGCTTGTCTACCTCAGAGAAGCTGGAGCTTGGCATGGAGATGAGGCTCTGGTGGATTCTGTGCTCCGCCTGCCAATGCTTCTCTTTTGATCCGCAGCCAGCTGATGACAGATCTACATTAAGCTCATAGTCTCCTCTCTTTCGCTCTACTTCTCCTCTCCTCTTGCCTGACACTGGGGCAAAATGTCACTGTAAAGTCCGCGTGCATTGGTGGGAATCGACATCCCTGGAGGTCGCCGCCGTGAGTCTCCTCTCGCACCGAACAGACAGAATGCTGAGTGGGTTTCCAGCTTGCAGAAAAATACCATGTGGGTGTAAGCCAAAGATAGTGCCATGTCAACAATCCAGGGGGAAGCTTTACACTTCTCTCATGTGTACCTCCAAGTTTGGAAGGAAAAATCCATGCTGCAAAAATGCTCACGCTTGGAGATATGGTTAAACTTTTATGATATTTGGTCATGTTGGGCTATTTTTTTTATTGTTTGCAACTTCTTCTCATACTTCTATTTTGGTTAAAAATTTCTTGAAATGACCTTTAAAAACATTGTAGGAAAAGTGCGTTTCTTCCACTATAATAATAAGTAAAAATAGGGTCTACGTATCCACTAATCAAGGGAATATTTTTCATTTTTTAATTGTTTATTGAAGAACAGACAGCCTTTAAAGTGTCAACATTAAAAACAGAAACAAAGGGTTGATGTGTCAGACTGACAGCAGACAATATATTTACAAAAAACGTTAATTTCCTGTTAAATCTTCTTAGGATTTGGATGCAACTTTGGTTCACCATGATTATTTCCATAGACAAAGCTGCCACACTACAGAGCATATTGTATGCTAAGCTAGGCATCCCTCTTGGCACAGTTCAAAATTAATTAGGAAATGAAAAGCTTTACAAACATAAAGGGGTTCAGACGAGTCTTTTTGTTCTGTGAATTCTGTAAAAAAAGCCCAGGCAATTCGAGAAGCATAAAAAGAGATCTGTCAAGGTAACATCATTTCAGATGATTGGGGAAAAAAGCGCTGTAATTACCCTCCATCATTTCGAAATGCTCAGAGAACACGCCACTCTGCAGGATGAAAAACAGATATTCTGCTCAGGCTGCTTCCTAGCTCCCAGACAGTGAAATAGTGAGTATCTACTGCTCCTCACCTCGGCAGAATCAAACAGTTCTAGCCTGCCAACCATCGACATCAGCTGAAGTTACAGGCAAAGATCTGCATAAAATGTACTTCTTAATGGTCATGAGATACTTAAAGAGGCCCTATCAGGCTTTATGGGGTTTTCCCTTTCCTGTAGTGTGTTATATAGGCTTTTGTTTTTCTCACACACACTGAAACACTTCCATTGGACTCCTGATATCTCTATGTAACACTCGCATTGTACGGGATCATTTCATTTATTTATTTATTCGTTTATTTGGCAGGGACATTGCACATTAATGAACACTTAAAGGTCCCATGTCATACTTTTCCAGTTATTACCCGTCCCCTTGTGTGTTATGAAGGTTTTTCTGCATGTAAACGGTCTGCAGAGTCAAAAACTCTAAAAAAAAAGTAAAAGTACACCCTGTAGCGAGTAAAACTCTAACACAGAAAATACCTGTCTATGCTGCCCCAAAACGCCTCGTTGGAGATTTCTCTTTTTCCATTTGTTTCTTCCGGGAACCGCATGACGTCATGCGGTTCCCGGAACCAAAATGGACCAATCCCGGAGCTCCTCACACACCAGGACCTTTAGCGTACATTTTCAACTAACAGGGAGCCCATTGACTTGCATAGAGCTCCCTGGTTGGTAATAGATGAGTTGGTATCGCGGAGAAATGCTCTCCGCAGACCCATTCAAACAGCGTTATAAACCTTTTTCTTACTCAATATCAAGCCACACTTATTGTTTTTACTTCGGCTGTGAGTGTTTGTGTGCTCAGGATGAGTTTCGCTTGTTCTCGCTGTATCGCCGACCCGGAAACCTGTCCGCTCCTCGCAGCAACGAGCCTCGCAACGAGCCTGCAACGTCCCGACCAATCAGAGCACACTGGGCTCACAGGGAGGGGGGGGGGCAGGAGCTCCAACAAGCCGTTTAGGACAGAGAGTGAATACACATACTATACAGAGATGCTGTATGAGAAACCAATGTGAGTTTGGAAAATTGCACAATTTAAATCTATTCTAGTAGAACTCAACAATGGAATTATGATCAGTAGAAATGGGACCTTTAAAAGATGAAATATACCAAGTGTAAATATGCCGGATTTAGCTTTGAGCTACTTCCATCCGCAGTCCCTCACATAAAACATTAAGAAAATGAAAATTACAAACATAGCAGTACAAATACATAAAATGCAAGAAAAGTGCAAGAGTATGAGTAGAATACCCAAGTATAAGGATGGGACATATTTAAGAGGTTGAACAATCACAACAGAGCCAGCCAGCTAACCAATCAGAGCAGACTGCGCTCTGGTTTCAGACAGAGGGTGAAAAGAGGTGCTGCAGCACAGGCAGTATGAGAAAAATAAAGAGCTTTCTGAACATTAAAGCATGGAGACATGTCATTTTTTTGTATCCTGATTAAATAATCCTGTTACATGTAATCCATTACTCCCCAAGCCTTATGGCAGAGAATATGTAAGCAAACCGATAGGATGCATGGCTGCAACAACAGCTGCTCATGAACGAGGACTGAGAGGCGGTGATGGAGCCACACAATTAGAAAAACACAACCAGCTGTTTCTATTTCTGAAGGGGATCATCTGCTTGTTACTGCGATGAAACAGGAAGAGCTCGCAATATTTCCGCGTGGCTCCTTTAAGGGAGGTGAGACTTCGTTTTAGCCACTGCTGTTTCCAATCATTCTCACTGTAATTGTGAGCATAATTTTGAAGAAGGAAGAAACAGCAGATAGCTTTTTGTTGGAGTCTGTCACATTGTTTGTCATTACAGAGCTGTCTTTGAATTCAGCGGGGTAATGTTTTTGTGTGGGCTGTAAATTGGCAATCAGTCTGTCACATTACCATTCGGATGGTCACTGTACGGCTCCTGTGACGAGGTCATGGCTCATCTCGGTGGAGAAGAGAACTTAAAGATCATTGACTGTTTTTCTTTGTGCACTAAGACCTAATGATTTCCGCTCTATCTGTATTTTTACAGAGGCCTTTTTATGCTTTTTTTGGTTTTCCCTTTCCTATAGTGTAGGTGTGTGTGCATGTAAATGGTCTGTGAAGGCTACAATCCATTCCATTGGACTCCTTTGTTTACTCCTGGAACATAATGACATCACTATGTAACACTTGTGATTCTATTGGATAGCACTCCAGCAGCGTCACAGCTAATCTCGGCTCAGTCAAATGAATGGAGACAGAAAATAACTCTGGAATAGGTTTTTACCGCATTTTACAACTTTTGGACCCTAATGATTTAAATAAGGGCTATAAAAGTGTAGTCTTATTCTGTAGTTATTTAGTGATATTTCCCACACATCTCTAAGCAGTTGACCAATCACGACAGAGCCGGCCAGCTAACCAATCAGAGCAGACTGGGCTCTGGTTTCAGACAGAGGGTGAAAAGAGGTGCTGCAGCACAGGCAGTATGCGAAGAATAAAGAGCTTTTTGAACATTAAAGCATGGAGACATGTCCCAGTAGAGACACTAAATAAAAATGTGGCCCTGGAAATGAGGATGATAGGGCCCCTTTAAACCGTTCCAATGCAGCACAAATGTAGATATTTAATGAAGCTTTCTTCTGCAACACTACCCTCAGTCTCCCCTTACACAAAGGAGGAAAGAGCGTAACAGGAAACATGAGAGACAGTGAAAATGAGACAGAACAAATGTGAGAGTAAACAACAGAGTCAGAGTGCATGTGGGCATGAGAGAGGGGGAGAACATGACGCTGGCTGTGAATATGTACCTCACACCTCACACACATAACTCAGCCCTCTGCGTTCAGCGGCTGCACGGCTGTCAGGAGCCGGCATATATCATCGCTGCATCTACGCTGAAAAATCGTACAAATGTCAGCTCGAATGAACAAACACCTTTTTTAAAAGCCTTATGGTGGTGCTTCACAATCCCAACAGTCATGCTTATTTAGGCAAATGTCAAAGTGTTGTTTGGAAATTCCTCATTTAAAATCGCATTGACTGCTTCCACTGATACGCAGGGTTGGGAGGGTTACTTTAACAATGTAAAAAATGAAATGAGAAATCTAATCTGAGTATCAGAAAATAACCGTATAACTTGCTGTTTCTTTTGGATCACCTCAATATCAAATGCACTGCCAGTAAATACAATAAAAAAGTAGAAATATAATCTGAGCTGACAGAAAATGCTCCGTTTTAGTTTAATACAAACAGTGAAGCTCAGAAACACTATTTGATAAACCTATGGGTTCACCTACAGAGTTAAAACAAGAACACATGAAACAAATTAAGAGAAAACCATAATGCAGATGCAGGCATTTTGTATACAACTGTAAGGGAATACCTTTGATTGTTTCCTGATTGCGTAAACCCTGTTACATGTAATCTCCCCAATACTGCTGGTATTGTTTACTCTACCGTTGGGTCACTGCGTATAAAGATGTGAATTGTTTTCTAATAGGTCTGTTTTAGCATATTTGGGTCAGTATTCCAAAGCTCCTACAAGCCGACTTCATATTAATTTTAAAAAGGTGACTCAGTCTACTTGAACTCCTACTTTTATGTTCAGGGATGTATCAGTTTTTAGCTCCCGTTCTGTTGGATAATCGTGTTGACTTCCAGCCCTGTAATGCCATTTTTTTCTTTCAGCTCCTCTAGACTTCCCTGATTTGAAATCCAAGCACACAGCCTTGCTCTGAGCCACGCTGTCCTGTAGCAGAAACAGCTGTTTGCATGAATCTTTAATGCACGCCCACATTGGCACGCCATTGGGGCGGATGAAAATGAGGAGAATCACCTCGATCCCCTGATTTAAGCTGTTTAAAGTCCCCGCTGTTTGAGAATGTCAAACGTCTCATTCGCTGGAGTGCACCACTTGAAAATGTTATAGGTTAGAAAAATGAAAACAGCCACAGCAGTTAAGACAAGTTCATTTTTTCAGCGTGGCATTTATGGGCCATATAAACTACAGAAAACCAGTCAAGATGTGGAAAAACAAGGCATTGCAGAACATGTGTTTACAATGGAGCTGTGCAATATGGTAAAGATTAATATCCCAATAATATATCCCAATATAATCATGATTTCTATATGCACAGTATCACCAAAACATTGACTGATTTTCTCACAACATTGTTATCAGCTCCCTTAAAGTGAATTAACATAATCATATATATTGTCACTCCAAATGTTTTATTTTAAAGGAACAGTCTTGGCTTTAATAGGCTCACACATGGAGATATTGTTACACTTGTCAGTGATGTAGAGTTGTAGCTATTCTTTGAACTGTGGTACAGTCATTGTTTACATCAAACAATACTCTTTAGACATGTACAAAGATTATGCCATTACCGATTTCTCTTAGTTTCCATCTACAATTTGCCTTTACAAAGTAATCTGCACATTGGGATTTAGTCGAACAATAACACAATGATCATATCATCATAATCATATAGTAATGCTATTTTGTATTAATAATCTATTCAGTTGCCTTGAGAGTGATAAGCAATAATCATCTGTTCTATTACTTTATGCTTTTAACATCAAATAAACATTGAAATGTGATTTTGGTGAGTTTATAACGTCAATAGAGAGCCGTAAACAGCTGTGGTGATTTTGAGATGCTCCTTTGGGTTTCACGTGAACAGTATATGTATTTTCTTTGCTTCTCACCTTGTTCCATCACTTTCATACTATTTGTCTGCAAAACGTACTTAGGTGGAATAATCTGAAATGTAAACACCATAAGCTGCTATGCTGCCCTGCACAGAAGAGCAATGCTGCTGTCAATATGGCTGCGGGATTACAATTGTTGTGCTTGGCGACTGCTTTCTATATCACCAAAGTGTGAAAAGCAATAACACCACCAAAGTGCAAGTGTTGGCGGTCAATATTTTCTCTCCCTGATAAACCCTCCGGGCAGGAGCGTTGCGTCGTCTAGCCAACACAAACACAGCTTTGCGGTTTCAATCTGTCACAGTGTGTGAATATGGAGCCGGAGCGAAAGAAAATAAAAAACATAAACTCTTGTCTTACCTCTCTGTATTCTCAGTTCCACAAAGGAATCATCCAAATGTGAAGTTAAAGGATTACGTGAGCGTCAACAGGGTTAAAAAACAGCTCCCTGCTAAAAGCAAATGAGTCTTCACGGCTGCCGCGCTGTGACTTTTATTCAGTTTACCTTTTTCTAATGTCACTTCTCAACGGGAGAACATTTTACGAGAAAAACAATCTCAAGGAGCAACTGTGAACGAGGCACAGAAGTATATTTCAGCACATTGTTCTGATGCAAAAAGATAGAGGAGGAGATTACCTTGTAGAAGTCAGATGTGTTTGTGGGAGAAAGTCTGCAGCTTGACCTGAACGGGGTACATGAACACGTCTGCCTCAGCTGTATCTGGGAAAAACAAAGAGAGCAGATATACCAAGGTTATCTCACAGCTTTGAGACTTTTCAGAGTAACATATGATGATCACATCATTTACAGCCTCTAACCATATGCACCATCACACTGTGAGCAGCTCATATTGATGCAAACACAGGAGTGCGTGGGAAACAGGGATTTACAAAGTTTGCACACATGCTGTGCTAAGTTAAAACACCCACACCACACACTGATGCACACACACACACAGTCGACAAGCCTGCAATTCCCCGAGCAGCTGCAGACTCGGCTACCCTGTGGCTTACTTTTTCAAGATGAATCTCCAGAGCACCCTAAGGAAAACAAGCGCTTTGACAGGGATGTCCAGGAACGCTAACTGTCGCCGTCTCTCTCCATGCTCACACTCTGACGGCTGCGATGGGGAGCCGTGGCGCTCCCACACTGAGGCGGGGTAATTGGCTAGAGATGATGGGCCATAAACATACATCACAGGGGCGGCCAAGCGCCAAGCAGAGAGCTAACTAAGGCTCTCTTTCTACTCTGTTTGCACACGTATGCACACACATCGTCTTCCCATCTGAGGATATTGACGCTCTTTGAAGACATAAGCTAGCCCAACAATATTAAAGAGGACACATTATGCTCATTTTCAGCTTCACATTTGCAATTTGTGCCTCTAGTGTGGCATTCAAAAAGTTATTTATTTTTCTCATACTGCCTTTGCTGCAACACCTCTTTTCACCCTCTGTCTGAAACCAGCTCTGTTGTGATTGGTCAACGTCTTAGAGATGTCACGCCCCTTAGCATTTCATGTACAATGTGTTGGAGTGCTAGCCAATAGAAGTGCGAGTGATACATAGTGATGTCATTATGTTCAGGAAGTAAACAAAGGAGTCCAATCAAGGTGTTTCAGGCAAGTCCACAGGAAGAACGCCGATTGTTGAAGCAAATTATCCTAGTGGCCAAACGTTAGAACTACACTTACGCTCTTGTCAGTGACATCATGGACCCAAAAAATACTTTTTCCTGTTAACTGACATTGGGAAAGAGACGACTGTAAATCAAAGAATACATTTTTTTTTTTTAAAACATAAACATTGTCACTTCATGCCGTAAAGCGACACGCCTACGCTCAAAAGAAAGAGAAAGGGCAAGAAGAGATGCATACAGTACAAAACCCTGTAAATAGCTAAAGTGCTTAAGATAGGATGTGCCTTTATGTGTAGAAGCTCCCACTGGCAAAAACTTTGGGATTTTAGCCTTTGCAGACCATTTACATACATAACACACTGCAGGACAGGTGAAACCCCAGAAAGCATAATATGTCCTCTTTAAAACACAGAGAAAAAGCCCCATGCCTTCGTTTAATCTATCACCTTTAAACCACAACTCTGTATATTCTGCGCTCTCTCCACTATTTTCCTCTGCGTCATGACCATAACCCAGAGGATACTCTCCGCCGCCATTATCACCCACTGATATATAATAGGCACTACCCATTTAAAATGCATCATCACCATAACAGATAGGATGCCCTCTCTCTCACCATTACTACCATCACACAGTGGTGGTCTATCCATTTCTGCAGTGCTATCACCACGGTGCAGACTTTCTTCCCATTTCCATAACACTTCTGTCATAATAAGCAGGGAGAGCCTTCCAGTCATGACCACAGCTCTATGAGAGGAGGTCAGTCATGTCAGACTGTTTTCTCACACGCTGGTAATTGGGAGAAATAAGGCTGGGCTAGGAAATAACGCCGGAGCTTCGCTTTCTTCTCAGTGGTTAGCTGTGCGAGGCAGCATATTTCTGTGATCTAGTAGTGCTGTAGAGGTAGAGCCATATGACATGTTTAAAAAAGAAAAGAAGTATATATGAGATGTGGGAGACAGCGCCAGATAATTTGAGACATGCAACACACAGTTGCATGTCTCATGATATCATAATGGATTTTTCCTCAGATAAAGAACCTATTCTGCATTCTCTAATGCCGTGACATGGGATGAGGATTTCTTCAATAAAAGCCACTTCATTCATTTAATCCTCTTTCTTTTTCTTGCTTTTCCAGATTTAGTTTGACACGTCTTGCATGACCGCTTTTTTCTCCCAGAGACAAGCGCCAACCTAAAGACCCCTTCACTCTCGGCAGACTGAAACTTTGAGGGGGATTGTAAAACCAATGGCGGGGAGTTGGAGGGACAAGGGGTGGGGGTCCAGGCAATGCGCTCATTATTCAGGAAGACACTCGAGGCCACAGGATATAGCACACTTCATTTTTCTTGTCAAACTCGGGCTGGCTTAATGGCGTGTTCACAGCGAGTGGTGAGACAAAGGGATGGTGTTGCCAGGCCGCGACGTGGAAGGAGTGCTGATCAAGATGGAGGCCGTGCTCTCGGAAAGGTGGACCACCTGAGCTGCTAAAGCTGCTGAATGTGTTACAGTGGCAAATAAATACGTCTCATGTTACATAAAGCAAATACACTATGGGCTATCTTTCAAAGAGGGAAAATGAAATATGGTCTCAATTATACTCTAACTGTAGAGCGGCACAGATGTTCTTATTGTTCCTCCCATTCCACGTCCTCATAAACCTTCCCTCATTATTGCCTTCATTACCGGTGCCATCGATATAGCAGGCGGCTGCCATAAAACCTGGATATATCCACAACTCATCATCCAAACACTAATTAATCATCCGCCCAGCAATTACACACCTCCCTCCAAACCTGTTATTGATTTTGAACCCAGTGGTGCTTTTTTATTCTATTTCGATTGTGGCGCTGTGACTGAGGCCATGCAAAGCAATCTCCTCCTGCTCTATATATGCGCTGGACTGGAACTGTGTTTTGATCAGAGAGATGATGGGGCAGGTGTTGTGGTACATCGAGAAGCCTCATCCCCATCGCATTCACAATCTCTAGGCATGGCAGCGGGGCTGTGGTGTCAGACAGCCTCTTTTGTTCGACTCCTAATTGGGGTAATTTATTGTCCTAACAGGCGTAGCAGCTGTGGCTTTACAGCGTAGCACCAATTAAATCCAGATGCTAGAATGAAAAGATGGGGCTGAACGTGACTCTGGGACCAATCATTAATATTAACTCTGCGAGATGAAAATGACAAGAGAGATTCTTTCTCAACGCACCACCCTCCCATTGATATTGCAAATATGCAATTTTGATGAGGATTCATGAAAACAGTAGCGAGGCAGACGTCACGCATCATTTCTAATAATGGATGTGATTATCTGCCAAATTAAACATTTAACACAAATATGCAGGGACACCAGGTCTGCACGGCAATTACGCCACAGGACTCTTGTCCTAGTTTCGCTGTTGTTAAGAGAAGTTTTCCTCCACATTATGGCGCTGACAGGGGATCAGGTGAATATGAGCGTGAGATCTGGTGAATATAGGGAGCAACTGAAAGAAATCAGGTCGCTGTGAAGATTTCTCCAGGGCCGGGCTAACCTCGCAATACTGTGAATGGCCCGCCTGCCTCTTCAGGCCGGGCTCTTTAGACGAGAAGCCCCGGGGACAGACACAAATGTGAGTAACACAGAGGCAAGGGGAGGTCAAAACCCCGAGCTGAGGCTCACAGAGGAACCCGGGATACACAGTGGCTTAAAATTTGAAGGGAAACACAGGGAGTAATGAGGCAGCCCTGGCCAGATTCTGCTATTTTTTTTTGTTCATTTGTCTCCTCTGTGAAGTTTTAATGAAGTGTTTGTCCACTCAGACACTATTTGTTTTAAATGGAGGGTGTTTGTTGACGTAATGTGCACAGCCCAAGACAAGTTAAACATCCTAATGACTTATTTATTGTTGTACATTTCTCCCATACTGCTGTGAATCTTCAAAAGTGCTGTTGAAGTGTAGCAGCTGAAAGAGTAGAATACTAAACAGCTCAGGTATGATACACAAAACCGGTTTTAAAAATCAGGACGCGTCTAAAAAGTGAGGCGAAGTTACCTCATAGGTTTTTACTTGTGCGAACAAGGCCACATCTGCTTAGTGGTACGAAGCAAAAAAGTATTTTTGTTACAGCACCGCAAACAAACTCAAAACACCTCACACCTCGGTTTGGCAAATGGATGGGTTTCAGAATGAATTTAACATGATAACGATTAAAATACACGTTTGTTAAGCTTTTCACGGCAACAATGTAGGTTAAACATTATTATGTATTCATATTGGAACATCTATTTGATATGTTAGCTCACCCTTCATTAATGTTTGCCTTTTGTCCGCTATGTCACACCTGCAGGACCATTAAGGATTTCTGATTCTTATTACGAAATGTTTTATTTGACATTAACAAACTATAACAATGACAATATATTTAATAAAGTACATTTTCACAAGATCCGTTTCAAAATTAGTTTCCCTTTGTTTCAAAATAAAAATATTTGTACTAATAACTTACACAGTTTGTCTCTGATGAGTGATAAAGTGGGATTTTTCAGATCTTAATTATTATTATTTTACAGTTTAACAGACATTACAAGCCAGATTACACAACCATCAAGATAGCGCTACTAGAGAGAATCCACTCGAGATACACAACCTTCTGCTAGACCTGAGACACATATTCCTAAACGTATAAAGGAAGAAAAAAAACGGTTGTGATGAAGTTTGACACGACAGGATCTTCTGCTGGGCTCCAGTGAAGCAACACCTTTCGGATGAACCCTCCCTCTGAGATGAGAGATGGAAGGAGTTCATGGACTTCTACATCTCTACACTCTCCACACGGAGCACTTCTGAATCCCATTACTTCCCCCATCGTACAACTGACTCCAAACCCCAAAGACAGTGTAAAATACCTGTTTGCTGTATCCTTGACAACAGTCTTCCACTATTTTCCCCGTCTCAGTCTCCCGGAAAGAGTCGAACTGTGTTTGAGAGCAAAGAGCTGTAAGCGGTCGACTGCATGGCAGGAAACCTCTGCGCTTTATGAGGATAAAGAGCTCTGACCCAATTAGCTGTCTTTGTTAAATAAAACTCCACCGGCCCTCAATTAAACCGCCACAAACCCCCCCTCCTCCCCTCCTCCCCTGCTTGTGTTTTTACAGTACAAAGTGATTACAGATTTAATTAGCATAGGACCTTGCTTCAGGGAGACTCCCTAAATCCATTTGATATTTCTGCAAAGTTTGGTGATAGAGGGGAAAAAAAATATAATGAAAAGATGATTTGCAACTTTTGCCCCACTCCTGTTTACTTGTTCCCCCGAGGCTAATCATTGTGTTGCAGGAGGATGCTGGGAGTTATGCGGAGAGCAAGGAGCTGATCAATGTGTCTCACGGCTGTAAACAGGCCGGCTGTCAACAGAGCAGCTTTTCTGGATTTGACATGTTCGGATGTTCTACTACGAAGCTGCTGTAGATGAACTGTATTCATTACATTACATGTCATGTGTTAGACGCTTTTATCCAAAGCGACTTACATACTCAATACTGTGGACAATCCCCACAGGAGCAATTTGGGGTGAAGTGTCTTGCCAGGGACACAACGACATGCAGACTGCAGTGGGGTTTGAACCTGTGCTCCCCTGATTCAAAGTCAGCACACCACTGAGCCACAGCCTCCACTCCTCTATTCACTTTTTTGTTTTTTTATTTGACAACATGATGAATGAAGAGAAATGTTCCCATCCCACCTGTTCTGTATACTGACAGTGAGTGGTGTAAAGTAACTAAGTGATTTACTCAAGGTCTATACTTAGGCACACAATTGAGGATCCTTACACATTTCCATGTTCATACTGTTAAAGTCAAATATTGTACTTTTTATTTAATTAAATGTATGTAATATCTTTAGTTGCTTTGCAGATTTGATAATAATAACAATAATTATAACAAGCATATTTGATAACCAAAAATATATATAATATAATAACAATAATAATAATAGTAATATTTATTTAGGGTTTTTCCAAGTGCTCCAAGTAATAAATAAAAGAACAACAACCACATTAATAAAAGTCACGATTTTGATTAATGATATGATATATAATCAACATCTGGAGTATATTCCAGAAGTATATAAAGTTGTACCACCTTTAACAGCTGCAACAAACAAATCAATGCATCAATAATTGTATTAAAAAATGTTTATTTATTATTTATATTACTCTGAATTGGGCCGATACTCATAATGTGTACTTTTACGTTATACTTTCGATGCTAATAATTGGTTTTACTTGTATTAAGTAAACTTTTATAAATGCAGGACTTTTACTCGTAACAGAGTATGGTATTCCTACTCTTAGAACAACATCTGAATACTAATTTCTTCAGCAGTGCGGAGAGTAATCCTGATGGAGTGGGAACATATGGCAATGAGTTTAAGCAATTAAAACACATTTTGATGGAAAATCAGTGTTACGGTTGAGAAAATATCCAACATTAATTGCATGGCTGTTAGAGGGGTCGAACTCCTGTGAAATCCGGACATGCTGCAACCGATTCATGGAAAGCAATTGCCCAATATTGACATCATTCCTAGAGATAGTGTTGAATTTGAAGTTAAAAAGTATGGCATGCCCTGAGGATGACCTTGCAAAAAGTTTGTTTGATTGTTCTTGAATCTCTAGGCCTTTTTTGGTTTTGTTTGCGGGATACTTATCTAAACAAAGACAACATGTCTTTATATGACGATGTGGATCACAACGAAAGAATACATTCTTCTTATAGCAGTCGGGTTTCAAGGAAATATTTACCGCCATGTTCAAATATCAACATGGATAAATCCAAAGAACACAAGGTAGAGATATCCATTGTAATACAACAGATAACAATGAAAAAACAAGGAACATCACATTCTTAATAACACAGATTCTCACTTCTTTCACTAAAATGTTTCACTCTTGTGGATGTGTTTCCTCTTATCATAATATGTTCTTAAACATAGAATCCAGCTGGGTACATGAAGTCCAGATGTCAAGAGGCATAAGTCACGTATATGCACCCAATGCATTCATTTCATATTTAAGATGAGAGTTCCCATAACATAAAGGATCTTAAAGTGCATTCAGTAAAGAGCCGGTTTGAAAGGTTGAAAACAATCTCTTTGGTATGACATTTTTTTTAAAGTAGTGTGCCTTAGGTTTCTTTTAATAATAACTGTACTGAGCATACAGTACTGTGCATATTGGGGGAGCTGTGAGGTAACGTGCTGGAGCCAGGGAGGAAATGAAAATGAAGGTGAATATGGTGAGGAGTGTGGAGGTGTCAGAGCTGCTCGTCAAACTCCCTGCATGTACTGAATATTTCACCAGTGACACACAGCAACTTTCCAGCCCAAACTGAATCCCTGGAGACAGAAAAGACAGAATAAAAAGACAAATAGAAAGACGGATGGATGGAGGATGGGTGGGTGGATAAAAATAGATAGATAGATAGATAGATAGATAGATAGATAGATAGATGATAGATAGATAGATAGATAGATAGATAGATAGATAGATAGATAGATAGATAGATAGATAGATATGAGAGTAGATAGATAGATAGACTGATATATGAATGGATGGATTGCCCCCCCCTTTCTTCATCCCACATGGATACCTGTCTCAGGCTTCATCTCGCAGCCCTACATTTCTCGAGGCAGGCTGACAGGCAGGAGGTGTTCTCCACAGCTGACAGCCTTCCAGCTCCAACAGGGTCTGTGTGAAAGCCCAGCAAAGACCAACAGACACCTGACCAGTGGACACGGAGAAAATGTGATGCTGAAAGTGTGCAGCAGGTAGGGAAACTGCCCTTCTTCTAAGCGTAAGAAAATATGGGACCAACAACACATATTCTACAGCATAGCTTGAATTACATGCAAACATCAGAATGCTAACATGCTGAGATTAGAATATGTTCATGTCTAGCAAGTATAATGTTTGCTATGTTCATCAGCTTACGTTTTCTTGCAGATTTGCAATTCAACAACTCACATTTATACAGAGTCAGAGACAAGGTCCTACTCAGAAGACTAACATTGTTGGCCATGCTATTGGCAGCAACTTGGGGTTAAGTATCTAATCCAAGGACACTTTGACATTTTGACTGCAGGAGCTGGGGATTGATCCATTGACTTTCCATTTGGTGGACAACCGCTCTAACTGAAGGAATTGTTCCGAACTTGACGTGATTGCAGTACTAGATGACAGGTAAAGGATATTTAAAGTCAGTACGTTTCCTCATTTCTTGTCGCACCAATAGAACAATATTGACATCCCTTGAGCCATGCAACCAACCAACACCTTTTTCAACGTATTTATGTTGTAGATGCTTGACAAACAATGCTTGGTTTTCTGGCCACCAGTGCTAGTAATGTATTTATCCATCTCAGAAAAAACTCACACCTTTGTCAGTGAGCTGGTGTAAATGTACTATTCAGACAAACACACACAGTGTACACCGATCCAAACCACAACCTGCCTCTGCTCAGCAACGTCCCACTGAGATAATCACGCTCCTTTAATCGGATAACTCCACTCTCCTTAGAGAAGCAATCTCATAGCAAACACTGAACTATTTTATCACTACAAGCAGCATATTCTTAGATTAATATCCTCACTTCTTCCAATAGAATATCTTGCTTACGTATTACAAACAATTCTGAAGCTAAATCAATAAACACTGAGCTGACAAAATGCTTTTTGGAATTGTGATTCTTAAGGATTGCCACAGCACTGCACTTTTAAACTACAGACAGAGCTCTAAGAATAAAATGTTTTCTCGGAGAACTTGGGGTTAGGGTTAGGGTTCAAGATATACAAAGGCATGTGTTGCAATAAATTCATGGTTTCATTTTTGCAGCCTAATATTAAGTGCTATTTTATGATTTAAAGATTGCCATGTTGCACGGATCAATATGTCTGCATCAGATGAGCTGAGGTTTATAGGATCAGCGAGGGGAGGAGCAAATCCCCTAAAGCGGTAAATCTGACCAGAAGCACTTACTTCCACTGCGCATCCTATTGGCCATTATTGCCGGGTGTGCTCACACATCAAAGTGGCAAAAGGTCTTCCAGGCTAAAAAGGAATAAGAAACAAAGGACCATTCAATCACAGTGAGAGGACCCCGCTTTGAGATACACACATGTGAGCACACACACTTAAACACTGCAGTATGAGGACTGTGAAGGAGAGAGTTGAGGACCAAAACAGAAAAGATAGAGAGCAGAGGATGGGGAGAGAAAAGAAGCACAACATTGATTTTCCCCCTCTGAAGTGCCAGTTCATCATTCTGTGAGACACACTCTATCGATCCCCCGCCTTTAGTTTGTTTGTAATTTTGGGGGCTCAAAACCATTCACAAAGATAGATCCTCTTATATGCCACTTGCCTCCGAGATGAAGAATGGAGGGATCGGAGAACGTGTGGAGATGACCTCATTTTGCTGGGTCCTCCTCACTCGGTTGGTTTTTGTGGGCCTATTTAAAAATGGAGCCTTGTGGTGGGTAGGGGGGCTGGATGCAGTCAACTGTGTTTATTAACATAATCCAGGTCTTGCCATTAATTACCCTCGAGGCTTTTAACTAACATTAGTACTCAAAGACATTAAGTGGATCAGCTTTAGTATTTTCTTGAGGCTACACGAGGAAATATTTTCCTAGAAAAATGGTGGTTTGACTGAAACTGTGGCTGGATTGGTTTGGAAGAGGATTAGGGACACATGTGACATTTTATTTAGATTTAATTCTGAGATGAAAGTCCTAGTTTTTACTTTAAAGTCAGAATTCTGAGATTAAATCAGAATATCGAGATTGAAGTCAAAATTCTAACAAAAAATAAAAAGACAAAATTAGATTCTGAGAATTCTGATGTTTTATTAATTATTATTATATAATTCTGACCAACAGTAACAAAAACTTTTAAAACCATCATTCCAAGAAACAAAGTCAGAATTAATTTCTGAAAATCCTGACTTTAATCTAAAAAAATCTGACATTAATTTCATATCCCTAAACAAATCTATTTTGGTTGAATCTCAAATTCTTCTTTATACTTGTGGCCCTAATCCTTCTGTAGCTGAAGGTGATTGTCCCATCCCTCCTAAATAATGTTAACAACTATCTTTCTTCTTTCTCTGCCATCTCCTCTAAACACAGACAGTTTTCAGTAAACTAACTTCACATTACATAACTTCTGAATTGAAGTTCATTACATTATTACATTACATTTCACTTGTTAGACGCTTTTATCCAAAGCGACTTACATACATTCAGTACTGTGGACAATCCCCACAGGAGCAATTTGGGGTGAAGTGTCTCGCCCAGGGACACAACGACATGCTGACTGCAGTGGGACTCTAACTTGCTATCCCCTGATTCGAAGTTCAGCGCACTACAACCACTGAGCCACAGCCTCCCAAGTTCATCCTTCAAGCAATTACCCTCTGTGCCATTTGGAGCTGGAGACAATGTGTTATGTTGCCAAGTGCGGTTTGAACTCAAAACCTCACTGCCCCTCGAAAAGCTCTTTTCTGGATAATTTCTACAAATTGTAGGTTTCTAAGCAAATAAAGGTCTTTGTGGTGCAGAACATGTCAATACGGATGCAATCATAAAGGATGCTTTTGTAAAGGATGCTACAATGAATTCAGAAAAAAAGGAAAAGCTTCCTCTGATAAAACCTAAAACTTTTGGTCAATAACATTTTGGTGGTTTGTTTAAAAATCTGGGTCTCATTGAACATTTTGCTCGGTATGTTTCTTCTTTGAGAGAAACATTTTGTACAGGAATGGACCATATAAATGCCTTTGTAGTCTCTTTTGGATTAATGATTTGTTCATGTTCCTTAACCTGATGCTCCTTTTCCAAAGCAATGTCTCCTGTAATTCCTGGATAAATATACAAAAAAGATTAGCATGGAATTTATTGCAAATAAGGCCTCACATTTATTTAGGTATAGGTGCTGTTAAGTTGTGTAATGTTGGATGGATCGTACATGTTTTAGTCAAATAAACACTTCTCTCAAGCAGAATGGGTTTCACTGCCAACACTGTGTTGGTAGAAGCATAGTCATCGCAGCTCGTTTTCCAATGTGACCTCCATAGCTTCCAGGAAAATCTCCACCTCAGAGACAACCACCCACATACAGCCATAGCTCAACATCTCATTTGCACTTTATCATACCATACCCACCACTCCCCCTCATATTCACAGCAACGGAAAGCTATCACCTCAGAATACCCACAGAGACAACAAGAGAATCTGTGAAGGTCAACATACCATTGCATGCAATACAGCGACTACAGGAAAATATCCACCAGGGTTCAATGAATAAACAAATAAATAAACAGACACCCACTCACACTCAAGAAAAAAGACAACATCTAAAAAAAATTCCAATGAAAACCTTTCCTTTCACATTGTAATCTTGACAATTTCCATTTTAGGTGGGATTTCGTAATGAATTTCTTGTCGCCATGCAAACACATTTCCCACTTTCATCAGGCTAACATTATTCATGAGAAAAATAATAAACATCAAATAGCCACCTTAAAAAAAGCAATTTTTAATGTAAATTTTAACCCTCAATATTTCCGTTGTAGAATAAAAAATCTAATACATTAAACATTAAGGTGGGAAATTAAATGATTTCTATTTCACCCACTCAGAAAACAACAACTTTAGCTGTCAGCATGCTAACATTTCTGTCTGAGCAAGTGCTTTTGCTTGAGAGTAAATCTACTGACTAAACTCACACACACACACACACACACACACACACACACACACACACACACACACACACACACACACACACACACACACACGCTTGCAAAGTGTTTTTAATTGTATATTTATTTAGCAAGGACTCGTAACTATCAGTTTGAACCTGCATATATCTCATACTTCATTGAATTCAATATCTGAGAGCCTTATCAACTAACAACGATGTATAATGTAATGCAGCTGATGGGTTAAGGCAGCTAAAAACACCCAGGTTTTTCTTTTAGAAATGAAATGATCGGAACCGTCATTCTAAATCTCTTCAGAGTGGTTGATTATATATATTTTATATCTCTAGCCAAACACAACAGCAACTGATTTCATCCTGATCTGCACACATTCAACTGGAGATGTGTGACTAATCAATCATGATGCATTGTGATTGGTTGCAACATAAGCCTGTATAGTGCTATGGATTTAGCGGCACATGTTTGAGAGCTACAGTTTAGACAGAAGAAAACAAGTCCATCTGGTGGATTCTAGTGCACACTATTTCCGGTCTGGCTTCTTATCTAGATGGAGGTAAAGATTGAGTACACATAACACAACAAATTATAAGCTGCAATGTCAAAGCTGTTGTTGAGTGGGAAAACGTCCTTGCAAATGGGCTCATCGGAAAATTAAAATAATAAACCCATAAAAGGCTTATCTGTCAAACACAGAGGATAAGTGCCAATTGAACAGAGCCCTGAGTTGCCATGTGGATATTTTAGGCGAATGGTGCTGACAGTTTCCCCGTAATGAGCCTCCATCCTCTCAGTCAACAGCAGAGAAATGAGTGACAGCCTCAACACTCTGGGTGGAGGTCATCCATGTGAGCAGGAGTGCTGCATCCTCCAGATGCTCCAGCCATATTTGCAGCCTACAGGCAGTCTATGTGGTTGTACTTCTTCATTTTCTTACTCCCCAGGTTTTTAAAATGTCATTTATGTCTAATGGCCATGCTCATTAGCTGCATCTGAAAAACACACTCTGGTCATTACCAGCTACATTTGGAGTCAGGCTTCCTGCCGAATTCTCTTGTTGGAGTCATCCGTCATAGCCCCGCTCTTTGGCAGTTGGCACCACAAATGACGCAAAGCTCAAATCTTCTAATTATCTGCAGCTTTCCTTTACATTGCTAGTGAAGCTTTTGTTAACAGGTTGCTTTATCAGTGTAGAGAGAAACCCAATCTGAAGAAACATCCATCATGTTGAGGCTGTCGAAACCATTTGGGGGACTGTACAGGCAGTAGTGGTGCGATTCTCTGGTGTATGGGCAAAGTGGGAAAAGAGAGTTGTGCGGGACTACGGTGGAGACAATAGCACTCAACTCTCTTTCATTATTTACTTGTACCGCAGTCAGATATGGAAGGATGTTACAGGAAAACATTGCTATGATGGGCTATAGCCCCTTCAATGTCAAGGAGACCAAAAACTCATTCAAGAAGCACTTGTGTCACTGTCAGGTCGACTCGGAGCAGAAGCACACAAGCTATTTCTACCCTATACTGCAAATATAAATAACTTCTTTGGAATCACAGTGCCACTTCTTTTTTTATTATTCATATTTCTTTAGAGGGCCAATGTGTGGGTGTGCCACAGCCTGTCCAAGTAAGAAATAGACAGAGAGGGAGAGTGGGTGGGGGAGCATGCTGGCTATCCTTTGTCAACTGCTCAGTGCCATTTAATGGCCTGTAAACCCCTTTGCTGGAGAAAGAACAGGCAATTAGCATACTGAGTGGATTACAAGATTGCTCTGACTCCTGGATTAATGTGTGCACTTAATCTTCTCTTTGCTAAGCGATTCTTGGATATACAGCCATTCAAGGGGAACAAATGTCCCACCCCCCCCTTCCAAAACACAAAGTGAAAAGGTATTTCTTACATGATTGCATCAAAATTGAAGTCCAATTACTTTATGTGCTGTTAGCCTGAATTGTCTTCTGTCAACACATTTAAAGAAACTTTTCTCAAATGTCAACACCAATAGCTTAGGCTTTTACATGGGCAAGCAAGATGGGGGTGTCTCTACGCCTCAACAGGACATAGAGACACCTAAAAAGCACCTCAAATGACTTCTAATGTAATACTGTAGACATTTTTTGTATCATTTAGGTGGCAATCATTAGATAAACTGTAGAAATGTTCCTTTCACTTACAAGGTTACAAGATATGTACAGTCAATGCAGCACCCTACCGGATTACCAGTTGAGTTGCAGTAAAATTAGTTTTTTTTGCACGTGATATTGTGTTTTTTTCCCTAGAGTCTCGTACATTAGCACTCTCGCTGCAATATTGGAGTCTATTGACATTGATGAGAGTGCTTATCTTTTTCTACTTGGCTGAAGTTAGTCTGAAAGTGCCCCAATTCCTCGTTTCGCTAAATATCCGTCAAGTTCTTGTTTTTTTTCTGACCGAATGCCCCAGGGAGTTTCCAAGTTTCCCTATATGCCCCTTTCAGTGTTTTATAGGGGCAACTCCGTTTTTAAGTCCATTTCCTTCGAATCAATTGTCCCATAAACATACGTAGAATCTTTTACTTTGTGTCCTTGAACATAAAAGTCAGAAACTTTCCAAAGTCGCTGATCCACAACTATGCCACACACCACACCATCCTCTTGATTGCTATCCTCAGCCTATCAGTACTCCATATAATAAACTTGGGGCTGCACTCCATATCTCCACAAAGTCTGTCTTCATCTTCTATCTCTTCCATCATTCCAGAGTCACTATACCTATTCGCTGGCTTTGATATGATCTTTAATCCACGGCTGCCCACCTAACCCCCGAATCTTTCAGAGTGTCAGCCCAGAAATGAAAAGCACTGATAACTTTGCTCTGCTATTGCTCAGTGCCAAGGCGAGGTGGCTTCAAAACGCAACCTCAGCTTCATATAGCCAACATCCAGGGACACATATACACACACAGATTTGCACACACATAGTTTGCAGGTCAAATTGTGGAAACATGTCAAATTAGAGGCACAAAATACAAATATGAACCTGAAAATAGGTATAATATGTACTCTTTAATTCATAAACATCAGAAATATAAGAAAAAACCCTTCCCAATACCGACGCTAACGTCTAATATATTGCAAGAAGAATCAATTTGCCATTGAACCTTCATAATTTAAACTATTTAAAAGAAAAAAACCTTAAGACAGCTTGTGTTTCTTTGTGTGAAAGTAGTCTCAGGAGCATTAACAGAAAGCATTTCTCTCTTTCTCTAAATATCAACACAGATTGCCATCTTCGCGAAACCTTTTTCTACTAAAATCTAAAAGGCTTTTAGTGTTAAAAAAAAAAAAATAAAGTGGTGATTTACTGCATTGTGTCAAAAAGGAACAGATGGTTGAGGCATACCTACACGCCCATTGAGATGAGTGCTCACTGTTCCAAAAGCTAGACTGGCATTTTGAAGCCGCAGTGGGCTTTAGCTATGAATCAAGCTTCACTCTTGAGTCATTTTCACTGGCTAAAAAGCTGTAGAAACAGAGTGAGTATAGGAATACGATGGAGAACAAACCAGGATCCCTGGACACATTAAGAATGCGTTTTCTCCTTAGAAATCAATAATGTCTCATTGCCTCAAAGATCGCCAGGAATGCCGTCGCTTTCAATTTATTCATTCATTCTTCTCAATGAACACCCTGCAGTGATCCACAGCCCTTCTTCCCCCCCACCATCTCCTGGGAGTCCCTTTAACTTGTTAAGATCTCTTCCCTCTGCTTCTTTAACAATGGCATTTGTCGGAGAATAAGTGCACAGAGCGAGCCCTGAGACCATGGAGGTTGTCTGTGCTGTTCATTGCAAGCAACGAGCTTTGACATGTCTATTTTTTCTCATGATTTGATATGCTGCACTGCATGATTATTTTCTCCGAGTACATCTTGGAAGCACAAAATCGAGGTGAGGAATCATTTCAACCCACCCACCGAATCTGACTTCCCCGAAAACCGGCGTGTGTTTACCTCCAAGGTGTCCTGGGTTCAAAGCATAGACTGTAATATATAAAGGTTCAAAGCTATTGCACAACAGAGACTTAAAGCGCCTATTTACTTCCTTTGATTCTCAAAATTAGCCACAGACATTGAAAGAGAGAGATAGAGGCTCTCTCCACAGCTGCCACCAGTGCCTGGTCTCTCTCTAACGTGTGAATGGAGGACATGAAATACACTCAGACATCACAGGCAGAAACCAACCCCCTGCTGTGAGGAAAGCAGTCAAATAAAATGACAGATTGCAAAGGTAACCTCTGGGAATAAATGGTTGTTGCCAGATATAGTTTTCAAGAAATGACTGTGATTATATTTCAATCTCTAGGTGCCTGTTCACGGTTCTTCCGTCTGTGTCATCTCACCAGTCTTGTCTTGCTCTCAAGAACTTGATGATATTTTTATTAAAACGTATTTCTTGGGTGTTGGAACCGCAGTAATATTTGGCCGTGTAATGGACATCAAACTGGGGTCCTTTAGATGAAATGCAGGAGAGTTAAAAGCATCACTAATTAGTAATGGACATCAAACTGTGTTATGTCGCCAAAGCACTTTATATGTTGTATTTATAAAGGGCGGTGGTGGCGAAGTCCATAGGGACTTGGCTTGGCAACTTGGAAGGTCAACAGGCGCCGTTCCCTACACTGCTCCCCGGGCGCCGTACATAATGGCAGTCCACTGCTCCTAACACTAGGATGGGTCAAATGCAGAGAAAACGTTTCGTTACATAGTACCTGTACTACGTAATGACAATAAGTTGAATCTTCAATTTTCTATATTTAATCAACCTATAATTTGTGGGATATATGATCAAGTGCAATGTCAAAGTTTTAGTTACAAGGAGTAAAGCTCACACAGGCACAGAGGGCAGCTGAGGGGTCCTTTAGAAAGTTTAGATGAAACGCAGGAGAGGTAAAAGCATCACTAATTAGACCTAGCCGAGGGTATGTAGCCACGTTGCAGTGATGTGTGCTTGTGTTTGTGTATTTCAGGTAAGCTTAAGGTTGTATAAAAGTAGTGACACAGATGTAAAATGGTACGATAATGCAGATAATATATTTATGTCGTATTTGATCAAAGTTTAATCTGCTAGCTAATATGGACTAATGCCTGGAGTGTAACCACCTGTAACTAAATTGTGAATTGTGTATCTTTCTGAAAAGTGTCAGTTAATTGCAAGCAGACGTTTGATATTTTATGTTTATGAAAGTAATGTGCAGTCACGTTGCAGTAATGTGCTTGTGTTTGTCTATTTCAGAAACAAAGTAAAAGGATTTATTTCAAACTTATGCACGCCTGGTCGTCCCTTTTGTATCTAAGTGTTCAACATATGAGATTGTCAGCGAGTCTCAAGAAGTGCGTAAGAGTGTGTGCACAGTCAAATCACTTCTGCTGAGCACAACAATAAGACATAGCTCAATGTGAAGCCCTCACTCAGCAACTTTAGTGCTGGCTCCGCGAACAAAGGGGTCAGAGCTTACAGTATTTTTTGTTCTCTCCGCATCAATATATGATGCTTCACTGGGGGCAATGAGAAGCTGTCCAGAGTTATGAAAGGAATCTGTTTGTACGAAGCGAGCGAACACACCCTCCATGCACACCGGACACCTTTCGACCCCTTTCCACGATGTTGGGCGCTGAGACAGCGAGGCCTTTTTACAGCTCAATTCTGTGTTCCCTCACAAAACCACTGAAGTCAGCTTAGGTTTATTACAGCTAATGTACCATCTGCTTCCCAGGGCGACTCCTCATTAAATATGGAGGAGATAAATAACAAGTCTGCAACACTAAACTAAATGTGGTAGAGGAGGGTGGACTGAGACAGGCCTGACAGCTCCTTCTTTATACGAGACCGACTGTGCATCATCGGGGGAAAATGTAGGTACAAGTTCTTAACAGATTGAACATGCAGGCAGTCTTGACATATCGAAAGACATCCTATGGAGCTTGTCACAACGGGAAATACGTTTTCCTTGCAAACACAAATCAATGTTTCCTCTTAGTATTCAGATTTATTTTGACATTAGGCGCGTTCACACCGCAGTACTTTTTCCCACTTTAGTTCCGATATAGTTCCGAAATGTCGCGTTCACACCAAAAAAATCCGGAACTAAAATTAGTTCATGAGAACCTCTTTACCCCCTAAAGCAGGGACTTTCATGGGAGAAAAAGGTTCCTATTTCTGATTGGCTGGGCGGATTGCAAACCACTCCCCGTAAAACTCCCAAAAGGTTTTGTGAAGCCGCCATTTTATTATCCTCGCATTAGCATTATTAGCATTAGCATTAGCCCAGCGCACAAACGGAGAGAGAATAACTTATGGCAACACAAAAGAAAACATGGCAGCGGTGGAGATGAGGAGGTGTCGGCGTTCTGGCGATTTACTCGGAAGGCTTCAGTAGAAGCTGCTGGGAGTCCCAGCCAACACAGTCTCACTCCCTGAACGTCCAGGAGCGACGCTTGGTCAGGGTCCTATGGCGTGCAGTTGTGACGCGCCGAGTCTCCTTCAGCTTCATAAACGGACGCAAAGAGCTTTCAACTGATTGCAATGTATAACCATCGGCGGCGGTATTTGACGCTCAGGTCCGCATCGGTCCATGTCGGCGGAACTTAAAGGCAATGTGAGCGTCCATTCCCATTGGATAACGGAGGATTTTACACCCGGAAGTAAGTATTCTCTTTACTGTTGATTGATTTTACAGTGATATCTGCACTACTCATCAACTCAAAAACACCAGATTATACTTGTTAATTACACAACATTGATTGGTTTCAATTGTGTACAATGCTTTTGTATTTTTCCCCTTCGATTCGGAGAAACAAATATCTTTTCGGAGTTTAGGATGGCAGAAGACACTACACTACCCAGAATCCTCAGCTTTCGTTTGGGACAGCTGCAGCTGATTCATAACGCTGCTATCGAGTCCTCACTAAAAAAAAGAAGGTGGATCATATCACTCCAGTTTTGAGGTCTTTACAATGGCTTCCAGTCATTTAAGGAATTTACATCAAAATAGTACTGCTTTTAGTTTAGTTTAAAGTATGTGGTTTACAGGAAAAACTCTTATATTTTAATCAGTATTATTGTTTGTATCTCCCTTTTCATTATAACTATACTTTCATGTTATTCATTTGTTATTGTATTGGCTTCCTATCTTATTTGATTTAGTTATATATTTGATATTTGCCAATTTCCAATGAATTGTTATTTTTAAACACATTGAGTGTCGTATGAAATGGGGCGAAGCCTGCGAGCTAGTTCAGGCAGTCAACTCGAGCACCAATGATACATTAACACGTGACGCGTCTCTCTTACAACCAACCAAACACAATCTCCTTAACTCGCCGCTCTATTTAAGCTACCAGGTCTGCCTGCCTCTGCCTCGCTGATGCTGCGGCTCCGTCACATTGCTGATGCGTTCACGTGCTGCTTGCCTGCCCCACCACCACCCCAGCTTCCACCTGTAGGCTCGGGGGATAGTTACAGTATCTAATCATCACTCAATGTTCTATGTAAATCTGTGGAGTGATGAGGCCCGAGCCAGACGCCAAACTCAACTATATGCTGCTCTAATAAACATATTAAGAACACATAAGTTGTCTGACTGAAATGTGATTTACTGAAGATTTCAACTTGATTGATCGTTTAACGAAGCTCAAAACAGACAAAACAAACTCTGGCCCTGGACAAAACCTTCCGTGTTTTTAAGAGACTCATTCAGCAGACTTCATTTATATAGTCTCGCCCCATATAACGGTCCATATAGTCCCAAATAATTGTTGAATATCACTAGTTCTGGGAGTCTGGCCTGACATTACACGCTCGCCACCTTTATAAACTTGGCAGTAATGCAAAGTAATCTCTGTTGTTCGTCCATTTCCCCAGATAATTAAATTCTCCATTATTGTCACCGTGTATAACAGGGACATATGTGGGTGGGTGTGTGGATGTGTGAGTATGAGAGCGAAATAAATAGCATTCTCCCTCGATGCTTCTTAATTTTAGCAAGACACTCAAAATAGGATGCTGTATATAAGCACCTATTTACCATCCAGCAACACATATACTGTTTATTATGAGATAGGCGGTGAGAATGCTTAGTTGTCATCATTTAATTTTCCAAACATTGCAGGAGAAACAGCAGCAGTTAATCTCAATCCTCACCAATGGCTGGTCTCCTTTAAATCCAGTGGATAAATAATGAATCAACAACTAGCAGAGAAAACGCATAGGTTTTAAATATATACTGGAGTGCAGTGTTCTGGTTTTTCTGAGAGACGATAAATAAACATTTATTTAAGTTAATTCCCTCAGCACAAACAGTGGAGCTGAAGAATGTTCATCATGGTGCAGACTGGCTGTAACTCTGTTTGCTCAAGCAGCCCAATCTTTCATTTGTATAAGGGATGAGTTTATAATTCATTTTATTACATGGCGTAGTTGAATACTCGATTCTGATTCTGATGGAGGTTGTTCACTCCCGACAACAGACCACCGTTAAGGAGGATTAAGGGACTATGTGCAGTCATATCAGTCCGCAGAAAGAAGGCCGATAATTTTAACGTCAGATGTGAACAAACCTTAGTTTTCATCCATCAGAAAAACACCATGGAATACTTTTTGAACTTTCATTTTTATATTCATGGAGAGCACAACACTTTGGGTTTATGATAGCTAAACTGTCCCTAGTAAAGAGGTGTGCAAGATAAGAGAAAAGGTTAAAAGCAGAAGGAGACATACAGGAAGTAAACACTAACGGGAACAGTAGAAGAAGGCAATCCCAATCCAATCCCTACACCCTACCCCTCCGTGAGGGAGTGACACTCGCAGCTCAGCGAGGCTCCCTCCTGTCAGATGGAGGGAGTAAATACAGCGGCAAGCTTTGGGACAAACTCCCCTCTCTCCGGCAGAAACAGGAAATGCCGTAACTGTATGTAACAATGGTTTCAAATCAGCATCTCTTAGACAAAAACTTTAAATTAATAACTAACATAAAACTCCAAATATCTTTAATTTTTTTTGTAAAGCTCTTTTAGTTTTAAACCAGATTTTTATAAGCTTCTTAGTTTTTGCAACAGTCTGTAAATATACACAACTTTATAATAAAATGCACAAATGTACCTTTTTCTAGACTAAACACAGGTATGATCCTAAGTTAAAAAAAGATGAGGTTATCATGAGGTTGTTAACATTGCAATTTATCAGTGGATGTTTGCTGGAACTACTTGTAAACAGCGTGTTTCCTGACGGACACACACAGCGTTGAGACCGGTCAGGTAGAGACCGGTCTCAAGTCAGCACCGACGCAGACTCGCTGTTTGAGGCCTTGATAACCCATTCCCCCTCCACACTCGTTGGTTTGGAACAGCACTTAATGTGGCGGACCCTCCGCGCGAACACGCAAACGGAGGAGTAGTGTGTAGGGGTAGGATGTAGGGCGTGGCTTGGGATTGGGCCGAAGACAGACAGGAAATAAACACTAAAGGGAACAGTAGAAGAAGACAGACAGCACGTAAACACTAACGGGAATAGTAGAAGAAGATAAATTCAGGAAGTAAACACTAAAGGGAATAGAAGAAGAAGAGAGACAGGAAGTAAACACTAAAGGGAACAGAAGAAGAAGAGAGACAGGAAGTAAACACTAACGGGAACACGGTATGGGCTCTGGCAGTGTTTAACGACTTGTTAAAGGAAAATAAAATGTGAAAAAACTTGGAAAGATTCAGAAAACCTCAAGTTACGTTGCTGTAGCTGCAGTTCTAGTCATTGGTACGCAGTGGAACGGACTATTTTGTCTTAGTGAAAGCAATACAAACATTTTTAAATCAATATATTATGTTTTAATCAATATTGTGAGACAAGTATTTCCACTTTGCGTCAGTGCAGCCGCTGCACATTATCCCTTACGTTTACAATCCCTCCAATTTGTTGTTGTTGTGTTTTATCTTAATGTGTGCAAATGTGTAAATGTGTCTGTTGATTGTATAGGATATATATATTTTATACATATTGTATACATATTTGTATATTTGTATATTTGTATTATTGTATTTTGTATTCGAGATTGTTGGAAACGTTATTTCGATCTCTCTGTCTGTACAAACACACAGAAAAATTGACTTTGACTTTTTTTGACGTTGACTTTGTTTTGGCCAGATATAACTCAGTTGCAGGGGTGCGATGTGGCTCAGAGAACAAAGGTTACAACATGACACAACAATTGTGGAAAAAAACATATTTCCTATTGTGGAATTGTGTTTACTGTATATCATTACATCAACCTGCATGGATCCCAAGAGGTACTTTGCGGCTAGATGTTAGCAATAATGCTGCAAGTGCATCCATGCAACATGCAAAAGGAGGAGCAGACTACATTTCTTGTTTATATTGGATTTTTCAGATGCAGATTACAGAACATCTAACACAATATGATCCTTGTGAAACTACATACCCATTAATGTGATGCTCAAACTTGTATAAGCGGGCATTTAAAATGCTATGAAGTGCATATGAAGTTTTGACTGAGCCACGGAGTTACTTTTTAATTAGTTGTTAGTGTCTCTTCTCCTTCCTTTTAAAAAATAAAAAAAAATTACCAAATTATTTACCACTTTTGAAACGAGAACACGCTTTCATTCATTTTTATTCAAACTGCAGCCTAACATGTTTTATTCAAAGACATGAGCATGTGTTAAAGGGGACCTATCATGCAAAATGCACTTTTTGATGTATTTTATACATAAATATGTGTCCCCGGTGTGTCGGGGAACTCACGCAGCGTCAGAAAATAAAACCCTTTCTCTTTTCCTCCGTACCCAAATCTTTTAAAACCGGGGGAACAACGAGCGGATACAGATTTGCTGCCGATATGACGTCAAATCGGCGTTGCTATCAGAAACAATGCCTGACGTGTTTTGGACGTAATCTCGTCTTTGTTTACATTAGCAAGCCTCGCTAACACTCAGAGCTAACCTGTACTGGAGAGCACATGTGTTTAAAAAGCAGGAAATAAAAAAAGGAACTCACCTTGTGATAAACCCGCAAGAGAAAAAGCATTTGAGCTCCATACTGTTTCAGAAATAATCCTTGATGTGGTTTAGCACAGGATGGCGTTTTATCACAGCAGAATTTAACTTTATCTCCGGTAGAATTCTGATCAGGCATTAGCTCCGCCCCCTCTTTTTTAGGACCCAAAATCCGCGTTTCTCTAACAGGGCTGCAAAAGAGGGGTATGAGCAGTATGAGGCATGGCTACAATGGCTGATCTGTTTGGTATTTTAAGCAAAAAACTTCACAACAATGTTTTGTAAGGGTATGGCCCTACAATGTATTTTTCCAATATAGCATAATAGGTCCACTTTAAATTAAAAAAATATTATTTCATTCGTGATCCACAAATTTACTTTCCATTGCTTTTTACCAAGTTAAACCACCAGTCATGTCATGTCCACAGTAATCTTTGGGTTATAATCTGCACCCAAAAACTCATTTTGCAAGATTACGTAAAACCTTAGAAAATGATTACTGTTGTGCTTTTGAGCAAAAAACGATCAAAGACTCTCCAGTGCAGCAGCGCCTGCTCCTGTATGCTCCCCTCTGCCCTGAAGCCTAAAAAAGAAATGATTTCTTTGCCAGCCTCATTAAATAAAGGCTAAAAAGGGAGTAAAATTGCCTAGTATAATGCACAGGAAAATTGTCATACCTCAGCATAAAACGGGGTCCTTATTGAACTGTTAGGCTTGTCAGTATATGACAGTACAGTGTGCTGAGTTTCTAACCAAATTCATTGCAGTTTATGCTCAACAGTACAGTACGAAATCGAATTAATCAGTAATGAAGTCCACTTCTAGCCCTGCATATTTCAACCAGAACATTTTGCCTAATGAGAAGCCAATAATTGTAAAATAGCTCATGTACAAAGGAGCTCCTTTCAATTTGATTCTACTTTGATACTTTGGGAATCTCATGTGATTGCATATTTCTAGAAAGTGTTTCATTGTCCCTTTATGGTCAATGATTTCACACTGAAAGCACACGTCACAACAAAGCCAAGACATTAGTGAATTCTGCTGAGCAGCTGTCCAAATGTTTCTTCTCTGCACATTTCTCTGAGGCGTTTCCTATCTGCGATGCCAAAGAGAATATTGTGAGCAGAAAAGAGCTCCCTGGAGTTTTTTTTGTCTTCCCTCCACCCCTGGACACTTTGGAGAACTCTCTGCAGATGGAAGCATACTGTGCAGTCTCTGCATGAAAACACCACAGGCTACATTTGGGGAGGCACACTGTACAGACAGGAGGCTTTACTGAAAGCTCAAACAGCAAAGGCTGCTGAAGTCAGCTTCTGGCACGATGAGACAAAGCTGACAACTCGTTATGAGGCTTTCACTACTCATACCCTGACTCTATCTCTGCATATCCGCCTTTGTCTTTGACTTCTGCTTCTCATAATTAATGTGTTCCACACTTTGCAGATACAGTTATCTTAGAAGTACAGAATTTCATACATCTTTTTAGGTATATATACTTTGTTGAAGGCTGGTGCCTTATGACAATTTCTGTTTGTGTTCCTTGACTAAAAAGACATGTGTACCATCCTCCAGCCTTGTTGTGACTTTCAAACGTTCAACGCAACCGTGACGACCTTTTGGCCCACCGGCAGCTTCGGAGCCGGCTGACCCTAATTACAGCGTTGGCTTTGCTGCCAAACCATCTCATTGGAAACCAGCCACAGCGTTGGCGACCCCGTTATACGAGCTGTTCCCAATGGAAAGCAATTTAATGCTTGGCTGCTCAAAGAACAAAATATATGCAGCATAAGAAATCCTTTAGATAAATTAGAGTAGGCGAGCGGTCTCTGCAGGAGCCTTATCTGAGGCCTGATGAGCCTCCTGTCACCTTAGAGGTGACATTAAACCACAGCGTTGCAGGAAGCTGTCATATTTTGTCAACAGGCAGGCAGGTACTAAGTTTCCCGTGGTGGGAAACTGCTGCGAAATGTTTGAAATGCAGGGTGAGGAACTGTATAGTGTATTGCAGATCCAATTTCACCAACTTTGACCCTTTTAACCAAATAGTCCCAGGAAACCACAGACGCTCAGGAAGTTGGATGTGCCAGAAAGGCAATAATCCTGTTTCCGTAGAAGCACTTACTTAGAATTATTTTTATTCTTCAGCGTGTAACCAGGGCAAAGTTTGCCTTATAACCCTAACCCTAAACTTAACCCTAATAACCAACAATAAATTACTACTGTGACATATTGCCCTTTGTTTGTTTGCTATTGTTTATGTCCTTTGTTGGTTTGTGATTATTCAATTAAACACAAATCTTGCACTGTACATTCCCAAAAACATCTGCAATTTATTAAATGACCAACCAGTAACTGCCTCTGTGGGCCCTAAGGGTCTGGGGCCTGAAGGCAGTTATTGAATATGCCCTGTTGTTAAGCCAGCCTTGTATGGATTGAAATAATTAGCAGTAGTTAAGATTAATTTATCGAGCTCAATGTGTTCTTCCTCATTAACCGACTGTTTCAGCCCCGTTGAGACCAGCTGCAAGAATTTCCCATCCGATGGGTTAGTATTGAAACTTATGACGAGAGTGCTGGCCTATTTAATACTGTGCCAAGTTTCTGTTTTGACCAGTCCGTGATGTCAGCATTGAAAACCCAAATTATTTATGGTCCTGTCTTGAGTCCTAACTAGGAAGGACTCCTTCTTACTTTTGAGGTAATTTTTACTCTCTCAAATGTATTTCTGACGAACTTAAGACGGTGCATATTGAATTGTTCTTCAATGAAAGCTCTGGTATGTTTGCTTAATGTGAAATTAAAAAGTGTAAGATGTGTTTGTGTAGTTCTGATGTGAGGCATTCAAAGAGTAAAAAGCAAAGCACAGAAACCTTTATTAAGATCAGCCCAATTGTATTGTAGAAGACTAAAACATGTCTAAGTTCCTTTTATAACAGCCTCTCCAAGATTTTATGAATGGGTTACTTAAGCATGATCATCCTTGGAAACAGAAGGTCTGTAATGCCGTTAATCAAAAAAGGGGAGAGGACAAGCAGAAAAAACACAAAACCAGAGCTGGTTTCCTGCAATTTAAATGCTCTTCAAGTTCCTGAATTGATAAAAAGGTTCCTGGAAAAGTCCTTGCAGCTTAATCAGACGATATGTCTATATCCCTTCTAGCAGCCTGTTAAGTTATGCTTCCCTTGTGTTTAAATTGACAAAGTCAATGTATGTTCTACGTAATTAGTATAGCAATGCAAAACGAAAAATGTCCTTTGAAGTACACCATGCAAGGGTGAATGAGGAGCAAATCAGCCTGGGTTGAGAGGTGCTTGGCTTGAGCTAAGACCATGATGACCTTTAGATTGAAACAATGTCCTGGGGAGTCAAAGCCATTAAGCACAGTAACTGTACTGTAGAGAGCCCTGCTCGGAGAATCCATCTCCTTAGATTAGCCGACAGCAAACAGGCCACCAACCAAAGCCTCAGTGAAGTGACGCCTTAGAGCAGCCTCAACAATGTAATCCCATTTGCCCTCCAGAGAGAGAGTTATGGCCTCCTTGAACCCTTTTAAAGTCAAAAATATAAAGAACAAACACACCTTTTCACCAATCAGGGTGGCGTAGAAAGTACACTGGAAAAAGACAAGAGTGAACAAGTATCTAAACGGCAGAAGTCTTTTTTCTGTTATCCTCTGAGTGAAACAGACACATACTTTCATATCTGATTTGCAGTTGCAGGCTTGTATAAACAAAACACATTTTAAAGTAATGACTAAAATCAGTCCCATTACGAGGACATCTGTGAGCTGTATAATTATTTTCCAAATGATTATGACATGAATTATGTGGAAAAGTATATAGCTTTTTGTTTATCTGGGACTTGGCTGAAGCACAGTTTGAACATCATAATAAAACATTCAGAGGTAATGTCATTATCATCTGGTGTTTGTGGAGGGAATTCTAGCTAGTGAGTATTAATAAACAGTCTTTACAGAAGTGCAGAAACACTTCCTCAATGTTTAGCCAACAACCACATGGTTATGGTTATGGTTAGTGGGTGGAAGAGTGTAAGGTTTAGGGTTTATCGTGATGGATAAAGTAAACCAACCAATGTTAAATGTTGGCATGAGATTTAGATGTATTAACGGCAGCTACTTTTCACGTGTCGACCTTAATCCATCCTGCCTAAAAAACATTTAGCATGTAAAAAAACACAACTTCCTGTTTTTCTACTGTCCAGAATCACAGCTTGTTTCGACCTTCAACAAATCACCAACATAATAATTTTTCTGTAGAGCACAGTCGATGTCCCATGATTGTCCCAATAAACCCTAAAATTGTTGCATTTTCTTCTGCGAGTATAGACATTTTTTCACCACCGTTCGTGGTAAACAAGGTCATTTTCTGATAAACACATTTCAGACATCTCTTCCAAAAAAAGAGAAGGAGCAGAAAAGTGTGGGAGCGAAACCAATAGCTATGTATGGTTGGGGAACTCAAAAGAAGAGCTAATGTTCATTTGAACTTGTGCTCACTAGGAAACAGAAAACAACATCTACTTAATACTTTAAGGCTAATTACCGTTAGCCTTTTTAATAATAATGATTACATGGCTTAGTTGAATACTCGATTCTGATTGGTCAATTCAGAACACGTGACACGTTGTTAATCCAGAACAGACAGACCGCTGTCAAGGACTTATTGACCGTTGTTAAGGACGCTTACATCTGCAGAAAGAACTCCGGTCGATTTAACTGTATACAGTTTGTCCGAAAAGCAAACTGCATGCAGTAACGGGGCAGAAACCCTCCTTTTTACGCAACGGTCCAGACATAGACATCAAACGGCGACACATATTCAGTTGCCAGTTACTTTGTCATTAGGGCAGGGATATATACTTTCCAAGGTTTGACATAATGAATTGTGCTACTTTTAAAGCAAGCAGCGATGTTTTCAAATCTGTAATCAAAAAGGTCCTCAAAAACGCTATCAAAGCAGTTCCTACCGCTGCTACATTAGTTCAAACAGTAACAACGGACTATTTTTCTTAGTGGATGCATGTCATTTTAAATACATAATAGCGTACTATTTTTTAAATCACTAAAAACATTTTCTAAATCTATAAAAGCATTTCAATTAATATTGGGAGTCATATCGTTACTTTGTTGAGAATGTGGCCGTGTAATAAGTGGGATAATGTGCAGCGACTTGGTCATTATGGGGAAAAGAACATCCGATAGGCTGATCAGGGGCCCGACGCGAAGCGGATCTAGATCTGCATGAAGGGTGTTATTCGGTGTTATTATATGAAAGAGTAAGCTTACAGTATATTCCATGTTCGAATTTCACTGAAAACGTATTCAATTCAATTGCATTGTATTCGCAAACAGTTAAAAATACTAATACAATCCTAAGGCATAATGGAATATGTGTAATGGACTGCCGATAAGCTTTCAGAAACTTTAGAATAGAGGTCCAGACACTAGACGGATATCATTTTAAATACAGTATATCTTAGTCACACATACATATGCTACACCTTAACGCTAGCCTTACCACTACTAAACTACTTAATGCTCCCCGGAGATTGGTTTAAAATGGTAACATATAATAAACAGGTATATATGACAAAGGAAAAATAGCGTTTAAATGAGTGTAAATGCAAAAGGCCTTCTACCTGCCTCCAAAGTAACCACTGACAGCAGCTCCGGTGTTTCCCTCTAATGGCAGCACAGTGTCTGTATATTTTACCAAGCAGAACCCCTCTGTTTGTTGTTCAACAGTCGTGGCCTGGGTTTGTCTCTCAGTGCTGAGTATATTTACCCTCTATCCAGTGCTATGCTTTGTTGCGCTCTATGAAACAAGGTAGAATTCAATTACATGGTGGCCAAGGCCCTGACAAGAGCTCACTCTTGTTTCAATCACCCCACAGGTGGATATGGGGTTGATGAGAAGTGGCGCTCCAGTCACCACACTGTGGACCGCCAGAGGGCAATGAGGCATGAGGAGGCATGAGGAGGCATGAGGAGGTACTCACAACGTGGCGGCCAGTGACGCGGAAATACGCGCCGGGAAAGAAGTCCTACTCTAAAAAACAAGAGCCTTCTGCATCTGTCAGTATAGAGAACTTTATTTTGAACATCCAAAATCATAAAATAAACAGATCAGGCAAAAAATAAGGACTTTGGCATCCAAAATAAATTACTTATTGGAAGTTTTGGCTTCTGTGCACACTAAATATGATGTTTAAATGGTCTGCTGCACAACATGGAGGCACAACAACATCTGCTTCAGGGCCTTCATTCCCACATTTAATGTCTTTTTATTACAGTATATTGCCTTTATTTTCAACAATGCCATAGTCCACGAGCGCTTTGGGGCACTGTGAGTCACCACCTGTGCACACTGCAGCCGTCACACTGATGGCCCTCTCCAAGGACCTGTCCGTGCCCGGTGCAGACGAACACACTCCAATAAAACAAACACAATCAATCATCATGATTGTCACACTTTTCATTGAGTTCATCAACTCCCTGTGAAAATGGCTGTGGATCCACAGCTGCAGAGACAATTTAAGGCACTAATCAACCATGTTATGAGTCCACATTGATAATTAATGGGTGAGGCTGGGAGTATGAGGGCAACACGGGATTGGTGTAAACCTTGTTTCTGAAGCCCTGTGTATTTCAGCTTATTCCTCTCAATAACGTGATGTGTTTGTCTGTATTCCTCGGGGCCGGACTGTCTTGAGTGATTGAATGTTGCCTTGTCCTGGAGGAGGCCAGATCATTTAACTGCTATTCTCTTCAGGTCCCTATGGAGCTTTTTTTTGTGTGTGTCCTGTCTGCCTCATTGTGTATACAGCCTGTAAATGATATTTATGGGCGATGCCTACGGGGGGATGTTGTGATGATAACACAAACACACCACGAGCTGCAGAGTGACAGTGAGAAATATGGCAGGGAATTAAGTCAAGATTGCAGTGTTAAGAGGGTCACGTCTACACGGGAGCCCACTATTGTCAGAGCTGATGAGAAATTGTGCTTACCACACCTAGTCACGTGTTCTAAATACTGCACTGTAGCCTGCTATTTGACATGAAATAATAAATGCATTTTGAGTTAAGTGACATACAATATAACGTTTAATATAGCAAATATACATTTTAGCATGCATGGAAGTCCGAACTGCATGTTCATACTACAGTGTGTAAAATAAAAATGTGCAAAAAGGCTACCTGTAACATAAATAATATTTTTTTGTGTGTTAAATCATCAATGTAATTCCAATGTTTTAATTTATGTGTTAATTTATCAGGTTAAACAAAAAGCCTCTTTCAAATGTGTTTATGTTTATGGTAAACAAGGCCAATTGTTAAAAGTGACCAGCCCTAGTATTAGAAGTAGTAGTAGTAGTAGTAGTAGTAGTAGTAGTAGTAGTAGTAGTAGTAGTAGTAGAAGTAGTAGTAGTAGTAGTAGTAGTAGTAGTAGTAGTAGTTGTAGTAGTAGTAGAAGTAGTAGTATTAGTTGTAGTAGTAGTAGTAGAAGTAGTAGTAGTAGTAGTAGTAGTAGAAGTAGTAGTAGTAGTAGTAGTAGTAGAAGTAGTAGTAGTGGTAGTAGAAGTAGTAGAAGAAGTAGTAGTAGTAGTAGTAGTAGTAGTAGTAGTAGTAGTAGTAGTAGTAGTAGTAGTAGTAGAAGTAGTAGTTGTAGTAGTAGTAGAAGTAGTAGTAGTAGTAGAAGTAGTAGAAGAAGTAGTAGTAGTAGTAGTAGTAGTAGAAGTAGTAGTAGTAGTAGTAGTTGTAGTAGTAGAAGTAGTAGAAGTAGTAGTAGTAATAGTGGTAGTAGTAGTAGTAGTAGTTGTAGTAGTAGAAGTAGTAGAAGTTGTAGTAGTAGAAGTAGTAGAAGTAGTAGTAGTAGTAGTAGAAGTAGTAGAAGTAGTAGTAGTAGTAGTAGTATTAGTAGTAGTAGTAGTAGTGATACATTGATATGTTGTTGTTGTTGTTCAGGTGTGCTGTTGGTAGAACTCATTTGCTTGATTAGTGATCATTAAAATCAAGTTGCTTGATTAGGTCCTCTAAGCAGGGAGTGAATGTGCACTTACAAAATCTGAAGGAAGGGTAACGCTGTTCTTTAGTTTATGACATTCTGTTATACTTCTTGTGCCAGGGTGTCCATATATGACCTTTGACGTTCATCAGTAACAGGGGAATATAAATGGAATGCTTTCCTTTATTTGTTGTATTCTTTGGAAAGCTTGTATTAGTCTTGTTCACCCTGGGGTCACCTGAGCAGATGGTACGCTCCACTCAGGTGAGGCTGACGAGGTGAACAGATCTATAAGTAGAAGCAGCGCAGCTTGCTCCGAGGCTATGGTCTTTTTTGTTGTGGTGTTACAGTTTATTTTGTTTGTTCGTTTCAGTGTCTCTCTTTTAATACCAAGTTGTTTATATTTAACATTGTTTGGGTTTGGTAAAAAACGTTTCTTTTAGTATACACCACCTGGTTTTTGCTGCTTTATTCAACATGCTAACCAACATATACCCTTTTGTTCAGAGGTGCAGATACACACACAAACAAAAAATGCAGTGTGTCTTTAAGTGACAATCAGTGGATTAAACATACAAAAAAAAAAGAAGCATACAAGTGTGATAGACACAACATAAAATCAGAGAAACTAAATGAGTAGGCATTTATAGACACTAGCATGTCACAAGAACCAATACCTGTGACAGTAGTGGCGTGAACCTAAGATGACGCATTACAATCCTGAGGGCTGAGTGAAATTCATGTTGAATTTGTGTTAAGGGGTTAGTTAACGTTAGCTTTTGGCTTGGGTAAATAACGGAGCTAAGGCTAACGTGAACAGATTTTCCATTAAGTTACATGACTATTTGTTATTGCTATATTATTAGTATTTTTTTATGAGATAGCAACTGGAATTTAAACCATTTGTCAGTTCATGATTTCAGATTGAAAAAAATCTGGCCCGATATGTTGAGAAACAAGACTCAATATCCCTACATTACACACACCATCTAAGAAAGTATGGCATACAAGAAACCTATTACAATGATATATGTAGTGTTAACAGATGGCACTGACTATCAGACAGTTAATATATTGTGCCTGACAGCAGTGACTTAGATAGCCTTTGCAGAGTTTTCGTGCATAAATCACACGCTTTTTTCTTCTTTCTTGAAAAGCTTTAAAGAGAATTTCAGGTTCATCTAGTGAACAAGTACAACTGGATTTCTACTCACTTTTTTATGAGAAACACATCTTTCCTTTGGACTAGTTTCAACCAATATTTGTGAACATGAGCAACCCTCCCTAGGCCCAGAAACCAAGAGTGTAATACAAGACGTCATCAAAAGATATAGCCTACAGCTCTGAAATAGAATATACTTTGGAGACTGAGCATTTGTTTGAGCTTTGAACCCCAAATGAGGTTTATTTCTTTCTTTTGCAAAATACCGTGGGTGCTATCATAAGGCTATCAGAATGCAAGGAGCACAATGCAAGAGCAATGGCTCCCAGGCTAAGCATCAAATTGCACTTTGTTACCATAGAAAAACCATCTGAAATGTGGCACATTGAACCGGGGTCGAATTGAAATAACCAGTGGCATTCTCAGTAATGCTGAAAACACTTTGTGAGTCACCGCTTGCATTTTTGTTATTCAGAGTGATTGCCACATTCAGAGTCACCCCTTTTTAAAATCGTTCTCATTCGTGTTGGCGCTCTCTTTGATGCTGTCATGAATTTTTACATGAAACCATGCTGGCTAGGTCTTTTCAAAATAAATTCAACAATTCAATAGCAAATGGATTTGGTTTTAGCACTTAAACCGCTCAAACACCAACACATTTTCTGCACATTATGGACACACACATCTGTACACCGCCTATAATTTTCCCGTCCAATCTCCTCCCCTATTCATCTATGGCTGCTTGGCCCTGGTCACTGCGATCAGCTCTGGGCTAATCGTCCGCCCGCAGGCTCAGTAGGACTCCAGCAATCTGAGAGCAGCATATTACCCCAGACATACTTTAGTGTGGCACAGCAGCTGAATGCCATGTCCGCAGAGAAAGAGAGCGAAAACCCACTGGCGTCCGGCCCATCATCTGCTCTCAGCAGGTTTTGGCTTTGTGAAATCATTTTGCACCACTAATGATGTCCTTTTGAAAGCAACAATCCATCCAAGATCTGGATATGTGGAGCCATAGGGAGCACGTATGCGTCGAGGTCATAATAACCTGGCTGCGAGAGAATAAGCCTATAATTTCCGGATGGAGCTGTGGTTAAGACTCGAACAGGAGACGTATAGGTAAAGCTTTCAATCCAGACATGACTTTGCACTAAAAACACAAACGTGCAGCATCAGGACTGCATTAAAGTTTGATGAAGCAGTTAATGAAATATGGAAGCGCTGATAAAGTGGATGTTAATAGGTTGCCTATGGGTGGACCAAGCCTGTAAGTGAGGAGAACCTCTCCTGCTGAAATGACTTATTAAAGTGTGTGTGTATGTGTTGAAAATGCTTGAAACAAAACTGGATTTTTACTATTTGCATGGAAGGCAACAGATGGATTAGTAAAAACGGGTAGTCATTATCCGCTTACCTATTAAAGAGATTTATATTCAATAAAGTGCTCCGAATTCACACTACACACATTACAGTAAACAAGACCGCCAAAATCCCAGATGCAGAGATACACTCCTAATATCATATTCATCACTTAAATGAAATCATTAATGATTACTAAAAGCTTAAATTATGGGATTTTATGAGGTAGGTCCTATTTTAAACCTAATATAAAGTAGGGATGCTAGACCAAAAGAAAGCAAGGAGTATAGACTCTGTTAAATCATCGCTTTGACTGGCTTTGAGGTAGGTTGGTAGTTTGATTTCCAGCCCCTAAACATCTCAAAGTGTCCTTGGGCAATATATTTAACCCAGGTTGCAAAGTGTAAATGTTAGTTCCCCTGAGCAGGTGGCACCTTGAATGGAAGAGTTTTTGTGAATTAGGGATGCACCAATGTCAAATGTATTAGCCGCTGCCAATACCAACGTTGTGGTATCTATTTTTGTTTTTATGAACTATCCTTTTTGCCACGGAAACGCATATCTCTTTTATTTAACTCTGAATGAGCACAAATTCCTACAGAAAGTCTCTTTTGTCTGCAATACTCAGAAGATTTGAAGTACTAAAAGTCAGTGTTTGCACATGATTCTCGTCCATCAGATCATTTTTGCTGAAAATAAAATGCATTTAATAGCATTACATGTCCTTGCATTCAATGAAATAAAGATGAACGAAGACTGTGCTCTCACTTTTCATGTCAGCACACGGAGCAGATGAAGGATTATTTTTCTCTTTGCAGTGATAGCGGGGGACAATTAAACAACACATTCAGTGCGCCTTAACAGTCAAATGTGATCAATGTAATTTGACAAGGTCAGTTTTGAAATGTTTGGTCTGACGGCAGAAACCTTGACACTTCACTGCCAAACCGAGACTGAATAAGCAGCGCTTCTTAAGAGAAAGTTTAAAAGCTGTGAAACATTTCTCCCGGCGAACTGATCAGAAGTCGAAAATAATCGCTGAGTGTTGGATGCATTTACTATTTACCAACATTTACTAACTATTGCACTTCTGTACTTTTTAGGGGCCCTATATCCCAGAAATGATGACATTGTCATACAGTGTAAAGAGAACTGGATTGCAATTTTTACTAATTACATTTTTTGAACCTATCCATCAATGTTTCCATCCATTTTCACTGGTTCTCACTCGTTCAATAGACGATCCTAGCATGCACTGATGCATCTCACACTGCATATCTCTTTAAGTCAATCAAGTAACGCTGCCAGACAACCTATTCTTACTCATTTAGTGTCCAATTCTGCACCCTGGGGAAATGTATATGGAGAGGAGGTGATCATGCAAACTCAACAAAAAAACAACCCAGCAAGAAAAGCTTGGAGGAGCTTTAACATTTAGCTACTGAGCGCCCACAATATTTATTTATTTTTTAGGGGGAAATGGAGTAATCTTGATCCTGTTAGGAGCATATGTTCCCATTATTTTAAGAAATCGATTCTGCCATTTCAGCTCAACATCTTTCACAACACTTAAACTGATTCAATCAATACTCTTACGGGTTCTACTAAAAATCTAATAAGCATTGGAATCGGTCTGACTTCAAGATAGAGGCATCGTTCGGTGTAACACGGCAACCCACTTTGAGTGTGGAGATTGCGCGAGATGAATAACATGTTTGTGTTGCTCTTTTGAGAGTGACAAGAGAAAGGCGGAACTTGAAAAGAGGCTGGGAGTGCTAATGAGCCTTATTTTAAGAACACAACGCAGTCATGAATATTTAACAGCTTGTCTCCTTGATGAAGCACCAAAATAAAAAGTCTGATGAATTCACAAGAAAATTGTCTGTGTGAAGCTGCTGATGCTGCAAAGAGGCTTCTGTGCCATATTACTGTACAATTGCTAGGCTTTATATACAACTAAACCTTTACATTTTCGTAATATTGTAAGAGTGATCATGAATGTATTCTATTATGACTACAACCAAAGCAACGTGCAAATATAAATACACACATAATTGACACCCTAATCACCACAGTAACTCATACATTGGTAAAAGAGTCCTCATTGTGAAGATGTCATTTAAAACACACGGGGTGGCAGTGGCTCATTGGTTTGGGAACCGTAGGGTCGTCGGTTCAAGTCCCCGAACAGATCGAAGTAGGGAGTGTGGACTGGTTCTTGGAGAGGTCCCAGTTCACCTCCTGGGTGTTGGGGAAATATTTTCCTTGGCCCACACCTTTGACCCAGTTTATCAGTGTGTACTGCCCTCACTGAGCACAGTCCTGCAACCTTGGCTGCTGTGCTGTCAGTGTTTTGTTTCCCTGTTCCTGCCTGTTGGCGTCAGCTGATAGAGGTGTTATTATAGTGCTTTATCTTGTTATGCACAATGTTGTTTATTCTCTCAGAACCAGCTAAATACATGGGTCTGGGGTAGAGATCTTCTGAACATGTCTTGTGAATTCTCTGGCCGAAGCTCCAAATAAACCATCAGTGTTTGCCATCAAAGTTCCTGCTCTCCTCGTATCTCTCTGAGTCTCATCTCCATTGCTTCAGAAGTTTCCATCACACTGGGTGAGGCACCAGACAAAAGCTGCCCACCCATCCTAGTGCTAATGCAGAGGTCAAATTTCACAGTGTGCCACAACAGTCTACTGCCACAAGGAGACTACCACAAGGAGACTGAATGAGCATCGCTGCTGCACTGTATAGACACAGATAAAAGGCAAAGTGATCAGGGGGGTGAAAACACTCTCTGAATGTTGGACTGCATTTCTGAAAACACTCACTACACAGGTTGGGATAATGCTACCTCTTCCTGAGTAACTGTAGTTTAAGGCTGTATATCTCAGAAATGTTGTACGTAGTTTTTTTCACAAGGTGTAAAGAGAACTGGATTAACCCTAAATGTAAATTACATTCATCAGTGTTTCTATCCATTTTCTACATGTCTTATCTTGTGCCAATCCTTGCATGCAGTAACGCAGAAATACCTAGTACAAGGTTGGGTTAAATGCACAGGTCAAATGTCTTTCTTCTGTCTACATGTACATAAGTGTGACAAATAAAGAGGGTTTCCTTCGAATCCTCCGTTTCTAATTCTAAAACTAAAAAAACTCTCTTTCATCATTGCAAACTGCACTTAAAATGTCCTGAACAATATGCAAAGAAATGTGTTTCCACACGCGAAAAGAGGACACGTTTTAAGGTGTAGGGGGAAGGGGAAAAGATCCTGGAAGGTGCTAAGTCCCAAGGACTCACTTTGTTGCTAGGTAACAGCAAGGGCACTGGTCCTATTTCAGGAAAACAGGTTCACTGTCCAAAATAAATAAAGATGGAAGGAACACACAATGAACCTCTTGAGCGGGGTTAAGTCACTGAGAATAACACTCGGCAAACACCAAGCTGTGTGGCTGTAAAGGCCAGAGAGTTGTTTATGTTTGGTAATTAGACCCTCTCAGTGCTCGTATATACAATTTATATATGATTTTCAAACAGTTTACTGAGGGGAAATGGGCTATTCTCAACCTTGAAGATAGCTGCTAAAGATAAAACTGTGAATTTGCTAATTCAATTCTGTATTGTCTGAGGATAAATATTAATTTCTGTTGTTCTAAAGGAATAATAGGTCATCTTTGAAGCCTCTGTGAAAACTCAAAAGATAGGAAATGTATGTAAATGTCGTATGCGGCTTTGTCCTTCGTTTTCATAAATAAAATGTAAGCAAACACCCTCGTAACTAAGACTCCTTATCAAAGCAGGCTGGTGTTATCTCATTAAAGCAGGCGAGAAAGGGGGAGGAAAAAAAGAAAATCTAGTTCCAAAGGGAAATGAAACAGTTTTGCCCGTATTTGCTTTGTTATTTAGCTAGAACAGCTCAAATTAATTACTCTCATCTTCCTCAACTCTATTCATTATTCTAGCTGTAAACACATTAGTCAAATGAAATGCCTCTGAGCACACCTGGCTTCCTTATCTTCCGTGCACTAGACGACAGGGTGGGTTTTTTTGCTTTCCAACGGGCTGCAGGCAGAGTATTAAAGAAACCCAGTGCCATTTGTGGGATATGGTACCTGCCGCCTCGTCTACCGATAGCTGCCTCCCAGGAAGCCTTAATGTATGAGATTTGTCAGTGTCAATTTCCCAACTAATCTCTCTGGTCCACCTCGCTGCTGTCTCTGCCGCCCATTCATTCTGCACCTCTGTCTCTACCTGCTCACACTATTCCACGTTGGGTTTAAAGGCAAACGGGAAGCCGGCGGATAGGAAATATGCATCAGTGGAAGCTGATCTGCAGCGTGACCCTGCATGTGCATCCAGCAGAATTGATGAACATCCAAGGAAAACTGAGCTGGCTTTTGTGTAAACGTATTCCTGCCACTTGTCAACAATGGCCCAATGAATATATTTTCACTCATTATAACCCTTTTGACAAGTCATACCAGAACAATTGGGTTAAAATTGACTATCCACCAGTAGTACTTCCAAAACACTATGATTGAACAAACTGAATATTGTGTTGATTGAACAACAAAGCCTTCTGCTTATTTACTTTTGGCAGAAATAATGTTAAGCTTGGAGGGAAAGGAACTACTTGAGTCAATATCACCATACGTGCATTTGAGACTTCTCCATTTCCAAAAAAAAAATCTGAGATTTTCCATTAAACTTCATATTCATTGTATTAAGTATACGTTATGCTGTTAGAAATGGATGTTGGTCAAGCTCCCACACTTTTTATAAATTAACTGCAAGTACATGCAGACAGCAAAATGTATCCACCCTGTCATGGACAAAATTCAAAGAGTAAATACATTGTAATTACATAGTGATTATAAAATGTACATTTTCAGAAAGGTATAGTCCCTTTCTCAACAATATGTGTCAGTTAATGGAAAAAGTATTTGGATAATAATGAAATTATGGCAAACTATTTGTACCATGTCCACCCTGTCATGGGAAGGCTTGTTGACAGGGTGGACAATGGTACAAATAGTTTGCCATAATTTCATTATTATCCAAATACTTTTTCCATTAACTGAAATATATTGTTGAGAAAGGGACTATAGCTTTCTGAAAATGTACCATGTCCACCCTGTCATGGGAAGGCTTGCTGACAGGGTGGACAATGACAGGGTGGACATTTTTGGCTAATATTAGCATTTAATGATCACATGGTGGACCTTCAGTTAGCAACAGGACTGTGTACTGTTTAACAAATATATTTCGAATTTCTGAAAGGTTTTTATATTAATTGACATTTCACTATGACAGAGTGGACATGTTAAGCTTGACAACATCCAACTACACACATAATAGGATTAACATTTCGAAATATAAGTTTAAAAACTTACTTTGCAACTAGCCAATGTCTCAGCCTCCATTGAGGAAAGACAACATGGTGGTAGTGATGTCACTGAAAACATCAGAGGGTTTTTTATGGGGCAGTTACCCCTTAATGACAGGGTGGACAGCAAATGTCAGGAACACATGAAAAGTGTTCAATATAATTATGAAAATAGAATATACATGATCAAAATGACTCGTTTTATCAAATAAGTCGTTGTGGACAATAACACCATATCATTTTTTTTAAAATGTAGTATCATTTAACCACTTATTACACACACTGTAGTTAGCAGAGTAGTGTGTGGGACATGCCAAAATCACGTACATCCAATGAAAAAATAAGGTATAAAATGAAGGAAACACATTTCAAGAGACTTATCATTGTACTGATTTGTGTGTAAATGTTTGACCTTTTATAATAAGACCTCAGAGTTTCATTATTCTGCTACATTTTCATGATAACTGTCTGAGTGATTCTGATGGGGACACCAAAGTTACTTTATAGTGATATTGACCCACTTGATCGTTTTCTTTAACATTTTTAAGATGAAAAGTATTTTTACTTGGACATTTTCATTTTCAAATCATTGTTTGCCAACTTGACCGACCGGGAAGTGTGTTGAGCATGTTATTGTTGATTGTGGTGATATTGCTTTGCTGGTTGAGGATCCCAAAAACGGGTCCCTCGACAAAAAGCAATGAGATTTCCCATTGGATTTCTGTATATTGCAGAAAATAATCATCCTGACCAACACATGTCTTTGATACTTTGATACTACTGAAGGGATAGTGGTGGTCTAATGGATAGTGAGGTGGGCTGAAGATCGGAAGGGCGGAGTTCAAATCCGCCAGGAACACCACCACTAGTGTGCCCTTGAGTAAGGCACTTAGTCCTTAGTTACTCCAGGGAGAATGTCCCTGTAATTATAAGTCGTTTTGGATAAAAGCGTCAGCTAAATGAAATGTAATAATAATAATGTAATAATACTTAACACGCTTTGATCAGATTTTTGAAGGATAAATGCAATTAACTGAAATCAAAAGCTAAAATAACACTATAAACAAACTACATCACGGTCTCATGGCTGCACATCAACACCACTAATCAGCCTGATGACGTTTAGTAGTTTATTTAGTCACTTGTTAGCAACCGCCATTTTTATGACACATAGAAGCTGCGGACATTAACGTTGTTGCTGTCGTATTTTATGTCTTAGAACAAAATGTGAAGATATCGTAAGCTTGCGTTAACCACAGACGGTAATTCAGTCTTCTAACCACAAACACTTAAAAAATACCACTGACTTCAGGACGAGGAACTTGAAGTGCTAAAATGTTAAAAAACATATTTTTTCCGGGTTTTAGGACTCATTACTGCATCACTCTATAGAAACATTTCCCAGTGTGGCCAAGAGGTAAGGTGGGTAGACCTGGCAGATCTTTGGGGTGCTCGACCCTGGCCCTTGAATAGCCATCTACTTGTAAAACTGGAGCGGAGAAAAGTGTGATGAGGTTTGCATTGATTTTGACATCTCCAATGATTAAAAAATGACTTTGTAGGCTGTGCTAAAGAATAAGGGAGAGGAGTGGTACTGCTGTATTGTTCCGAAAAATTATTTTACGAAGTTGATGAGTTAGGGTTAGGGTTGGGGTTATTATTATACTTGTGGTAATGATGAGAGATCATAAGGTGAGAAATAATGAATGCATACAACAAGCTGTAAGTGCTTTTTCCACCCTGAGAGCTGAGAATAAGCTCTGAGCAGCTAACCATGTTCAGCCAAACTGACATCAACGCTCTGGGAGTCAAACACAAAGGAGGGATAAACTGCTAATCAATACAGAAAGAAAAGTGTTTTGTGCTTAATTTATTGCTCTGGCTTCTGTATAGTCAACGTGTTATTTTAACAGTGTCAAAAAGCAACATTACTCATTCAAAAAGGGGAAGTATTTATTTCAGCAGCAGAGTAGGATTTGGCAGGCGCAGAGGTGTACTTTACCTTCTGCAGTGAGCAAAATGCAAATTTAGGCTACATTAAGAAGGCCCGTGTTCTCTGCTAATTACTGTTGGACGCTGGCACACACTGCAAAGCCTCCTGGCCAACAACATTACAGCATCACTTAATTGAAATAATTCTGCAGAAAAAAACTAAAAGAAGATCTTGACTTACATTAGCTTCACACTTCAGAGGATGACATTCAAACTTTACCAATGAGAGATTAGGAGCTGGAGCATCCTCAGAGCTGCAGGTGCTGGAGCAGTTATTTTCAGACTAGAATAAATTGAATTTGATTTTCTCCGCATTTCTAATGATTATCACATACTCTCTTGTTTGGGATGTTTCCTGCTGTGTTCTGCCCTACCAGCGGAGGACTGATTTTGCTGCTTCAGTTTGAGAAAGTATGTGTTACACTTTTGGGAAACTTCCATATTTTAAGTACTTCTTCAGTGGATTTCAAATTGGTTGACACATTTCAACCAAATAGGCTCCCCCTTTATTAGCATGTTTATGACACTTTCTTTTTCTGTGAGTATGCAGCATAGGTAGGCTAGATGTTATAACTGGCAATATATGCAGTTTACAGTCACTGGTTTAAGTAAATATTATATAGATACTACAATGTGTGTGGCTATTAATGTGTTGAAAGAAAATGTAATGCCTCATGGTTTGCTTTGTCTTTGTAAACTAAAAAGAACCACTTAAAATATGAATAATATTCCTTTCCCCAGTATTTCTATGAGGCCAAGAAATTGAAAAAATGGTTAGATATAGTATTTTGACCAATCATGCTGGTAAATACCTCGTGATGCCAGATATTATTATATATACTGTAAATGCTAGGATAAAACACATCTGCGCTTTTCATAAAGGATTTTATGAAAAGCGCAGAGAGGTTATTATCGATAGAATTACTAACAAAGCACTTATATACTAATAAAGGACTGGCTTATCTAAAGCCTGTTGAGTAGCACTTGAAATGTTTTGGCTCTATGAACCCTGATGTACTTATATGATTCTGTTTTCTTCAAGTTTGTATCTTCTTGGTCGAATGCACTTATTGTAAGTCGCTTTGGATAAAAGCGGCAGCTAAATGCAATGTAATGTAATTTAATGTAATATTAGCGATAAACAATATGTGTTCAGGAGTGTTTTGGGAATTCTTGGTCCTAGTGTAAGCTGATGAATTACATCTCTAAATCGTTACAAAAGATAGTAAACCTTCGAGAACTCGGGTAATGGGCAAAACATTTGCTTTCTTGTTGAGTATGACGAGAACATTGATACTTAGGTCGAATAATATGAAGCAACAGTCATCAGTCCGTTAGCTTAGCTCAGCAAAAACTCTGGGAGCAGGGGGAAACATCTGGCCTGCCTCTGTCTTGTTGTCACAGTCAGGTTGCAAACTAGTAGAGAATCCAGGAAATGACTGTTCTCAACCCAATAACATGTAATTAGTTAGTTAGTAATGTATAACATGTTAATTAGTGAGGTTTACAGGTGGTGGAAGATGGATTTTGTTAATTTTAGGCGGAGCAAGGCTTCCTGTTTCCAGTATGTATGCTAAGCTAAGCTAGGCTAACAGATTTAGCGTTCAGACATGAGTGGTATAAATCTTGTCATCTATCTCTCGGCATGACAGCTAAAATGTGTTTGTCACAATTCCTTTAACATTAAGGTTTTTGATGCCATTAAAAAAAGCGTCTCCAGTTCGGCTGCCAACAACAAAAAGATGCATTTGTGCTGGAACAGTGACAACACTGCTGAGAAAGAGATAAAGTGTGTGTGTGTGTGTGTGTGTGTGTCTCTCACCTTGACATTAATAATGTATCCGGCTGCATTCCATTAAGATCTGCAGGAACTTGGGCTTCATATGTCCAGACTCACAGCAGTGTGTCAGCTACAAAACACAGAGGACACCAACATGAGAAAAGGCTCTGAGATATGAGATCTGACATTTTCTTTACAGTAGGAATGACTTCAGTAAATTGGAATATCCTAATGAGTTTTGGGATTATTTGATCAGAAAACAGGGTGATATAGAAAACATCTGTGGGGGCCCAGACTCACGGCAATAATTATGGAAACAAGCTTTGATGAAATTATAATAATGTTCTTTTTTTTTATTTAGACAAAATGACCTCTTATGACAAATACTTAAGTAAATATCATTAGAGTGTTTGACTAACAGGTGAAATTGAATGAAAGCCATATGCACACACAAGAGGTTAATATTCTCAGCATCTTCATTTCAAACCTTTATTTATCCAGGTGTATCCCATTGAGATCATTGATCTCTTTTTCAAGGGAGACCTGCTCAATCTTAAAGATGAAATACTGTGAAATAAATGCTTATTATTCTCCGTTCTTTCTTTACTCTTTATGTTTCAATGTCAGAGGTCACGCTTTACAATAAAATCTGGCACCATCTTGATCGTTGAACGTTGTGCAGAAATACTCTTTGATGGTCATTTCTCTTATCTTCCTTTTTCTTTATGGGTTATTAAAGCCTGAGGTATTCATTATATCTGACCTGCCAATCGAATTCATTCAACTGAGGACAAATTGTGATTAAAGCAACCTCAATTCATCAGCCCTTCATCAAGATTGTACAGTACGTAATGTCCCTTTTCATAAACGCATGGCTGTAATGTGCCGGAAAACGCCTAAAATCCTTTATGAAAAGCGCAGATGTGTTTTATCCTATCATTTACATCTTACTCTGTATGGTACATTGATTTATTCCCCACTAAGCATAAGGCCATCAATTTGCAGCATATGACATTACGGCTCGTTCAAAGGTGTCTGGGGAGAAATTATCCTTCTTCGATGATGTTGATGAGTTAAGCCCATAGAACAGATGCACGCCTGATGTTGAATTCAAAGCACAATGAAATATTTCACATCAAAGTGCAGCGGGCTCTCCGGAGACAAACTGCTGAAGGTACAGAGCAGCGTTCTGCCGATTCTGGAAATCTTGTATAATACAGAGGATTCAATTAACAGGGATTTTAATTACACATTGTCCAAGCTGTGTTTCTAATCATCGTCTGAAAATCCTGCCACATTCAGAAGAATAAAACTATTATGTTTGAGTTGTCGTGTGGAAACTCCAGTAAAATGTCATATTAAATCACTCTATTTCCAGTGTATCTTGTAAAAATTCAATATAGGCTTTATACGCATACACAAATATACTATGACCAGTTAAGATCTACTATTTTTTGGTATTCCTCCTCAACATGATGGGAGACAGGAGCTCTCACACCTATAAGGCAATTATAACTTATTAATACACGGCTTAGTTGAATACTCTATTCTGATTGGTCAATTTGGACATGATTTCATTCATTAACAGACCGCTGCTAAGGAGAACAGACCGTTGCTAAGGAGAACAGACCGTTGCTAAGGAGGATCAAGGGACTATTTGCAGTCAATCCACAGAAAGAAGTCCGGTAAACTTAACTAGCTAACTGTGGACAACAAACACTAGTTTTCTCCATCAGAAAACCTAGTGGAATACTTTTTGATTATTATGTTTTATATTTTGTGGAGAGCACGCAACTTTGGATTCATGTTGGTTGAAAAAAGTCTGTGCAAAGGACTTTCTTTTATGTATGACTTTTAGAAAAAACTCCAGCCTTAATTTTAATTATAACCTCACAAATGGCCTGCATCGCTCCGGGGAGGTTTCTTTAATTTTTGAAAGTTTTCACACAACAACATTATTTTAAACTCAGGGAAGAACACTTTTTTCTCCCATCCACAACCAAAATTAAAATCTAAAAGTGTTAGGCTAGAACATAATGCGCTAATGAGTGCATATTAAAAATGATATATTTCCAATTGCGTATGCTGCAACGTAATTTTCCCTCCATTGTTGAGATGGTCATAAAAACATTGCAGCTTTGTGGTGTACATTATCATATAATAATGCCACTAAACTGCAGTGGGAATCATTTTAATGAGCAAAACAACAGCTTTCCAGTAAAGTCCTGAGCCACATCCAAACTAATATAACAATAAGACTGGACTGCAGTAATAAACCAAACGCAGGCCCTAATGGCCGACCCTGGAGACTTGATTATGCAGTTTGTGTAACCCATTATAGGAGCGCTGACAGTAAAAGCCATCATAGCGACAAAAACCTCAGCATAATGACTCAGTGACTGAAACAACATGTAAACTGAATATGTGAGACGCAGACTAAAACACTCATGAATCATTTAAGTTCCAATCCATTTTCACGCACGGTGGATAAATTAACATTCAGCTCGGAAAAGGTCACTTTATACCTTTTCAAGCTGAGTTGTTTTTCACTTTCTGTCATATAAAAGCAAATATCTGTGAAGGTGTTTAGGAAATATTTGATAAAAAGTCTCGCCATGTATTTCTTGCGGGTGTTTATCTCCTGACAACACGTATATGACAATTCCATACATAGCTAACACACTGTAAACCTGCCAGTGATTAGCATAATAAAGGCAGAAATATTAACGCAGCATGCTTCCGCCTCGTGCTTAATTCCCGTTCACTCAAAAATGGGAGAAAATATGATCAGTGTTGTCGTAAACACAAGTACAAATCCCCGCTGTTATGGCAGCCATACTGAGAGACTTCTGATGTTTCCATTCCACAGATGCAATTTGCATTTGTTTGATTTCCAGCAGCAGTGTGCAATGCCTGTTTGTGCAACAATACAGACACAAATGAATTAAGATCCATCCTTCCTGGCTGAGATTATTTATCTCCCTACTCAAGCTGTCTGAACTTGGGAAACACAGCTCCAAGTTATTCATTGCTATTCCCATAGCCGTCGCCCACTACCTCCACAGTGTCTTCTGTAAGCCTGTGCGTGTTTTAGTGAAATATCAGTCTTATACAACAGCTAATAAATAACGTGTTTAGCCTACTTTGGTGTACAGATGCGGAGTGAATCACTGTAATGCAATGCATGCCTATAGCTGTAACCCCACTGCTAATCCTTCTGCAGAAAATCAATTTCTCACATCGGCTTCAGCTGCCCTCAGGAAGACAAATCACAAAACTAGTCAGACCAGCGATCAGAATCAAGAAGACTGGAATCAGACGGAGGAGAGTGTAATACAATCACTAACAGGTCGCTGCCAAAATGAGAGCATGCAATTTTTACTCTCATCAGGCTTTTTAAAAAAGGCAAATATTACATAATTAGGATGATTAAGATGAACGGGGACTAAAGGCAAATGGAGTTAACATAGCTGGAGATAATGAAAGGATTATGGGTGTCACTTACTGAAGGTAATGGCATTTTGAAATAAAAAATAGGAATTCATTCGGGAATATGATTGACAGCTGAATATCCTGGAGTTAAACAGCACAGACAAGACTCTGCTTGTGATGAATAAACTCATTTGAACAACTGGTATAGAATATATTTATGAAACATATTTAATTTGAAATAAAATAGTGATCCTGAGAGTGCTTTTAGACATATCAAACAAAAAATACAGTAAACACAAATAACAAAATATGAAACTCAAAAAATATATATATAAAAAAATAAAAAAAGATATATTAAAAAAAGGAAATAAACTTATATTGATGGATGAATTAATTTTAACAACAGATATAGAACAGATTTCAGAGTAGAAAATGTATTTAGTTAATTAGAAATAATATAGCAATCCTGACAGTACTTTGAAACTTACCAAACAATAAATAAAAAACAGTAAATACAAATAAGAACATCTAAAAAAGATGTTAGTGAGATAAAAATGAAATATAAAAGTGTGATCGATACAGCTGTAGAACAGAATTTAGAATAAAACATTTTTTTGTATTAGTTTGAATCAAAATAGCAATCTGACAGTGCTTTCAAACCAAATAACAAAATATCAAAAAGGAAAGAAGATAGTGAGATAAAAACTCAAACTGTAAAATAACAAAAAAGTAACTTAAAGTGTCAAATATCCAGGTGTGAAAGTAGAAAAAGAGCACCTTTTGGAAAAGAGCGAGCAGATCTGCAGCGAGCAGATGAGCACTGACCCAATCTGACCCACTTCTCCCTGATTGATGGTTTATGGTCCCTCAGCAGACACAGCTTTGTTCTGGGGGGTCATAAATCTCCTGCACCTCAGAGCCCATCAGCTGACCCGCCCTCCCTCCCTTCGCTACAGTCCCGTCCGCACAGCTCTCAACACAAAGCAGAAATCACCGAGCCACAAGCGGGGCAGTTAATCACCGCCGGCAGACAATAGTATGAAATAGAGCCAAAGCGGGGCCCGGCAGGAGATTCATGCAATTGCTAAAGCACTCAAATGGGACAGCCGGGGGTTACCTGTTTGGTAACCTCTAGTCTCAGCTGGGGCGAGAGTTTCTTAATTCCTGAAAAGTGAAATGAAGTTCTCACAGCTTGGAATAAGCTATAGTGGGAGTGCAGGTAAGGATTCGCCATGATGTGAGGACGCCACAAATTGAGCACAATTTATGCATCAAGCCATGTGAAGATAATTTAATCTGAGGGGTTGTTATGAGACGCATAAATACGAGACTCTGTGGAAGTTGGAGAGGTAAATCTTGCACTCTGCAGGGGAATTTCTGCAAGCCTGAATATGTTATTTCTTGTCTCGATAAGATGTCATGACATGTCTCAATGACAGTGTCAACAATGAGGAAAGAAAGACGGAAGAACAGAATAAAAACACGGCTTGCAAAGCGAACAAGAGGGGATTTTAATTCGATGAGGATGAGAGAAGCGTGAGAGATGGAGGGAGCCGGAGACAGATTCCTCAGCTTGGAGATAAACGCTGAGCAGCATCCTGAGAGGAAAGCTTTCGAAGAAGAAGCACCGTCATGAGAAAAAACAGCACTCACCTGTCTAAAGCATGTGAACGCATCTCTGCGAACGCATCTCTGCGCTCGGTCCTTTTCACAGTGAGAGGGAGCTCTGCTGGTGCTCTGCGCTCGCCACCCGGTCTAAATGATCTCCATGACTTATGCGGGAGCAGACAATTGGCTCTCAGAAAAGTGGGATGAACACTCATTGTAAAGGCAGTGAGTAGCCAGGCGATGAGGATGTTTTTGTTATGTCTTCCCACTGCCGCGCATGGATGTTCTTTCCCTCTCTCTTCACTCTCCTATTCGACTCTCTCAAGAGACTCTCCCCCCTCCTCCCACAAAACCTCCCCCCTTTTCCCCCCAAAGCAGAACTCTCCTCGCCAAGGTGCCACTAACAGTTTCTGCAAACCCTGCCTTCTCATTGGTTCTTTCCACCCTGCGCTCTTCCACTTTCTCCAGTTTTTTTTCAGTCTTAAAGGAACAATGTATTCACCTCCCTAGACCCCCACCTCCTGCAGCTCATGATGAGGAGTCTTGGGCAAAACTAATTATAGGTTAGCGTCGGAGCAGCGGGACAGACTTAAATAATTCATGAGCTCAATTTAACGGTGACGGCAGAAGTGTACCTGAAGAAAACCGAGCCGAATTAGATTTGTGACTATCTAGGAATAAAGGTGGCAGAAATATAACCGGATATTAAGTAATGCCAGATGTTTATCGATGCTTCTCAGCGGCTGAGGATATGTGACAACATCAACAGGTCTCAAGGTGCCTGGCCTGTTACTGCAAAACAGGGAAGTCATATGTTTACAGAAGAGAAGAGTAAGCTAGTTAAATAGAGCAGACATCTGGCCAAACGCATTGAAAGCTAGCCAGTCATTTCAAATATAGTGACGACACAGACAATTGGCCAACTTTATTTTACGCGAATATCCAAAAGCGGTATGGAAAGTTTCTACAATCCGTACAATTACTTCCTACAGAATTCCACATGTAATCTGGTTTGTCTTCAAGAATCCGTGAGAATTTAGAGCCAATTCGTAAATGTAAAATAAGTATCGTTGATGTCAGAGTCCAGTTGTTGGTGAACAGACAGCAGTGAGTTTTCTCGAAGGCTTGTCACTGCAGGTTGCATAACTCGTGGCGTATCGTGTCATTTACTCCACGTCAAACCTGCTGTCGAACACGCAGAGCATGGAGTGAGCCTTTTCGCAGGCAAGAAGCACTATTTATAATGAATGAGACAAAACAAAGGAGTTATAACTTATTAAAAAAGCTGTGGTTTGACATCTTCTCACAAAGCACGATCTATGAGGTCCATATGAAGATATGCAAGTATTTTCGTGTGAATTATAGTCTACGTGTAAGGAACATTTACAAACATTTTGCAGCTTGCATTATGATTTTATTAACGCTTTGATTAAAGAAGATTCAATTGCCTATGATTTCTAATGCATGCTAAACAGGAATGGTGAATCCAAGCTACTTTTGAATGAAAAATAAATAATTTGCTCTCATCTAAAGGAGAGGTTGAATTTATAAATACTAAAGTGCACTCATCCTCGAGGTTATACTGATCTTTATTCAAGTATTAAACCATTTTATTTTAACCAATGTTATGTGAAAACATTACAACAGCAATGTCTCTTATGGGTAATTATGATGTTCATTTTGACGTTTTAAAATGAATATTTAAATATGTTTTTATGGGTTATTTTTTTTTAAGTGTCACTGTCATGCATTTAGTCAAACTTCTGAAAAAAGTTCCCAACTATTTTCAGATGTTTTCTGCGACTGAGCTCCAGTAAATCGGACCCTCAGCAGTAATCTGAACACCTGTGTTGCCTGAAGTTCCCGTGATAAATTAGTGACGACAATGAACACCTTCAGTCGCAGGTGCATCATCTGTGCTATTTGAATTTCCTTCCTGAGGCTCTTCGTGCAAATGCTGACTTTTAGAGTTTGCAGTCTTTGTCAATCTGAGTTTTCAGTGAGCACGATTTAAGTGCACTGAGAGAGCTGTAAACGGAGGGACTGTGGAGGAGTAAATATCAGCGCAGACAGCCTCATATTCAGACGTTTATAGCTAATCCTGCGGCCTGCATCAGGGGGAACAATTGGAAGCAATTATTCATGAAGGTTTCATTGTTTACTTGAGTCTGTAAGAGTTTGATGTACTGCTTTGTTCTGCGCTCTGCTGTTCTACATTTACCACCTGCTCACAATGCTGCAATTTGTATACAAATCATATGATCTGATGAATAAAAGAATGAGACAGCCTACAAAAATACAACCTTTCTCTAAAATTACAACTATTAATTCTGCTTTTTGGGGTTTTACCCTTCCTGTAGTGTGTTCTAAAGGTTTTGATGCATGTAAATGGTCTGCAAAGGCTAAAATCCCTGTGTTCCCCCCCTAGAATAAGAATAGATAAGATGCCTGCAACGTCTCCATTGGACTCCTTTGTTTACTTCCCTAACATGACATCACTATGAAACACTTGCGCTTCTATTGGCTAGCGCTCCAACACATTGTAGGTGATAGGCTAACGGCCCGTCCACACAGCGGCGTGCGTTGAAGCTTCAACGCTTCTGCCCATTCACTTTGAATGGGGTGACGTCACGCTTTGCCGAACTGCATTGTGGTTCCGTGCTTCGCTTTGCTCGCGTTGCTCGCTTCAAAAGTTGAGCAATGTTCAACTTTTGAAGCGTCGACGGAAGCGCCAGCCAATCAAATCATATGCTAGTACAAGCTCTAGCCAATCAAACCGCGTACTTGTGTGTCCGGGGCGGAGATTCATGTGATTAGTTGTTGGTCGAGTTTCAGACACGCCCACGACAAGCTTCAACGCACGCCGCCGTGTGGACGCTGCGTAAGGGGCGGGACATCTCTAAGTTGTTGACCAATCACAACAGAGCCGGCCAGCTAACCAATCAGAGCAGACTGGGCTCTGGTTTCAGACAGAGGGTGAAAAGAGGTGCTGCAGCACAGACAGTATGAGAAAAATAAAGAGCTTTTTGAACATTAAAGCATGGAGACATGTCAGTAGAGACACAAAATACAAAAGCTAATTTTGAGAACAAAGTGCTGCAATTAGGACATTTCACTAGTCCAGTTTCCTAATTTCACTGAAAATGATATTAATTGTGCACTTTTTTATTTAAAATCACCATTTTCTTCATTACCCAAACTGAAGCTGCCTTAAAAAAAACTCATAAATATATAAATGAATGAATAAATCAAGCAGTCGCCTTCAGGTCCACATCTGTAACGTCAACCTGAGCACCCCTCCACTCTCTGATCAAAGCTGCCTCGTGCTTTCATCAACAGCTGGTGTGCATTTTCTTTTTTTTAAAAAGGGAATGGCAATGTGGCTTGGTTATGAAACCCATCTCAACCCTCCCCTCCACCCGAGTCTCCAAACAAACACAGCTTGCCTTTGGTCTTTTATTTCACTGTCATTGATGCTATTTCATAAGGGAATTCACTGTCTTCCTTTGATTCTTTGGCACTTTGCAAGCTTCAGTCTAGCAATCCATTAGCTCCCATTATCATCTCTACCGTCGTAATTAAAGACAACAAGAAGACCCTCACCACTCTCAAATGTATAATTTCATCAGGTATGATTAAAAAAAAGTACAATCAAGACGACTCTTTGAGTGAGTAATGATTTTATCGTTCAGTCTACAAAATGTCAGAGAGGTTAATTGCTTTTAAATTGCTGTTGATTAACTAATTGAATATTTGACTGATCATGTGAGCACTAAAAAGCTACCTATTCAACCCCTGACTTAAAGGTCTTATTTAGCTTTGGACGAATGGATATTATAGCGTTTTTTTGTATTTCAGTACATTGCATTCCTGCTAGTAATAAGCCTTTTTTTCAATGTTACAGTAATCTGGTTACATCTTTTTTTAATGTAACTACGGTATAAGGGAATACAGGTGTTTTTGTATTTATTTATTCTGATTACGTAACCCTTTAGTACTCCGTTACTCCCAAGCTTGGCGACACTTAACATAAGAATGATCCCAACAGGTTTCAAATAGTTTGGTTTAAAGTTGGGACTTGTCTTGGATAAGGACATGATAACACCAGATATGCTGAGTTAATATATACTTATCAATATCAGCAGAGAAAACACATCTTATTGAGTGGTACATACCAAGTAATGGAAATTGATTTTGTTTTATGTGCCAAGACTTTGAGGTATTCTCCTCTGAAATGTCTCCACATCAACACAATTGAGATGAAAGGAATTCTGTTTATGATCCTCAAAGCTTTAAAAAATAGCATAATAAAAAGTTTCAACTGCTTGCATAGTGTCTAGCTCAAAGTATCTGAAATGTTACTTCCATTGTGTTTGCTAGCTCAAAAACTTTAGTCAATAAAACCCAAACTGAGTTGCAGAAAAACATGTTTTTTTGTACTTTGGGCAAACTTACCCTTTTAACTCTTAATTTATGAATGTATTCCACAAAAAAAAAAACCCACATCTGAACTAAATAAACCGTCTCCAGCCCATCTTGGGTCCTAATGGGCGGAAAGTCACATTATGCTAAATGAGCAGTGGAGGGAGAGGCGCTGAGGGAGAATGGCCATGGAGACGGATGAAGCGGGCAAAGCGCACTTCAGTGAGCGTAAGATCATTCCACTTCAAAACACAAGCAGACTTAATGTTTCCATATTGCAACTCTTCCCTGTTATGGACAGCAGTTTTGCTGAGTGTTCCTGTTTGAACTCCTTCATCGCTCGGTGCTAACAGCTCTCTGTTAAGACTGCCACAAGGCTCAGGACCCAAACGCACGACACCAGAAACAGGTCAGGTTTAACAAAGTATTTAATTAAAGGCAAAACACAAAACGCTCACTTGGAGGATCTTAAAAAAGAAACAAAAAGAGTCTATCAAAATTCTTAGTGCGGTCCGGAATGACTGGCAGGCTCGGTGAGACAAGACGAACTGACACAGGACAAAGGGAGACGCAGACTATATATACACACTGGGTAAGGGGACACAGGTGGCAACAATTAAGGGAGGGGCTGACAATCACACTGGAGGGAAAACACACAAGGGCAGGAAGGATTCTGAAACGAGAGGGAAAGGTTACTACAAAATAGAACGGGAAATCACAAGACAGAGCAAAAGGCAAAAGACAAAAGACTGAACTAAATAAATTAACTTAACATAAATGTCTAGACACCACACTCTCAGCTCTCGCTCTCTCTGAAGACGCTCGCTAAGTTTTATAAGTGTATCTTGTTCATCAGGCTAATGCAGCATTGTGTTAAAGGACTGTTACATGTATGTTTAACCAGTGGTGGTAAAAAGGGCTGTACAATTTGGAAACAATTGCAATTATTTTTGACATGTTTTGTGATATTAGAGGGAATGGTTACTATTTAAACATTGTTACTATCATTAAAAAAGGACCTCATTAATAAAAATCGCTTTTTCAAAAGAATCGGTAAGTATTTTTTATTAAGTCTTTAGAAAAATGTATTGTCTCTCAGCACAATACTTCATTTGGAATCATATATTTGTTTTACTTCTATATCGCACTAGTCCTTATCGTAAAATAATGCATTAATCATGTATGATCATACTTTGACAATGTTATTTTTTTTTTAATGCTTTATTCAACCTGGGCAACCGAATGATTTAAGATTCCTTATTTAAGATTATTTGATTTAATCCTTAACTAAATGCAAGTTACAGTGTTTGTTTAAGCACCTTTTTTAAGCCTTAAAAAGCATATTTTGATGATAGGATAATAAGATCAGGATATTACTTTAATAGCAATTATTTCAGCCAGGGGAATCATGACCTCGTCTTATAAAGCAAAATGGATAGAAACATTGTTCGACTGGCCTACAATCTGCTGTCAGACAGTTTAATTAACCCTTTAAAACATGAGGGTCACACATACAGACAGTTACAGTAAGTCCTCTCTCTTTCAGCTACTGGTACAAAGAACTTCTTCTAAAAATAATGTTGGGAATGTGGTTTTGAACCCTGCTCAAAGGAAGTCAAAATGAGAAGCCAAATCAAACACAAATGGGGGTGAAAGAGAATTTTTAAAGCATAAATGAATCCCAGGAGGAGGGGCGGTGGATTGATATTACTCCAACAGCTACAGTTTCATCTATTGTCATGCAAGGCCTTTATGTTTTAATGGTGAAATTGCACTCTTAAGTTAAAATACACTAAGAGCTATTTTAAATCCCCTCAAGGTTGTGTACAATCATCTCTGACAAATGTAAATCCTTCTTTAGAGTGTTTACATTGAGTCAAAATATCCAAGACTCTTATGGCCCTTCCTCAGGCAGCCACTTAAAATACTAATATGAACCATGAAATTAGCAAGATATGTTACATTACATGTCACTTGTTATATATGTCATCATTAATAACAAAAATAATCGTGGTTACTTCTAATACTTTAATTAAAATGCACGCATACAAATCTGTATGGAGTTGCACATAGTTTGTAAGACTGATACCACAAGAAATCATACCATCTTTCCTCCCTTTTGTATTGTAAACTTCTACACACAAACAGCCATAGAGGAACTTTTTCTAACTATAATAGATCAACACAATTGTATATCTGATCAGACATTCAATGCAAGCTTCCAGCGATCGCACAGTGTTCAAATGAGAGAATTACATAAAGAATACATAACAAATCCAATGTATGTCATGTGTGATTTTAAATGTGTGCGGCTGCACCTGGGGACTGCAAGTGTCACTCAGTGTCAGTAATGTGTGTTATGTGTGTTATGTGACTGATGTGGAATGTGCAGGGTGTGTTCTTTTTTTATGCATCATGGCTGCTGTTAGAGTGGTCCTACATGTTGTTTTGTTTGCCTGTGTGTAATTGCCATGCCATCACATTGAGTTCAGCGGCCTCTCTCATCATTTCTGCCATGCATTACAGCTGAGTATCCCCTCTGTCCATCAACATGCCCTCCCCCATTACACATCTCTGTGAGGCCGGTCTCTCCTGTCGCTCAGACACACAACAAGATCTCCCAAGCAATTAGAAATAAGACCAATAATTTATCTTTCCCGTCCCCTCACCCACATCTGGGTATCAACTTTTAAGCAAACTTAATTCCAACTCTACTACAAGTGTTACTCCTTATTCACACAAAAAAAACGTTATTTTACTAGATTGATAGCACGCAACCTTGTTAAAATTAGTGATGTTAAGTGTGTTGTGTTAATCCTATTGTCAGTGTCTCACCTTGCTCCTGGCAAAAAGCTGAGCTAATGAACAGTAGTGATGTTACGTATTGCGCCGAGGCCTCGGAGCGTGTGTCGTGTAATCCCGGAAGTCTTTTGTGAAGCTTGTATGGAGGCTTGTATCGTTTTGGGCCAGTGACGTCACCGATGACAAACGAAGCCTCGCTGCCCCTCGATACCACGTGACTGCTTCAGAAAGTGCTTTAGATCGGTTGAACCACAACGCTCATATTACCCATGGATGTATAATAAGAACGATATTACCCCTCCAGTACCCGGGCCCGGTGACACGATGGAATTAAGAGAGCTCAGACCTCACTTATATAGAGGTTGGAACATGTCATAAGTATAAATAAATAAAAGCATAAATAAATGTAGGAATAAAACATGAATAAATAAATAAATGAATACATACAGGAATAGATAGCATGCAGTGTTTTCGGGTAGGTTCAGTGTGTGGGCTGTGGCTCAGCTGGGAAGCAGTTGACTCACAACCGCAGGGTCCCTGGTTCAACGACTGGTCAATGTCTTTTTTTTGTTTATAAAAGCTACAGCTAAATGAGATGATGTAGTTAATAAATGTATTCTTTTATATGGTTTAGCCTTTCTCAGGCGTTGACAATTTACTAGTGGTACCGAAGTGGGCCGGTCGAGATGCCCGTGCTGATTTTTAGTCCCAGTCCACCCCTGGATGAAGCCTTTTGCGAACCAATTGGCTGGAAAGCTGCAAAGCTTCATAAGGCTTCATCTCGCCATCACTAATGAACAGCACCTGCTTATGTAGATGTGCCAGGCTATTTGGACTGTGCCATTCCCCTAAAACATTGAGGGGTGTTTAAAAAGGCCAGTTCATCTACCAAGCCTCCCATCTTTACATTACATGTTACATTACATTACATGTTACTTGTTAGACGCTTTTATCCAAAGCGACTTACATACTCAATACTGTGGGCAATCCCCACAGGAGCAATTTGGGGTGAAGTGTCTTGCCCAGGGACACAACGACATGCTGACTGCAGTGGGGTTTGAACCTGTGACCCCCTGATCCCAACACCAAAACACACCACACACCTCCTTTAGAGTCTTCTCTCCCCTGCACTCAACAATGGATCGGCCAGCATTGGTATAAATGACTGCAGAATAGAGAGTAAGCCAGTTGCTCTTGGGAAGAAGACCATGCAGCATGGCACCCATTTTGGTAAGGTTTTTCTTTATGTATTATATAATGCTAGATCCTAGATTGTATCTGTTTGTATTATACATAATTCACCTTTTTTCAACCCAATTGATCTTGTTCCCATCCTAAAAACTGTATGTATATTTTGGGTAAATAAAATCCTTATTTTGTTCAACCTCCACCTGCATCTTTAGTTTTTGCGTACCCTGGTCCGTCACAAACCAGGTACATATAATACATCATTTAATAAAAGTAGTGATTTATAAATGTTACTTGGAAACAACTCACTTAGAAATCTTCATGGTCATTTTTTGGCAAACAAAAAAACTGTAGAAACGGGTCAGATTTTAACTGAGGAAACCAGAAAGCAACAACAAAACATTATTAAGCTCTCAAAGTCAAGATCCGATGCTAAAAAAAGAAACACAATTTCTCCATAAAACAGAATATTGTTTAAAGGTCCCATGTCATGGCCATTTCTACTGATCATAATTCCATTGTTGAGGTCTACGAGAATAGATTTACATTGTTCAATGTTTCAAAATCACATTGGTTTCTCATACAGCATCTCTGTATAGTATGTGTATTCACTCTGTCCTAAACAGCTTGTTGGAGCTCCTGACCCCCCTCCCTGTGAGCCCAGTGTGCTCTGATTGGTTAGCTCGCCCACTCTGTTCTGATGAGTCCACCACCGTTACAGCGGAACATCAATGATTATGTGTTACAATGGCGTTTGTTAGCACCCAGAAAATGACACCAGTAATGACAAACAGATGAGAATGCTGCGTGGAGCCTGGGTGCCGTGTTGGCGGGATGTTGCGGGGCTCGCTGCTCCGCCCTTTGAGGATCGAGGAGCGGACAGTGTGAGCTGGATTACTGGTGTTGTTTCCTGGTTGCTGCCTGGGGTCTGCGAGACAGCGAGACACAGCGGAACTCAGCCTGAGCACACACACCTGTGTGTGTGTGTGTGTGTGTGTGTGTGTGTGTGTGTGTGTGTGTGTGTGTGTGTGTGTGTGTGTGTGTGTGTGTGTGTGTGTGTGTGTGTGTGGTGTGGTGTGTGTGTGTGTGTGTGTGTGTGTGTGTGTGTGTGTGTGTGTGGTGTGTGTGTGTGTGTGTGTGTGTGTGTGTGTGTGTGTGTGTGTGTGTGTGTGTGTGTGTGTGTGTGTGTGTGTGTGTGTGTGTGTGTGTGTGTGTGTAACGAGGTGTTCTGGGGCAGCATAGACAGGTCTTTTCTGTGTTAGAGTTTTACTCGCTACAGGGTGTACTTTGAGGGTTTGTGACTCTGCAGACCGTTTACATGCATAAAAAGCTACATAACACACAAGGGGACGGGTAATAACCGGGAAAGCATGACATGGGACCTTTAACGTTTGCAATGTGAGGCAGATAGGACTTAACAAAGTCTCCTTCTCCTTCTGAGACTGAAGGTGTTTCTTCCCAAGGACAGATTTGTTACCTAAACAAGTCAGTAAAATGTCGGTAAGGATTTCACTGTTAACAGTATTAAGCAATTATTATATACATTTAAAGCATCAAAAGTATTGAACTCTCAGTAGTATAAAACTGAAGCTGAAATAAGATACAATAGTATTGTAGTATTTTTTGTTCTTTTTTCACTGCTCAGTCAGAGGCATGGCTTAATAAAGTCTCTATCTACCTCTCAACGTGAGCTTTTCTTTCCAAGAACAGCTGTTACATAAAACTAAGAGTGCAAATGTCAGTACGGATTTGTTTCACCCTTGTGAACAGTAGTTGAGCAAATACTAGTAGTTGAGTGTAAGATACATAAAAAGCAAAAAAAAGCTATTGACGAAGGAATATGACCTCAGTGGAAAGAACATGTGTCTAATTTCATTAACCATCTTGTAATGTCATAACAAGATTTGACTTTTTCTGACTTCCTGACTCAATATAACATTCAACCTACCACTACTAGGGTTAGGGTAACCAAATACATTTGGTACAAAAAGGGTTACATTTTATACATAACAAACAGCAAGAAACCCATCTAGTCTCTCTGAGTAAGACTCTTGCTCACACAGTTATGAAACTCATAGTAATGCACCTTCAATTATAGTGAACATTTGAAGAAAATGGACATCCTGCAGACATAATTTTCCTTCATGCTGAAATAACAAATGAAGAGGTTATGTTGGATCCTCAGAAACCAACTTATATAAGAAAACTTTATTCAATTGAACGTCACAAACTTCACCAACAGATGCTGGGATTCAAGGTGAACTCGAGAAAAAACTTCCCTGTCTACGACTGACTCACTCTTCCTGAAGTAGCAGCAAACATTATGTTGAGCATATGGGAGTGAATATTATACCCGAAGCCTGAGACCCCTCCTCTTCCCGTCTCTTAATAAACATGATATTCACTCTTTGCACGCTGCTCACTGAACCAGCTAAGCACTTGACGGCAACATCAATGCATCTCCGAGTGTATGAATATACAGTCTGGATTCATGCCTGGAGTGTTTCACCTCCTTCCTCTCATAATCTTGGCATCGGCGCTAAGCATGCTGTAAGTACGGTCCATTCTTTCAATGTTCAGCCGGGCAGGAAGTCAGTCACACGCTCAGTCATTCAGTCAGCGCTGGCGTTAAGATTTCTCCTCACACACCGGAGAACAGATCCAGTATCACTGAAGCAACCTTCATTCTCCGATCGCGTACGCCTCGCTTCCTCGGTGTCACAGCGAAGCTTGATGGCTGCCCAATAGATTCCAGCTGCAGACATTCATGACCCGCACCACCTCAGATAATCAACCCCCGTAACACTCTGGGGGCAAGAGCGCGGTCAAGAGGCAGGCCGACAATTATTTGTGGCATTTGTCTAACCTTTCACCGAAGAATCAAGTCTGGACTCTCTGGACTACCTGAGTGGAGGCTGGAGCAACTTTCAGCAAAAAGTTAGCTGGGAGAAATAATGTACATAGGCTTTTTCAGTAAAAGCAGCAGCATATACCAATATTCACTGGGTTCATTATTGCCACAGCACAGCATGACCCCTTCATATAATAATATAATAATTGGGAGGGATGAAACCCTCTTTAATGGTCACACATGCAGAGCACACAGCACACACAGTGACATTTGTTCTCTGCTTTTAACCCATCCTAGTGCCAGGAGTCTAGTATTAGGAGCAGTCGATTTTTACTCGATGTGTCAATGGACTTGTGTCTTAGCGGCGGGTCTTTTTCCGCTTCACTGTCTTCACACACCTGGTCTACTTTAGGCTGGCTCGCCACTCTGAAGCCAATTTGAATATATGTAAATGTACATCAAAGCTTTAATGTCTTAAATATACATTATTCCAAATAGCCAGAGTAGTTTTTGTTTGTTCTCATGCAGAACAAGGCAGAAACTTCACACCAACATAAGATTGAAGTTAACTTCATTGTGGATGGGAAGCCACTTAGGGATCATGTCTTTATCGTAGCTCACAGATGAAAGAATGAAGTCAAACATTTGCATTTCCCTCAAGGCCACATCTGGATCAATCGCCATAGCCCCCTATGTTAAAATGCCCAACTATCAGTATAAATATTGCCGTTAATAAATTGAAATGTTGGACATTTTGAAACCCAACCAATTCAGGAAGTTATTCATCTGACATATTTATAAGAACTGTGGTTTATTTTAAAGTAAATCTAGCTTTTTCTTTGAGACTATATACAAACTATATTCCGTCCTGGTTACGTTTCTAAATACTGTACTTAAACAGACTTTTAACCAAACATCAGCAGCCTTATTGTTCTGTATAAGAATCGCATTCAAGCCCCAACTCAGGTGTTGAAAGAATGAAGTAAAAGCAGGAGTACAAACATTTCCACCAAGGTCACACCTGGTTCAATCGCCAAAGTCCCCCATATCAAAATGCTCAACTTCACATTAGAAATAAACAGATTACAGCCTGTTACAAGAAACATGTTTTGATCTCTATAGTTATTTCCTTTTTCATGACAACTGTACTTTGTATATAGCTATCCTGTTTAAATGATATCAAGGCTTAAAGTTGGGAATAGTAAAGGAGTTGGCAGTTTGAGTGACAGATCGGTGTTGCTATAGCTGTCTTCATCTCTTTGCTCATTTTTGGATAAGCCGAGAATGTAATACTCCACAAATCTCTTTAAGACAAACACTGAGGATCAGGGGCAGCCTGCAGCCAGGAAGAATACAAAATCACTGACACAGTGAACTATTTTCTAGTGTAGGGATCAAACATGCCTTTGTGGAGTGGCAGTCTGTGTAATCTCTGCTGCCTCACGGCTATTATACAAAAAAGAATCAGTCCAACTGTGAGTTTTCCACAGTGCAGATACTTTTACTGACTTGTGTAGCTCTCCAATCTGTCAGTGGAAATGAATTATTTCCAATTAACAGTGGTTTCACAGAGCTCTGCTATAACAAGCCGCGGCTCGGAGAGGGAGACTCGCCCCTCGGTGACCCCTAATGAGCCGGCAGCCTCCTGCCAGAGGAAAGCCGAGCCGCTGTACTTGTAATGAGCTGCTGTTTAGCTACAGGCCTGTCGGATGAGCCATGGAGCTGTCATCGCACCGCGGGACGTCAGCCGACCCGCAGATGATGCAATTCTTTGCCGACATTAAGGACAATGCGTGCCTTCGGTATACAGTTTAAAGCCAGCGTTCATAAGGTGAAAATCATTGCATTATGGATATCAAAGTTTGTAAAGAAGCTGTTTACACTTTAACCATTAAGTTATTTGAGGTCTGTCTATTTTAGTTTTAAGCGCAGTTGCTAATTAATATTTAGTTTCTTTCTTAATGGAATGTTCCTGTAGATAAACATTTACTTACAGTATTAAGAAGTTGAGAGTCTAACAGCCCTAAATGCCAAATATTTTGACGAACCAACAGTCCAAAAAAATAAAGGTACTTCATTCATAATGACCCAAAACAAAAAACGGCATAACTTCACATTTACAGTGTTCAACAATGTTCGGGATTACGAACGGATTACGTAATCAGATTACTGGTTTATTTTTGAAAATTGTGGATAACTAGTAGGCTTTCAATGTTACAATACCTTTTTTAAAATCAATAATGTTATATTGCAAAGCACATGCATACAAACTGTATTTGTGCGTTGTAAACTATGTGTTCCTGCATTGTGCACTTTCATTGTTGGTCTATTGACGATTTAATGATTATGCTTATAGAATTTATTTTTTCTGCAAACACTGAAAAGTGAGAAATGTTTTAAGTAAATATCTTGATTTCTACTTTTTTAAGGTTACATTGTTCTGTTGTCTTTCATAATACAGTTAAGTAATGGTATTGATATTTATTTTATATTGCTTATTTCTATTGCATTTGATATTGAGGTATTCCAAAAGTGACAAAGTAATCAGGTTTTTAATGATGTTAGATTAGGTTACTGATGACATGTTTTAGGTAAGTCATTGTAAACATTATTAAATCAACCCTCCCAACCCTGCTTATAACACACAAAGTTATGTAGTTTGACCTCCTGGCACCTGTATGTTTTTTGCAGAAATCCATTAGGCAAAGATTTCATTTAGATAAACAAAGCCTCCTGTTGTTTATGTCTCCAGTGGAGCTTTAATGTGCTTTAAAGACACAGCTAAAGATCTGGACTCTGATTATTCCTGCTCCCTGGGTTGGGTAGGAATTGGATGCATGCTCTCTGGGTTTGACTTATTGCATTCCCGATGTTATCAGACACACAGCCCCACATGCCGAGCTGAGGAGGCAGTAAAGTTGTGACCCGGGCTGCATGTTGGTGACACGCTGCAGGTACGATAAGAACCAGAACACACACTGATACACACTTATCAGTCCAACCACGTGTCCTTACCTGGGAGTCCTTCAGCTACCATCACCTCAACTCACTGTCACAGCACACAACACCTCAGAGTGATCACAGCGGCACTCACCTCTACATCTGCAGGGCTCCAAATGCAGATGTTTTGGGAGTCTGAAGAAGTGGGTGTTTCTTTTCCTCCCTCTTCCTCTCTCTTGTCTCCTAAATGTTTGTTTGATTGGCTGGGTTCACGGGCTCCGATCTCGAGCGAGTCCACGCGCAAACAGAGAAGGCACCGCTGGAAATCTCTGCAGCGGCTGATGCTCCTCCGCGCAATTTATTTCCTCTCTCTCTCTCTCTCTCTCCTCTCTCTCTCTCTCTTCTCTCTCTCTCTCTCTCTCTCGCGCGCGCGCACGTTTAAATGTCTCCTTTGTCTCCTCCTCACAGAAGACAAACTTGGAGATTTTCACCGGGCATATGCAACTGTGGAGATCGCTGTCACATCCCCACGGTGCTGTGAGTGTTGGCGCTCCTCTCTGGTGTGCTCGCGCCTCTGCTCCTCCGGGCAGCACGCGGACAGGAGGGCGGTGCTCCAGCGGTGCGTGCGTGGCGCGAGCGGACACATCCCTGGATTCACCTGTCAACACAAGACAAAGTGCATCCTATTTTAAAAAAAATAAATAAATAAAAATACAACCGAAGATAAGACCCCTCAAACCCAGGGGCGCGGATAAGATTTTAGTGGGACTCATTTTTGGTGCAGAAGAGCCCTCCTCTGGGAGGAGATTAAAATAAATAGGTTTATAAACCCTGATGTTTTAGGATGCTCAGGGTTTTGGGGAATATAAAGTTAGAAGATAGCTGCCCAAACTTTTTTGTAAAAATCAATCCGGACCTAATGGAGTTCTGGAGGACTTAATAGAGGTTTCATCCCGCAGAGCCTTTTAAAGACTTTGTTGCCTTTCTATGTTGTCGAAAAGGAGATAACGGGGAGATTAATATCGAACCAACCTTCATTTTGGCAGGGAACCCTTAAACCTCTCCAAGAACCTGGGCCTATTTATTTTAGCTTGAAGCATACTTTGAATATAGAATAAGAAAAGATAAGATGCCTGAAACGTCTACATTCAACTCCTTTGTTTACTTCTGTAACATAGTGTTATCAGTACGTAACACTCGCACTTCTATTGGCTAGAGTTCCAACACATTGTAAGTGATAGGCTCAGGGGCGGGACATCTCTAAGCGGTTGACCAATCACAACAGAGCCAGCCATCTAACCAATCAGAGCAGACTGGGCTCTGGTTTCAGACAGAGGGTGAAAAGAGGTGCTGCTGCACAGGCAGTATAGAAAAATAAAGAGCTTTTTGAACATTAAAGCATGGAGACATGTCACAGTAGAGACACTACATACTAATATGAACTGTGAGCATCGAAACCGAGACGCTAATCGGTGAAGAAATATGCAGTGTGAAAAATGTCAGCGTCTGTTTCTAATCACAAGTATCATGGTGGGCCTATTAAGAGGAGCTTATTAAAACATTTCAGTGAAAATGACATTGCACCATTGAGCGCAGTCTCACAGAGAGGATACTGTGGATACCAGCTCATGCTTCAGTTGAGGTCATATTTGGGCTAAGCTGTTTATATGCATATTCATATCCTAATCACAAATACCCCAGCATACATAATTAAGCCGAATACTTTGGATATTATTATGAAAAGAAAACTCAGTGTGACCACAAAAAAATACATTAAATAGGATACCCTGGGTAATATGAGCCTATCCCAGCAAATAATCACGATGGGGGCTTATATACCAGATGGGGAATTGGTGTTTTCATGCCCCAAATGGAAATGTTGAGCCTCCTGAATAATATTAGGATGTAAATGTGCATGAAAAATGATTTCATTATAGCAAGTAGCAGTGTGACATTGTTGAGGTGAACATTTATTTTCGGTACGGGCGGCACACAAAGCGAGCCAGGCATTGTTGCTCACTGTTGTCCAGTACATTTAGTTTCATAAATCATATCAGGGCTGCCAGTGGTGCAGAAGTTGAGGAAAAGTTTGATGACAGCACAGACCTGCATATTTAAGCTTTGAGACAGAGTTAATAATCATGCTCACTCCCAGTAGACATCTGCTGGAGGACGAGGTACATTTATGCAAGAGCTGCAGTACAGTGCGGTTCTCAGAGTAGACCGATTTTTATTCCACTGGACTGAATTTTCTCTCCCCCATACATCAATGGTACATGGTGCACTTTTATATCCATTTGATGGCTGTATTTGCTACTTGTTTTGAAGAGTAGGTTTTAAGATAAGACAAGATAAGATGGACTTTATTGATTTCAGCAGCAGAGATGAAGCGAGAAAAATATGCATTAGGAGTGAACTAAAACCAGGACATATAAGCTCCTATCAAATATAAAGCATGCAATAGAACTTGAGGCTTTTCCACATCATATAACATATATAAATGCACTCTTCAATGTTAAAGTGCAGGTAATATTTATTTCTTTAAAATCTCTTATCTTATCAATACCGTTCATGTCATGTGACCCAGTGTCAGCACTGTATAAGTAGGAAACATCTCTTTATATTGAATGTTACACACACTTTGACACATGATTTTGAAAAGTATTGGACCATATTCCTCTGCTGCCAACTCCAAACTACATAACTTAGGCGTAATATTTGACCAATCCGCGTCGTTTGATACCCATGTAAGCAACTGACGAGATCTTGTTTCTTCCACCTACGAAACATTAGTAAACTGAGATCTGTAGTTTCAAAACCCGACCTAGAAATGATTATACATGCGTTTATTTTCATCGCGCATTGACTACTGCATTGTGTTCCCTGATAAATAAGTTAAAAAAATGGATAACCTTGGTTATTCTACTTTTTTAATGTTAAAGTTAGTACAGAAACAGAAGCCAATCCTAAAATGTTAACTGTAAATACAAATATTGACCGCAAAAGAATGGTTAGGCAATACAATACTTTTTCAGGCCTTTGTGGTGTTTGCAGGTATTATTTTCAGGTAGCATTCAGACGTATCCAGCTTTGCCAATAAGACAAGGCAGAGGCGAAACTCAAGGCCAAAATAAACCTTCTTCCTGATATCTTATTAGAGCGCGGTAATAACTGAGGGTGACTCAGATGTAACAACTTTTACACCAACACAGATTTCCTTTAAAACTAAAAATATTCAGAGAAATCCTGTTAATAAAGACTATAAGTGTGGGAGACAAAAGTAGGATTTTGAAATGTGAATACTACACACTTACTTATTTACTTGTTAAGAGTAAAAGGTATAACAAACGTCTCGCCATAACGAGAATGTGTTTGTTAAATCAAAATCACCTCATGGTTTATTATACCTTACTGACTACTATCAATGCAATCATGAGTCGAGGATACATACATAAAGAATTTAAGTGTTTTTCTGCCAACGATTTTCCAAAATATTTTGAAAAAAATATCACCTGAATGCATGCCAGGTGCAGAGGAGGGAAGTTCAACCTTCAAAAGATTGAGAATAAATCCTATAGCGTACCGCTGAATTATTTATTAGCACAAATGTTTTAGTCTACCATTGATCCAAAAACTGACTTGCAAGTATAAGAAACCAGTTTTTATGTTCGGAAAACATTTGTAGTCCAGCTGTGCGCTAAACCTCCAGAGAGCCAAACCAGATTTTCCTTTCCTGAGGTGTACAAAACCTGCTCTGTCTGCTTAGTTTTTTACCAGAATTATCTCGGGTCAGAAGAGAGCTCAGGGGCTGAAGAGGGGCTTAGGATAAGTCAGAGTGACAATTAGTGGAATGACACATCTTGACACGTCAGGCCTCCAAACAGCCCCTGATGAATCATAGGAGCCTGGCCAGAAATAGCCACCCGAGCCCCGGCAACAAAACAGACTCTGTCAAATCTGTTTTTACATCCCGACCTGGAACACTGTTCTGACTCTGGCAGTGAACATGCTGAATGTAAACATGATCATGTGTAGCTTTGAAGGAATATACTCTACATGGCTCCATGCTAGTGATACTTAACATACAGTGTGTGTTCAGTTGGTTGGGAAAGAATATTTTTTTTAACGTTATCTCTCATTTAAACAGCCACTCATCATTGGGGCCATTCTTCAACCTCTAATTCTTCGCTCTGCATCGGACAATTGGCAGGTACCCCTCGACAAAAATACACCTGTTTGCTGTTCTGGTTCCTATGCCAATGCCAAAGTGCGTTAAACCGGCATTCTCTCTAATATCCAGCATGGGGCAACTCCACTAGTTGCAAAAACAAGTATGGTTATACAGTTTACTTTAAAGACTATATTCTATAAGAACATGATTTGTATTGTATTGCCTGAGTTATGATTTTCCTGAAAATGTTACATTCTCAATTGCTAGTTTAGGTCTTCTTCAATACAGTATGATGATCACTTCCTATATTATGGTCCTATTTATAGTAAAATAGACGTCAAAGCAGGGTATGATTTAAAGTGGAACTATCTTGTGATTGAGAGATCAGTACCATGGTTGTGTTGTAGTTTTGATGCTCACCGTGTTTTCTTCTTAACCCTCCTCCTGTCTTCGGGTCAAATCTGACCGATTTACAACTTTCATCAAACATTACTTTTTTGTTTTACATTTGATTGCATTAAGGCTTTATGATATCCTCCACAGTAGACATTTGAACATATACAATTGCTGATCACCACTTTCATTGAATTTTGGATGATTTAGTCAACTTTGTAACACCCATGGTGTTCCCGGTCAAACATGACCGCCATAAAGAAAAGGAATTAGTAACCATCCGGATCAGATAAAACACACACACACACACACACACACACACACACACACACACACACACACACACACACACACACACACACACACACACACAACACACACACACACACACACATACTCTAGATGTGTGTGTCCCCCTTATGTGCCCAATCCCCCCATATGAATCAGACCTGGCACACACAAACACAAACACACACACACACACACATAACAATGACACATTTCCCGCTCTTATGTGCCCATCCCCCCACATGGGTCACACCTGGCACACACAATACATGTTCAGTGTCTATTCTTTGTATATTTACTGCAGTTTTTCATGTATACCAGTAGTCTGATACAATATTTACAGTTTGAAAGGGTGTTAAATGAAATTTGGTGATGATTATGGTTTTTGTGTTAATGTAATAGCAGTTTAAACAGGACCGGTCAAATTTGACCGCGAACACCAAAGTAAGGGGGGGGAAACGAACACAATAGGAGGGTTAAGACTGTACTCCTTTCAGTTCTAGTAAGATAATGGTTGGTCACCTTAAAATGTCTTCTTCATTGTTTGGTTGAACTTTGCTCCACCCTGTCATGTTGTTTTTGGTTGCAAATTCCAGGATGTTTATGGCAACAACCAAAATGCCAAACTAGCCCCTCAAATACGTACTGTAGATGGACCAATGGATGACGTCACTGTGACTATGTTCCACTTCCTATATAAGGTCTATCGTTGGGACCCCAGACCAATTTATGGGAGATTTTTAAGATTTATGTTTTGGATTTGTTCTGTGAGGGGGGGAAAAAACAACAACCAACAAAACCCTTCTTCATTTGAACCCCATTAGAAAGCTTTCACATTTCTCTTGAAAATAGAGTTGCTATATTCAAATGTAGACCTAAACGTGGGTCATAAATATAAAAAGTGCTCACCATCATGTAGTCTGCATTATAAATCTGAGCGGTGGCAAGAATATCTTTGCTACTAAAACATCATGTTTATGAAGATCTCTCTTGATCATTCTTCATATGTATGATTGGCTCGTTTTTATCTCCTTTTGGCATATTCATCATACATGTTGATGCTGTTGTTGATGATGACTGTTGCTGGTTGTGTTGTTAGGGTTAGTGTTATTCCCTCTGCTACGCTGCTCATGTATTATGTAAAAGGGATCTGTAAAGGAGCAGCAACAGGTTTATGTGAATGCATAAAATACTAGGCAGATCCCCTGGGCGACCGTCACAGTGAGAGTGCCACTTTGTTTAGACTGGCGGAAGTAAACAGAAAAAGATGTTTGGCTTGTTTTAAGATTCTTACTGTATTTGATCGTTCCTCCTTATTCAAATGAGTGTGTTAAAGGGAAACAAGTCCAAAGGCAACAACATTTAAGGCCATCTGCATTCATGTAGGGAATGAGTCCTTACCCCAAGTGAAGGAGTTCAAGTATCTCGGGGTCTTGTTCTCGAGTGAGGGAACAATGGAGCGTGAGATGGGCCGGAGAATCGGAGCAGCGGGAGCGGTACTGCAGTCGCTTTACCGCACCGTTGTGACGAAAAGAGAGCTGAGCCAGAAGGCAAAGCTCTCTTTCTACCGGGCCATTTTCGTTCCTACCCTCACCTATGGTCATGAAGGATGGGTCATGACCGAAACAACGAGATTGCGGATACAAGCGGCCGAGATGGGTTTTCCCCTCAGGGTGGCTGGCGTCTCCCTTAGGGATAAGGTGAGAAGTTCAGTCATCCGGGAGGGACTCGGAGTTGAACCGCTCCTCCTTCGCGTCGAAAGGAGCCAGTTGAGGTGGTTCGGGCACCTAGTAAGGATCCACCTGGGCGCCTCCCTAGGGAGGTGTTCCAGGCACGTCCAGCTGGGAAGAGACCGAGGGGTAGACCTAGGACCAGGTGGAGGGATTATATCTCTTCGCTGGCTTGGGAGCGCCTTGGGATCCCCCAGTCAGAGCTGGTTGATGTGGCCATGGAAAGGAACGTTTGGGGCTCTCTGCTGGAACTGCTACCTCCGCGACCCGACCACGGATAAGCGGGAGAAGATGGATGGATCTATTTTTCAAAATGTGCATTTACATAACAAATGTATGTTGTGGTTGCACTATTCTCTACATTATATATACTGAATTTATGTATGGTTAATAAATGTACAACATATTTATAAATACCTAGATTACAGGGAAAATACATGTATAATAAAAGACAGTTTCAAACATTCAACTACTTTATATTCATTTAATTCAGCATGTGAATAAATCCATTCTCATACTCATACTTCTGAGATTTTATTTGTAACATTTACTGATACATATTGTTATTTATTTCAAGTGTAGTTATTCCTGATTTATTCTAGCTCCGTGCTTGTGTTTCTCGTGGTGTCAGTTTACCTTGCAGCTACCATCCTATTATCCTTTCAGGGAATGGACATTACTTTTCCTAGTATAGACGTATGGGTGGTTAGATGGGTTTATGGATATATAACATACATGCATGCATATAGATCTACTCTATACACACACACACACACACACACACACACACACACACACACACACACACACACAAAGGAGATCACTTGCTATGCAGGAAGAAGCTGGCCTCATCCAGAATGATCAGCTTTACGCCTCCTTGGAGACACATGTACGATATTGATCACAGCGTTTCTGATGGGTCTCAGTTGGCCTCTGAACATGCATAGAGATGAACATTTAAAGACTTTCAGCTCCACGCTTGAACAATCTATTGATACATTGGTTGACAGACGGTGTGTTGGGGAAACTGTCCATCTCAAGCGTGAAGCCGTGCAAATGGTTAATAAAGAAAACAACATCGTCTCGCTTGGTTTTTGGCCGAAAAGAGGTTGCTTCCAAAGTGTTGTCCAATCAGCATCTTGTTGGCACCTGGCAGAGGTAGAAGTGACAGAATTTCAATTATGAATTAATAATGTTTCCCAGAGGAGCAGTACCAATATATATTTAACTGTAAACTCTGAGTTAGACCGGGGCTTGTTTGATTATTACCTGGAGAGGATCAATAATAGATTGGTTACTTAAAAAGATACTACTATTATTATTCAAATGTGATTTCTTTTTAACTTGGCTTAAAACATTTGGTGGATTTAGAAGAACACATATTGGCAATATTACTTTAAACTAAGTGTTTGCATTAAACCAATACACATAAGTCTGTTCCCAACAGAGTAAATTCTGATCCAAAACAAACACAAACTTGAAAATGTCCAAATATACAGGGTTTAATCTAATGTGTAAAGCAAATGCAAACATTGAGATCATTTAGAGCTAATAAGATAAAACATGATGATGTTGTTGGTCACAACCGTGACAGCTTAATTTCTTCAATAATTAATAACAAACAGAGGTTCTGTTTTAAAAACACAATTAAATCTCATTACACTAAACTCATTTGGGCTGTGTGTTACTCAGTTGGCAGAACATTTGCTGCCCAAAAAGCACAAGCTCAAACAATGAAAACCTTCCAAAGAAATTCTCCTGATAGTCATCACCTCTATAGTCTTTTTTAAAGGTCACCTATTGTGCAAAATCCACTTGTTCATGTATTTTCTACATAAACATGTGTCCCCTCTGTGGAAAGAGATTCTGAAAGTTTCAGGAAAAAGATTCTCTCTCTTTTTGTCCTGATCCATTTATATAAAAATCTGTCTGAAAATGAGCTGATCAGATTTTGGCCACTTTATGATGTCATAATGATTTTTTGGCTTGTGTAACCATTAGCCAATCACCAACCAAGGTACCCCCCCCCCCCCCCCCCCCCCCCCCCCCCCCACCTTATCACCTGAATCTCCTCCTAGAGAACCATTGTGTTCTTTTTAACCAAATATCTCTCAGAGGGGCGTGGGGAGGGGCTCCTTATCTTCATCTAAAGTAACAGACAGAGAATCAGCACTTTGGAAACAGGGCTGAAACAGAGGGGATTATGGGATGCTGCAATGATCTGTTTGGTGTTTGGAGACAAACACTTCAGACACATGTTTTTTTATATATCTGAGACCTATAATATATTAATGTAAAACAGTATAATAGGGGACCTTTAAGAAAGTACAGGCAGCCTGTTAAAAGCAGGATCTCGTACACAGTGCAACCCATCATACTATATAAGTAATGAAATAATAATTACATTTTTTAGACAGCACACATTTTTTTTTAGAGAAGTTTGGACCAGTTTGTGTAATGGTTTGAATTTATGACTTTGGTCTTTCTGCAAACTATGCAAGGTTTCTGGTCATTCCTCAGCCCGTGCAGTAAATGCAACGCTCTCTTGTAATACAGCACTAAATTGATTTCCTGGACTCGGTCATTACAGGACTACCGATGAGGAAATGGGCCCTACCGGTAATTAAAAAGTGATTTTTTTTCTACACAAATCTTCTGCCTCATTAAAATCTCACAGGGCAGGTAAGAGGGGGTATTATCTGCTGAAAGGACAGCCAGGTATTTCCAACTATCCCACTGAAATGCTGACAAGAAATTCCAGCTCTCACAATAGAGGAAGCAAGTCCATTTTCTCCCAGTATCATTTATGCAATGAATGATATCTGGTAATTGGTGCGAACATCTTGCTTCACATTGTGTTTTCCTGAAGGAAGCAAGAGCGGCCGAGATTCCCATAGAATATTTTTTCCCCGAGCCTTCTGCAGGCGGGATGCAAAGAAATCTTGTGAAGAGGTTAAGCCATTGTTAATTCCACAATGCTAAATCGTTCTCCTAAAATAACAGAGAAAACAGCCATCCTGGAACAGTCGCCATTGGACAGATTAACTGGATTAACGGCAGATGATGCGGTCGAGCGGTGATTCCTGTGGGTTTGAATCATGTCAATGCAAAAAAAAAGTCTGCTTGGATCTGTTTAAAAATGCAAATCTCTGCTTGTATTAGAACACAATGTAAACAATGTCAGTCACAGCATGACAGGGGCATTTTAAATCCATAAAACAGGCCAAATTGTGACTATTTTTGGACACATTTGATGCACAAAGCAGATATTTTCAAATGGATGCCACGCCTGAGGAAGGATGTCTCCCTTTTTCTTCCAGCTCAGTTCCCAGCCTTGATGGAGGAGAGGGATTCAAAAAAATAGATTGTGTGGGGATATGGTTGGATTTTCTTTGAAGCACACTGTGAATCTTTGGCAAGCAAAGCCACTGAGGCTTGGTATGCTGGCTCATATAAATAACTATGGATGTCCTGCAGCCCTAATAACCACACTAACTCAGTATCCTCTCTTCCTGTCTGTCAGTCTGGTCATCTCCATACAGAGAGACACAAAGCCACTGTACCCCAGGGTGTCCATGAATAGGGATGTTTATAACAGCGTGGGGCGATTTGTCACTCCTTAGCGCAACCAGTGTCCTGCAGGAAGCCAAATAATGATTTTAACTGCCCGTCTGAAAGATTGATCTCTCTAATCCTCCCCACCTTTCTTCCTACTGAAAGGTGCAAACTAATTTACGACAGGGACGGCGATGGGCATGCTACGCTCGTGAATGAATGATCTGGCCTCTAGCAAAAAGAGGTAATTTCCTCTTAATGTAGTGCCTTAAACATTTATCATCACGCTGGGCTGACAGCGCGTCGGCACAGTGAGGCCGCTGCAAGTGCTTCCTTTAATCTGTGGAGATTTTTACCTCTGATTAGCAATGCGGCCAACAATCACCAACACCATGCTTGGTTAATTTTACCAGCACCTGCAGCAGTAAGTGTTGGTTAGGAAGGTGCTATCAATAAATAGAAACCCTCAGGCAGTGCAAGGGGACAACTTCAGATAAGCTTTTACTGCTACCATGGTATAGAGCAACTATTAAAGTTTTCTGTTTGTTACAATGGCAGCAGGAAAGACAGAATCCAAATAAATGAGAAATGGGGCTTGAAGCGAGGCTATCAAATGATCTAATCATGTAGATAACCCAGCGTGTGCTGACACTTTGGGATGTGTAATATTCCAGTGATTTTGGAAGGCTAGGACTGTTCATTAAGCTAAGGGATAAATAATGTAGATTCACATTAACTTGCTTACACTGAGAGGGAGGCTTTTGCACATAAATATATAATGTGCTGAAACAATGGAAACACTTTCAACAACTGTATACAGGCAGAGTGAAGAGGAAAGGCAGGAGTAGATGTTGATAATTAAAGTGGCGAAAAATGTTTATTTGTAGACCTGGTGCAGCTGTACAAAAATAACTGTTCATACAACAACATTAACTTCCATGCTAATTAATAGGCTACAACAAAGCTATAGATATAGCCAGCTCTGTATGTCCTTATTATGATATTAAAGTGTTACTTTCCTAAAGTTTCATACTAAAGTTGTCCACTCATTGCAGGGAAATGTCAAACCAATGTGAGAGACACACATCCCTAATCTGCTAACATGTTAGCAAACAATTAGGCTAAATCCCCCCTGACACATTAGCAGCATTAGCATTGGTTTGGAATCATGTGTCTGTCCAACTGATGCATTTAAGTCCAAATGTTGCTCTATTCAACAGCTCCTGAGGAAAAATATCTGTCTCTTTAGCTGCTAAATTATCCACTTTCTTCACTAACTTTGACAAAAGTTTATTGCTGTTCAATGAAGCAGAGTTTTGTATTCGCCTGCTGCCTTACAGGGTTGTTAATATAGACTGAAAGGTTAAAGAAATGCTGAATTCCCACATGCAAGCAACCCTTTTTACATGCAAAGTAATTTAATTCAAATTCATATTTATATAAATATCAGTCAGTCAAACTATATATTACTCAGAAATCTTATCCTTTGATTTCCTGTTCATGAAGTAAGAAGACTGCATATCTTTTTAATGAACAGGCTAGAGACATATAGCCGATAGTAATACAATATTGACATGCAAAAAGGTCAAATTTTTTACCTTGGAAATAGAAATATTGCATATAGCATCAGTTATACTGACCTTATCATATTGACAAGACAAACATAATGTTTATGTGTAAGTCAATTATATAAACTGATATATTTTAAAACAGTTAGAAAAAGTTGTGTGTGTCTTGGCTTGTAGTTTAGAGAGCTTTGTAGTTACAGCTTCATTTGACCTTATATATCGAAGAGTGATCCCATCAGTTGCACACCGCAAGGTATATTCATGGGAAAATGAAAAATAAAATAGGGTTTCAATTGGTTGAAACTCTGATCTTATGTTTAAGAATCTCTATTTCGAGAAAAGTGGGCATCTGTGCTTGAAATACAAATTGAAAAATGTAATTCCAATGTAAGAGATGTTTTCCACATCTCTGCAAACCCTCTTTAGGATTTTCTCCTGTCGCTTTAAGGCCAAACGTTCATCAAATCAGCGTGAGAGAGCCAAGGGGGAGGCCTGCATCCCTGGTGGTTGTTGACAAGTCTAAAGCATATTAAATCCAGTGTCACCAGTGGATCAATACCTACTGAAAGTGTTGACGCTTGTTCACTGGGGGGACACTGTGCAGGCTTGCATTTGCATCACACTGCGGTGGAGTATCAGTGCCAGTGTTAAAGTTCACTGCAGAGTGGGGTGGATCAATCTTTGCTCTGTCAATCACAATAAGAATTTAATGAGCAATTCTCAACCACATGCACAGGCTGACCCCGCGGAGATGTAAAGGTATCATTATCGTCTGAGCCTTCATTATCTTTTAGCAGGAAAAACCTGAAGCAGTGTGCAATTAAGTTGTCTTTTTGTAAAATCACAAAATGTTTTTGCTGGAACAGACAATTTGGCTTTAACAGCTGAGATTGCCGAAGACATAATAATTGTAATTTGCCACTAAATATTCAGGATGCTTAAGAAAAACAGTACAAAAGGGGAACAAGTCACTAAGAAAAACATTTTTATGATAGAAGTAAGACTTCAAATATCAAATGTAGCATTCAGGCTCTTTATCCTTAACCATTATTTTCTACTTAGTGAACCCTAAGAAGCTCCCTCTTGACCATTTACATGCACAAAAACCTATTAAACACACTACAGGAAAGGGAAAAGCCCAAAATGCATAATATCACCCATTTAAATAAAGGAAAACAATGCATTGCTCCAACAATTACATTATGGCAGATGCAATTTCCACCCGGGTGTCCGTAGCTCAGGATTGCCAACTCTCACGCATCTGGCGTGTGACACACGCTTTCACTCTCAATCTCACGCTCTCACGCTGCCCAAACTATTGTCACGCCAAAAACAAGATGAACCGGCGATCGTTTTTGGTTGGTTATTTACAATGTTGAGTTGACAGCTGCTCAAGCTGTCGATCCGCCCCCACCACTCTTAACAACGTTAACAGACAGCAGAGCAGTGGGAGCCGGTTGGTCAATCCCCGACCCGTATTGCGCATGCGCAGATCTAAGCTCCAGTAGAAATGATAAAAAGTAAAAGTCTGCTGCTTATTGTTCTACTAGGCAAAATAGAGTCAAAGAGTATATGAGAGTGAGAGTGTCTTAATTAATATATCTGGCAGTTTGGAGTAAGTCTGTAGATTTGTTTGTGTGTGTGTGTTTCATGTATAGGCCTCTCACGATAATTAATTTTGTTGGATACATTTTCCCGGAAATTATTGCGATAAACGATAATTTTGTCGGCACCGTTGTATGACCATTTTAGACCACTGACATAATGATAATATATAATAATAATTCAAGTACATCCTTTCAAACTGCTAGTCACATCCTCATGTAAATGGCAATTTATCGAGGTCATTTTTATTTATCGTACGATGTACGATGTGTGCCCTTTATAGTCTGTGTCCAATATTGTGTATTTGTATATATTGTATATATATCCTATATATATGCTAAGGTCCCGCTACTGACACGATAGCAGTCATTTAGTGCGCATATGTGTAATTAAACCCATGATATCAAAATCTCACTCCAGCCAGGTACCCAAAGTTGGCAACCCTGCCGTAGCTAACAATGCTATTTACACCTGGGTGTCCGTAGTTATAACAATGCGATTTACACCCGGTGTCTGTAGCTAACAATGCTATTTACACCCGGTGTCTGTAGCTAACAATGCTATTTACTACCGGGTGTCCGTAGCTAACAATGCTATTTAGACCCGGGTGTCCGTAGCTAACAATGCTATTTACACCTGGTGTCTGTAGCTAACAATGCTATTTACACCCGGGTGTGCATAGATAACAATGCTATTTACACCCGGTGTCTGTAGCTAACAATGCTATTTACACCCGGATTAATAGGCTTTACCATTTGAATATAGGAACATACCTGCCAACCCTACCGATTTGGGCAGTAGTCTACCGCTTTTGACATGTTTCTACCGCCTACCGATTTAGCTGGCTTTCCCTACCGATTTCAATCTTCCCAAATAATAAAAATGCCCCATGGCGCACCATAGACAATGGACTCGGCTTTGGCTCCTATCCAATGAAATTGGATTTGCTCATCACGTGATTAGTGTTCGGTCTTGGCGCCCCAGTGTTGTTTATTCACATCAGAGATGTTCAACAATACACACAGCTACAGGTTTTGATATGGAAATTCCGCGATGAATAGAACCCCCGAGAATAAGAAGCCCATCAAGCGGTGGGACAATTTGTTTAAAGCCAAGTGGACAGCAGATCATGAGTTTATCAAGGTATCGCGGAGAGGAGAGAAGCACACGAAGGTCTGTTGGCAGGGAAGATAAACATCTTCAAAAAATGCACCTGCTGAAACTGGAAACCAGACCCTGAACTTCTCAAGAAAGCCAAGTCTGCTACATACCAAGCACTAAAGTGACTGAACATTGTATGACCAATTTTTGTGAAAAATACAAAAAGTGATGCAATATATTAAATACATGGTTTATACCTGTAATTACTGTGGCTCCATTTCTTCTGATTACCTAATTTGGGCGTGCACATTTTCCACGCAAACCCACCTCTTTTGGATTTGGAAAGGTTGGCATGTATGTAGGAAAACAATGCATTGTTCCAACAATTACATTATGGCAGATGTTATTTACACCCGGGTGTCCGTAGCTAACAATGCTTGCATTACCACCTAAGGTTACCACCTATGGCAAAGTTTCCAAGTAGCATTAAACTTGGCTAAATTAGCTGTGTTAGCTAATCTTAGAAGAAGTCTGCGTATTGGAACATTTCATTTGAATTATACAAACAGTGAGAAATCATAACTTTGTTGGAAAGGGTATCTTTTGTGTTTAATGTATCTTACCTTTTATATTTGTATCATTATTAAAGATGTTGCGCGCCTCTGGACCATCGTGAATCCCCCTTTTGAGAGTAGGCGTGTCGCTTTAAGGCATGAAGTGACGATGTTTACGTTTTTTGGGGGGTGGGTGTCATGGATGTATAGTGGGTGTAAATAGCCGAATAGCTGCCGTGTGTCTATTTTCACCCGGGTGCAAAAAGACACTCCGTTACATTATTCCCAATGCGGAAACGCTCAAATAAATCTAAAGTCGCTCTATTCTGGTTTCTACCTTCTAACTTATATTTCATATCCTCATTACAGTATATCCTAACAATACATCCTATAATGATTTGAGAATGAATGCCAGATCTTTAATCAGACGTTTAGTTCAGCCAGTACCAAATGTCCTGAGTGCAGCTCCTGAGGTCTGATAATAATAACTAGTCATTACCTCTCCAAATCCACTATACATAAACTATAGAATCTGCAATTTGCAAAAGTTTTTTCCTGTGCAACTTCCACAGCAAATTAGGTGAGAGAAAGTAATCCAGACAGTGAGAGTCATTAAATATGTATAACTTGACTTGGGAAGTGCTCAGGATATATAGCACAGCTCACACAGCTTCGCCTGCGGAGATTAGATCGATGGTGACAGGGATGAGGGTGAGGTTAGAGCGATAATGATGCCCAAGAAAACGATAATGGGGTAATAATTAAGGTGATAATGATAATGATCGTGATGATGGTGACCTTCATACACATCTGTTTAATGCGATGCATAGCCTCTTTACAAATTATCTATAGAATACCACAGGAAATACCTGTTACATACACGGCAAAAGGAAAAGGAAACCAAACTAAACATAGCGTTAAAGAAAATTAAAATCAACAATGTTTTTTTGGACTCTAGGACCAATAAATATGTAGCTGTAAGGGTTAATATAAGAGATATTCCAGGTCTTGAGGACTCGAGTCCATTAGAGGAGAGACAGACTCATGATCGGTTGCTCTGTCATTAGCTTCCCGTGGTTAACGGTTGCAAATGGTTGGTGTCTTGGTCAAAGTCACATGATCACTTAAAGCCCAATCTGTGGTTGAACTGCACCTGTGGTTTAGTCTGAACCCGGGTTATGTGTCCTGTACAAATGACCTCATAAGTATTATAGAAGCAGAGTAATTTAATCTGCTATAGACAATCATTTAACTGAGGTTCAAGGTAATAAAGTTCAGTATCAAGACATGTTTATACAGTCATATTTTACTAATTTTAACATACAATTGTCCATGGTTATATCGTCTTTATTCAATTCTGTTCATCCTTTATTTGGTTTAACTTTTAATAGCTGGCATAATCATTGACTTATATAATTAAAATGAATTACTGTGAACATGTTGTCGTAGTACTTGTATTGAATTCAACTTGTATTGAATTCTACTCTCATGTTTATCTGATAAACATGAGAGTAGAATTATGTTCAAGTGCAAGTATAAAATTAATATTTCATATTCATACGGAAATGCGCAGTTTGTCACCCACACCCTTAAACTGTATGTATAAGCAAACCAAGGACACACAAACATGCCCATTTGCAAAAGATTGAAAATCTTAGCTACTGAAGGTAAAAAACCTCCTTGAAACTGCTATTTGCATTTGCTGAGTTTGCTGCTACAGGCTGTGTAAAAATGGTAAAACTCCCCTTCATACATGCCGTACTGTTCACTGTATTCAAACATTGTTCAAATCAAACTGTCTGATCATGTTCACCATCGATCTCTTTGGTTAGCCATGATGACAATGCACCGTCTGCAACAAACCATTGTAAATCAAATGAAGTAATTAACGTAATTGCCAGGAATCTATGCTGCTATTAAGTTGCCACTCCGTAAGAGTAATCATTTGCATCTTATCCACTTAATTGATTGGCACTCGACATGACAAACACAGAGGCCCTCTCATCTTATCTCCCCATTGAACATTTACTCTCGTCACTTTAAACAACACGCCACCAGAATACTCTTTCATTTACCACAGATTTCTTTTCAGAGCAAGTGTTCAGTTCTGGGTATTCATCTCACTGAGGTGGGTTTAACGATAACTTCACAATACAGCTCACTCAAAGCTGCAGATGTGATATTATCCTGCAGAATCTTAAAGAAGGACCTTAGAAATGCGCGTTCTTCTCTTCTTTGTGTCCGTTTGAACGGTTTCACTACAACTTATCTCCTGTTTCATCTTCTCTGAAACTCTCCATGGGCTCTGGTCCAGTCATGCTGCTTTCATCTCTGATATAAAAGACTATTCTTCAAGGTTAAGAAAATAAATTGTACTTTTTCACTTTTGTTGTTGGCAGAGCAAATGTCAGAATAAGTATTTATTTTACTATCAATGTTCCTGATAATTGAACTAAGTTTCTCATGGAGTCTGTCTTCTTTGACAAATCAACGTTATACTGACAGCTGAGTGACATTTTGGTTGTGGAGACACAGCTTACAGAATTATTTTGACTATATTAGCTCTTTACCTCATGCCCATCTTTCACGACATAGTTTTACACTTTGTCTTTAGGTTTATCGTTGTTCTCACAGCCTTTTTTGTGCATCTATTCTGGTCTAAAATTAGGAAAGGCAACTATTAATTTACGTTTTACAACATTTGGGTGCAAATTCAACATTTGGGCTCAAACAAACCTATAATAAACATTAAATAGATATTAATAAAAAATATTATTAATACATTTGAAAAAGAATATTCAAATGTATAATATTCAAATATAAGCTTATGCTTCGCCGAGCCTTGACGTCCTATCCAGGTGACAATGTCAGTAATTTGGAGTTAAATGAACGCCTGTTTTTCTGAGTGACCGGCCATTTTTCAAGCGTTTCAATTTTGAAAATACCTCAATTTTTCAGAAAAGTGCTAGTGTAGTCACTTTCAGGAACTGTAGAAAATGTAGAAAGCTCAAACACAGAGATGAGAGCGAGAATCTTTTAGTTGGTCAAAACAATTGATTCTAGCCCAGGTAAATAGTTAAAAGGCAACGGGGCGAAGCAAATCTGCAAGAAACAGACGCGGACGATGTGGACCCAGGCCCTTACACTTCTTTAGTTGTTTGAGAAGTTATGATCATTTGGATACATTTTAAAACGATTGTCCGTGATGACTAAGGGTAAAAAAGACAAGCAAGAGTTTTCATTGAACCGCTGTTTTGAGCCAAAACCTGCCATGACCTGCAAGACTAAACTAGTCATTAATGTTTCTCACCTGAACTGCAGTCAGACCAACTTCTCAATTCCTTTTGACAACAACTCACTGTGTTTCAGTCTATAATACTTTAACAGATGCTTCCAGACCTCTTTCTGTCCACCTTGACACTCCCCATGCTGCTCTCTATCCAAACGGGATGAAAACAACCTTGTGAACTGCAACAGCGAAACCCCAAGGTTGATGAATCCCATCTCTGAAGATTTCTAAATCAATGTGTTTCTGTCGGGTTGTTCAGTTTGGGCGTTTCTCTGCTCTGCTAGCGTGAAAGCACCCCTGTGCTTAGGCTGCCTAACACCGACCAATCACAGTCCAGCCGAGAGGAACCGGAGCAGAGTGGATGTCAGCGTGCCTCCAAGATGATGGATGGACCTCACTAGAGAGATGATGAATGACCAGGGTGGCCATGTGTGTTTCATATCATGCAGAATGAGTTACTATGGCGGTATGGCTGCTCCAGTGACCTCTGGTTGACCTGTGTCAGAAAGAGAAGTCAGCCATGACTTTGGCTGCCTGCTGGAAGACAAATACAGCCGGTCAGTGCAGAATTTCGCTCATGTTTGACCAAGGAAAGACTTTTGTGAAAGTATTAAAAATATCTCCACTTTTCTTGGCCGTCTAAAGCTACAGCCACTTGTAATTGATTGTGAACTAATGTGTTTTTTTTTCCTCTCAGCACAAAATTCCAATAAGTTGTGCTAATTAAACAGAGAGGAAAGAATTAAAAAGTCCCACTATCTGCAGCTGGCAGGCTGCGTGGCTCGCTAAGACGTGCCATAAATACGAACAGAGCCACTTTTATTTTGGTTTCAAAGTCTCTTTGAGCGTCCCGTCACATTCTGAAATCAACTTGACAAATTGTCGCAGATTACATTCAACAATGTGACAGCGTCTTTTTTGTTTTTCTGAGATTATGTAATTAGAGGGTGTAAATAAAACATATTTTAAATGTCCTAAATGCATTAATTTCCCTTTTTTATTTTACAGTTAAATCTCAATAAAGCAGTTCATTAGCGGTGTTTCAACTGACAACAACACATTAAAACCTCCGCAGCTATTAAAGTCAGCCTGTAAATGCTGTGATTTTCATTCAGACTAAGTGTTTTTGCAGAGAAAATGCTGTCTTTCTGCACATCTGTCCAGTAACCGTAATGTCATATAATTGGGTATTGTCCCGTCAGTCCAGTAAAGGAGGATTGACTGGATTTTACTATGAAACTTAACAGCTAAGGATGTGCACGTGATGGGCAGATGTGGCTCAGGGGGTAAATGGGTGTCCACCAATCGGACGTTCAGTGGTTTGATCCTGAAATTGATCCCGCAGGCATGACTGCGATATTAAAGTTTATGTAAGTCATTTTCAGGCTTGGGGAGTAACAGATTACATGTAATGGGATTAGGTAGTCAGGATACAAAAAAAAAGGTAATCCCTTACAGTTAAATAAATAAAAATACGTTATCAGATTACTGTTACATTTAAAAAAAAATAGGGGATTGCTTAGAGGATAACAATGATACTATAAAACGAAAAAGAGCATGTTGTGTTCGATGTAAATGGATCAGATTATATTTCTTCCTTGTAAACTGTACTGTTCTGTATAGGCTAAAACTTTAGGTGTGAATCTATACACCTACTCCCTTTATTTGTTTCCTGGTTTTAACGGACGAACTGAAAGTAATCAGATTAAATTATTTTATTATATTGATACTCAGATTAGATCAAACATTTTTTACAGGTAACTTGTTATTTTAAGGTTTTTTTTTTTTTTTCAAGTAACCCTACATGACATATAACATAATGTTGTGCATTTATACTTACAGTACAGGTCTATTACTTTTGAAAACCTCCAAAATTAAATAGAGAAATTTGAAATGGCGTAGGCATATGAAAAAAAGTGCAGAAACAGCCATATACCCATTAAAAAGACCCTTAACATTTTATTAACATCATAAACACCCTCTAATATATATATATTTTGTATTCCTCTTTAGTTTTTAACTCACGTCTCTGCTGCCGTAATTACCCATTTTCAACATTTTCATTTAAACGACCCCGGGGATCAATAAATGAAGACGAACTTGGTCTCATGCTGGAGACACTTATAAAGGAGACAAGTGTAATTAATCGCCTCTTTACACACTTGAGGAGTTTTGATGGCTTCAACAGCTGCGCCACATTTAAAAGTTACAAAACGGAGGGAGAGGACGCCCGGAGCACAAGAAACCAGATGATGCAACAAACTGTTTTTCTTTCGGTTTAAAGATTTGTTTTGCTTTCACTGGATACAGGAATAATCTGCTATTACTGTCCAGCTGGTTTAGGTATTTCATGACAATGTTATTATTTTCTTCAACCTGCTTGGAGGGAAGATTGATGATGTTTACTGCATCTAAAATATTTATACAATATTAGAAACGTTAACATAACTGATGATATAATAAAGCCCTATTGGCGTTTGAGAAGTATCCTCTTATCATTTCTAAACTTTTGTGTTGTTTGCACAAGATAATGAAATGTACTGCCCTGAAAACATTTTGTTTGTGACCTCTTGTTTTTCCATAGTTTGTTTTTCCTATAGCTTCCTCTGCTGCAGCTGTTTCTGTTGCCTTGAGGCTCAAATGAAAGTGAAAACAAAAATAAACTTTTGACAGTTCATGTGGTTAGTGTTATCATCTGAAGTTTATATTCAAAACTTGGTATGCAATTTTGAATCTTTACTTTAATTACTGCCAGAGAAGATTTTCTGAAAAGGCTTACATTTTAATTTAGGAAGCAAACTTTTCAGATGAAGTCCTCTGCAGCAGATGCCCTTCATTCATTACAAAAGGGTCGTAACTATCTGCATTTAATATTACACATCCATTCCTAGCAGCTGCTTCTTTTGTTGCTGTTCATTTTGCAGAGAGTGGCTCCACTGTTTCCTCTCTGAACTCCACTGTGTCGTCAACACAAAGACATCGCCCTGCAGCTATGTGAGCAGGGTGCAACCTTGAAATACAAATAAGAAATCTTCAAAACCGACTCCCACTGAGTCCAAGTAAGTGTGTGTCTGTGTGTGTGTGTAATAGTTAGTATCCTTTGAGAACCTCCTTGAGTTGTATAACCTTTAAAGTGAAGTGAGATCTGTTTGGACAGAATAGGGATTTAGTGTGTTGTATTCTATACATGTATCACGAAGGGGGCAGATGCAACTGCATTTCATTTAGCAGTCCTGTGTTGCTGGACCTTGAATCTTCATATTTTCTAGGTTTGACAAAACGCCAAACAAATGAACCACTTTTTTAGACACTGACACATTTTTGAAAGTCTGGCAGATAATCAATGTAAACAATGGATGAACCAAGAAAGTCAATGCTGACTTGAAGCATGTCTTGCAACTTTTCCTAAGAACTTAACAACAAAATAGGGTTGTTAGCCAATGACTCCAACAGCTAAATATAAGAACCTTCTGTTTAACATTGTATGACAGATCTCATTGGATATGTTTTTGCAACAATTCTACTTGGTCAGATGTTAGAAAAGATTATTCCATCCATCTTTGACAGTTTATCTGAAGTCAGTTCTACCAGAAGGCCCACAACGTCCCTTTCCCTGTGCCACATCAACTACCTTTGAGTGGGGGAATCCAACGCGCTCCTAGGGGAACCGTGGAGATATAATCCCTCCCCTTGGTCTTGGGTTTGCCCCTCGGTCTCCTCTCAGCTGAAGGAGCCTTAAACACCTCCCTATGGGCGACCTGGAGGCATCCTTACAAGGTGCTCGAACCATCACTACTGGCTCCTTTCTTTATGAAGAAGCAGTGGCTTTACTCCGAATCCCTCAACGATGACTGAACTTCTCACCTCTTTCCTAAGGGAATGACAGCCAGCCTCCCATTTTGCCCGTTTAAATCTGCAATCTCATTCTTGCGGTTCTGATCCATCCTTCATCCCCATACTATAGGTGACATTTGGAACAAAGAGATGGGGGTAGGATTGAAAAGATATTTGGTGATTTTGAACATAACGTATTTAGTACTTACAGGATGTAGATCTTTACATATTGAGATCCAACAAAGTTACATACGTAATTCAAATTTTGACTTTTAGTTTAACATGGCCACAGAAAATGGGCTTCTGGGTGAAAGTCTTATGTCTGTTTGACCCATCCATCAACCCTGACCCCATTCCTTTGTGGACTTTTTTATTTGTCATAATACTACAACTGTTTGCGCCCAACAACAAACGTAAAAATGGGTCATAAAGGCTTTTCCACAGACAACCTTTCAGGTGTTCTGTTCCCTGTGCGTGTGCATCTTTAAGGATGTTGTACTTTCTGTATAGGAACAAAACATTGTCACTGAACCACTTGTCAAACATGAATTTGGCAAAGCAAATTAGTAATATGTAAAAATGTTCTGTAAAGGTTAGATGTTTATCGCAAGTTAAGGAACCTAGGGTTAGCGTTCAGGTATATAAATGTAGTCAGAAAATGCAAATAAGTGTTCAGAGGAGCAGGGAGGTCCACTGACAAGATAAATGCTGACTAACACGCTCTCTGAAAGCAAGCTGGGCTGCTGCTATACTAAGCAGATCAAGCGCTCACACTGCTGCATCATTATTCATCCCCAGGACTGTGTTCAGATGAAGCTGTGTATCTAATGACGGGCTCTCAGGACATCGAATCATCTGCAGGAACGACGGGACTGTAAATGAGTGTGTGTCAGCATGCTTGTGTTCGCATTCTGTATTCATGATGGTTTAAGATTAATGAGGGCCGCTCTGTCCGCTCAGTGTTTCCTGAGTGTATAAGAGACTCTGTGTGTCCATGTGTGTCCGTGTGTGTAGCTACACGCATGTGCACTTTGGAGATTGATCATCAGGAGGAAAAAAAGCTACAGGTTTTGACATTCCTGCTTTCCCCCAGTCACCTGATTTCCACACCCCCATTTGTTGTGTCTCAAATGGGATACTTCCATTATTACACTGCCATGTCTTTCACTGGGAATACATTGGTAGTGTGTGCGTTTCGACCGGCTAGTGTTGTCTCAAATGGTAACCGACTGCTTTGTCTTCAACAGAAGTGATGATCGCCGCTGTAAGTAAGCTAGCTAGCAACGCTAAAGTTCATGATAGGAAATCTGACTACTTAATTGACCAAATAAAAATATTTGAAGAGAAAACTGCCTCTGTTAGCAAGCTAGCTAGCACGGTTATCATTTGTGAACTGCTCAATTGCCCAAATAAAATTAATGGCGGCTAGTTTTCAACACCAGTACAGTGGTACATTTGCTTCAAAGTGAAACAAAAACATATATAACTTGTATTTGTACAATGCTGTGTTTACCTGAGCAAAGCAATCGTGGCTTGTCGAATAACTTCTGTTACGTATAGATAAGATGTTAGTCGTTGGGTGTGAGAAGTTTCCAGCGTTTTACCTTTGTAAACATTAGGATTGCAGCATCAAAGTTATCATAGGACTTTTAATTTTGCCATATACTTCACAATTTGACACGCTTAAAATAGCAAATGTAATTAGATAAGTATGCAAATTGAGACACAGGGCTGGCCTTTATACCCAAATTAGGACCCACCTGCCTCTCTTTAACCCCAGTTTATATATATCTGCCTCTCAGTGGGTGCCATTTGCCAGATTTCAAAGTGTGCCTTATATAGCTTTCCTCTATTCGAAACTGTTCAAGGTTTCTGTTACGCAGTGTCTGACTGCTCACATACCAAGAAAGATCTTTATTTTATCACTTATATTTTATTATATATTTTCCAGACAGACATAACAAGAAAAACAGCAATTCAGTACAAAGACAATGTTCACACTCAAAGAAAACCCCACAACAAAAGAGTTATTTATTTTATGCGTGTGTTTCAATTTAAGATCTAGCTTAACCATGAATGCAAAAGCTCTTGAATCAGCGCATGTTTTACTCCAAAGGGTAAAATGGTTGTATAATTATTTACATCGTTTTTTTCACTTTCTCCTGAAAGATTATCCTAAATCATCTTATTTTAATCTTACCTGCCCAACCTTCTGATTTGACTTTGAACGCCACATTCAACTCAAAACGCTCAGAAACATCACAACTCACATGCTTTTACTGCAAAAATTAAACAGAAGCAAGCAGGGAAGATGAAAAAACATCATACTTACAATTACTTTTGGTCCTCAACATTTGGTAACTATGTGGAGGTATAATCCACACTGTTTATCAGATATAAACAACCTTGAATAAGAGCTGACTCAGAGTGTGGGATTGATAATGGGCCTTTACCAGATGGTTACAATTCTGAAGAGGTGGGAGCCACTTAACTGGCAACAACTGGGTCTATTATTTGTATTAAAATCAATAGTTTTGATGCCAACAGAGCTGTCAGTTACATGTCTTCCTTAAAAACACATATATACTATACAGGCAAACAGTGGAAGATTGTTTTTCTGGCGTAAGTGTTTCCTCCTAATCACTATCTCACTGTACCCGTGACAAAAGTGAGAGATCCTGCAGTGTTGAGACATATAGTTTGCAACCAATAATCCTTTGTGAGAATGGATTCTAACATCTGCAATCTGCGTGCAAAGCAGTTAAACAATACACTTGCTCATCCATTTATGAATGGAAAGAAGGCACTGGAGCGTGGTGTAGCAATACTGTAATTAGATCAAAACGATCGAGTGGAATTGTCCTTCCCCGAAAATACGCTGGTGAATGATGTTGTTATACTGTTCAGGACTGCATTCACTTGCACTCCTGGAACGCTGCAGTCCTTGAACAAGCTCTAGATTTCTCTTTGTAAAGCAATAAAATCAGTCCACTGTTTTAGCTGCGGCTGAGGGGGGGAAATCCAATAACAGTGAATCAATTTTCATCCATTATAGTGTTATTTCCAAACCTCCGCAGTGGGCTATACATGACAATTCCCAATCTACATATCAAAGTGAGTATTCTACATGTAAGGGCTTTAAATCAACCTGGTGATTTAACTAAATAAAAATTGTTTTACCCAGTGCTTTGGAGGGAAACTTGCTCAACTTCTTGCCATTTTAGCTCTCTCCTTCTTCAAGAATAAGCTGGTAGAAGCTGGTAATTCGACAAAGGGCCAGTTCAGTGGCTGGTGTGCTGAAAGCAGTAAGGTGGAAGATTCCTGGTTTGGCATGACTTGGCTTGACTTATCTGCTGATCTCATTTGAGACAAGACGGTGGGAAAAAAAACGCCAACACCTGACACATCGGTTAACTCGGCTCACGGCTGGGCTCCGCTCCAAAGCTGTCTAGGCCAATAACGTCTATGCTGTACATACACACACACACACACATGTGCATTCACGCGTATACTGTTATGTGTCCCAAAGCGAACCATGGAGAAATAGTTGAAGATGTTTAAACAGAGGACAAGTGTTGAGGATAGTCATGTGGTATGTTTGTCCATGTTAAAACTAATTGATTAATCCCCTTAAACACACATACCAAAAAAGAAATAAAACAGGTATGGCCTGATTATGAAAAAGCAAACAGATGATGAAGATGGCAGGAGATTCTGTAAACTGATGCTATTCTATGTGTTGCTCCATTGAAGTCATTTACTATCACAGTAGCTTAATTATCTCTCTATATATCTGTTTATTTTTTTTAACTAATGGTGAAAACAAACAATTTGATTTGTTGTATGTGTCACCATAATAAAATAATTTGTAATCAGGGCCGTTTGCAAGATTTTGGTAATTTTATAATCCCCAACAAATGGCTATATGTAAAGATATGTGTAATTAACTAGGGTGTGCCGTCTCTTAGATATTGAATTGACTAATTGGTTGTTTTAGACATAGTCAATTTATATTTCTTCCATTCTCCTGATGAATGACTTATTTACAAGATACTTTTGAGCAAATCTCTGGTAAACACAAGATAGTGGTGCTTTTGGATCATTCTTTGTGGAAAAACTAAATTGGACAGATAGACGATGAAAGCAAATAGACTAGTTTGAATATCTTTTGTTGAGGACAGCCTTAAATTCATCCATTTAATTGTATTTTCTGAGAATAAACTATTTCAAGATGTTGCCGGTGGTTGACTGAACCTGCAAACCAATTATTTGCAAATATTTGTGTTTTATTTTAAAGCAAGGCATCCAAATATATAACAAGGATTACTTGGGCCCCAAAATAAAAGGTTGCAGATCCACAGAGCACTGCAGTGACTCAGATATGTGCGATGGCTGCAGTGTTGACAGTCAGAGGTAAAATCGTAGCTCAGCTCAGAAGCAATCTCTCCTGGCCTGTGACACTTTCTTCCAAATCTGCTCCACCTTCACAGCTCCTGTCACTGAAATCTGTGTGTGTATGTGTGTGTGTGTGTGTGTGTGTGTCTGGTTGTGTGTGTGTGTTTGTGTCTGGTTGTGTGTTTGCAGTTACATGTACCTGTATACAGTATGTGGGTTTGCCAGCTAGTATACATTATGTTTTTATATGATAAATACATGTGTGTTTTGTGAGTGTGTGCATTATTTTGAGTCAAGATGACTTTTTCTCCTTCTACTGCTGCCACTTTCCTCGAGGGCGAGTCTTTTGTCTGAAAACCGTAGAGTGCCCTGCACATACTAATGACTGTGTTATATAATAAATGCACTTTATGGCCACCTGCAATTAATGGATCGAGGACATTACTACAATGGAGGATAAAAGTACTGCATTTGGCCCAAAGGGAAAAACAACTCTTTAGCTTCTGGGGTTAAGAAATGTGATCTACATTTAACTTCCATAAAATCTTATATAGGCTATTAAATAAGGTTGCTAGGTACAAAATGAATGAAACAGTACCGAAGGAGTGGCAGACCGGGGTGGTGGTTCCCCTCTTCAAAAGGGGGATCAGAGGTAGGGCTGCACGATTCGGGGAAATAATCTAATTGCGATTTTTCTGAAAATTGCGATTGCGATTCGATTTGCGATGTTTTTTTAAGCGACCCAACGGAAGTTTATTGTAAAATGCGGCCATATCTCCGGCTAGGAAGGTCGTATCAACGTGCTCCCGTCTCTAGCACCCCCGCAGCCCGAGCTACGAGTGAAAGAACTAAACTTACATGAAAATTCCGTTGGGTTGCTTTAAAGTCAAGCTTCAGTTTAAGATTCACCCTGTAATAGAAACATGTGATGGAGCATTACTAACCGGACTCAGATGGTTTGTTTCACCAAACCATCTAGGAAAGCTCCATTGGAAGCCATTTGGAAAGGGCAGGCACTTTCAAAAATACTTGGCAGGTGATTGGATCAATATATCACCTTCTATCATGGGCCACTTCTGATTGGTTAACAATGGCTGGTACATGTGGAGCACAGCACTTCTGATTGGTGTGGATGACTGACACACAAGAAGAACAACAAAAAAAATGTAAAAAGAAATCGCAGGCTTTGCTATTTGATAATCGCATTATTTCAAATCGCGATTTCAATTTAGAATCGATTACTCGTTCAGCCCTAATCAGAGGGTGTGTGCCAATTATAGAGGCATCACACTGCTCAGCCTCCCCGGGAAAGTTTACTCTAAGGTACCTGAAAGGAGGGTCAGGCCGATTGTCGAACCTCAGATTGAGGAGGAACAATGCGGATTCCGTCCTGGTCATGGAACGACGGATCAGCTTTTTACTCTCGCAAGGATCCTGGAGGGGGCCTGGGAGTACGCTTATCTGGTCTACATGTGTTTTGTAGACTTGGAGAAGGCGTATGGCCGGGTTCCCAGGGAGTTACTGTGGGAGGTGCTGCAGGAGTATGGGGTGAGGGGGTCTCTACTCAGGGCCATCCAATCTCTGTACTCCCAAAGCGAGAGCTGTGTCCGGGTCCTCGACAGTAAGTCGGATCCATTTCCGGTGAGGGTTGGCCTCCGCCAGGGCTGCGCTTTGTCACCATCCTGTTTGTAATATTCCTGGATAGGATTTCGAGGCGTAGTCGTGGGGGGGGGGGTCTGCAGTTCGGTGGACTAAGGATTGCACCACTGCTTTTTGCAGATGATGTGGTTCTAATGGCTTCATCGGTCTGCGACCTTCAGCACTCACTGGATCGGTTCGCAACCGAGTGTGAAGCGGCTGGGATGAGGATCAGCACCTCCAAATCTGAGGCCATGGTTCTCAGCAGGAAACCGATGGACTGTCCACTCCAAGTAGGGAATGAGTCCTTACCCCAAGTGAAGGAGTTCAAGTATCTCGGGGTCTTGTTCTCGAGTGAGGGAACAATGGAGCGTGAGATGGGCCGGAGAATCGGAGCAGCGGGAGCGGTACTGCAGTCGCTTTACCGCACCGTTGTGACGAAAAGAGAGCTGAGCCAGAAGGCAAAGCTCTCTGTCTACCGGGCCATTTTCGTTCCTACCCTCACCTATGGTCATGAAGGATGGGTCATGACCGAAAGAACGAGATCGCGGATACAAGCGGCCGAGATGGGTTTTCTCCGCAGGGTGGCTGGCGTCTCCCTTAGGGATAAGGTGAGAAGTTCAGTCATCCGGGAGGGACTCGGAGTTGAACCGCTCCTCCTTCGCGTCGAAAGGAGCCAGTTGAGGTGGTTGGGGCACCTAGTAAGGATGCCACCTGGGCGCCTCCCTAGGGAGGTGTTCCAGGCGCGTCCAGCTGGGAAGAGACCGAGGGGTAGACCTAGGACCAGGTGGAAGGATTATATCTCTTCGCTGGCCTGGGAGCGCCTTGGGATCCCCCAGTCAGAGCTGGTTGATGTGGCCAGGGAAAAGAAAGTTTGGGGCTCTCTGCTGGAACTGCTACCTCCGCGACCCGACCACGGATAAGCGGGAGAAGATGGATGGATGGATGGATGGATGGATGGATGGATGGATGGATGGATGGATGGATGGATGGATGGATGGATGGATGGATGGATGGCTGGATGGTACAAAAATGAATTAGAGGGCTTTAACGTTTATGCTAACCATCTATTTAATAAGATTATAACAGAGTGTGAAAAGATGAGGTTTAGATAACAATATTTCTTAAGGCAGTTCTGTTGAGGACAAATGTAGTCCAACAATAAAGTGCTGATTCTGAATGAAATATCTTCTGTTGCCAGTCACTCTCCCATTGCCTTTCAAGCTCCATTATTGGAAATGCTTTATTTTCCCAGGCTACTTAAACTAACCACTGGATGACATGCACTTTGTTGGTAATAATAGCGCTGTAAAAGAGTTCTCCCTTTGTTTCCTAAGATTTTCTTACCATTTCTCCATTATAAAGTGCTTTTTCTGGCTTACATCAGCACTGCTTTTATGTCCGATGCGGTTTGTTCAGTTCTTCCTAAAGGCCCTAGCAAAGTAAACACAGAACAAGTGGAATGAAAAGGAATGAAATACATTTTGATAAAGGTTCTCTTAGGTCATATGCTCAATTTCAGGTTCATATTTTGTGTGACATGTCTCCATGCTTTAATGTTCCAAAAGCTCTTTATGTTTCTCATACTGCCTGTGCTGCAGCACCTCTTTTCACCCTCTGTCTGAAACCAGAGCCCAGTCTGCTTTGATTGGTTGGCTGGATGGCTCTGTTGTGATTGGTCGACGGCTTAGAGATGTCCCTACTCTTAATCACGTGCACTGTGTTTGCGCGCTATAGTCAATAGAAGCGAGAGTGTAACATAGTGATGTCATGATGGAGGGAACACAGGGATTTAGCAGACCATTTACATGCACAAAAACCTTTATAACATACTACAGTTAAGGAAAACCCCAAAAAGCAAAATAGAGCCTCTTTAAAGTATAAGAGAAACTGTGTCAAAATATTACAAATCAACCAATGTAAATAAATAAATAAATGAAAAGATTGGGTATTGACAAGTTGCTACTTTGGATATTTTTAACATTTATATTTTATTAAACATTTTCAAAAGACAAAAACACACGGACAAGGACATGGCTCACACAAGTAAGACAGGACATAACATGAAGGGTTGGGGGTAGGGGTATTACAGTGTCAGTTACATTTGATGTGTGCATATGGCGTTGTATTTATACATGATTTGCTTCATAATATGGGTATACTTCATTGTTTAATAGGTAAATAAATAGATAAATAGTCAAATAAATAAATACATATATACATGCACACATATGTACATATACACACACACATCTCTTCCTTTTATGATTAATTCACCTATTCATCCATTTCCCATTTAATTTCACTTTCTTTCATTATTATTACCGTTATTTTTCTGTTTCTTCATAGCATATTTCTCTTTATTTATATTTATTTATTAATATTATTAATTAATATTATTATATTTATTGTTAGCAGCCGAGATGGTTTGAGTCCAGGAAAGCCCTTATCTTATCCCAAAGCCTGTTGTCTGGCTTAACCAAATATAACAGGGAGAAAGCAGCTTCTTCCATACTTTAATTGAAGCAGTTGGGCTTTCTGACTTTCCAGTTCATAAGAACGAGGCGTTTAGTTGAAAGGCATGCTAGGGCTATAAGTTTACTTGCAAATGTTGATGTTATGCCATTGAGCGGGGATCCCAGCAAGCATGTAGCTGGAGTTAAGAGTATCTCTATGTTCAGGATCTCAGCGAGAGTATCTCCAACTACGTCCCATAGAGATTTTACAGCCGGACAGGACCAAAGACAATGTCAAAGGGTACGCACTTCCGCACAACCATGCCAGCATAGGCCCGAGAGTGTTTGATCCATCTTTTTGAGTCCACAGGGTGTGATGTATGCTCTGTGAAGGATTTTTAACTGTATTACTCTAAACCGGACACACTTGGAGATTGATGTTGAGTTCGACCAGATTCTGTCCCACTCAACTGGGGTAAGGGTGATGCCTAAGTCCTGCTCCCATCTTTTCTGTGACTGCAGATTAGTATTGGCGGTTGAGGTGAGGAGAAGTTTATATATACCTGAAATCATTCCTTTCTTGTTTGCAAGTCTTTTTAGGTTCATATCAAGGTGTTCATGACAACCTATCTTTATACCTTTTGATGTTAAGTTTTTAATATTTGATTGTAATTGCATATAGGAGAAGAAGGGGGATTTATTCAGATTAAAATGTTCCATCAACACTGTGAACGGAGTTATGATATTGTTTTTTACTATTTGCCCAATGTGTTGTATGTCATGTGCTTGCATATGTATATTATTCAATGGGTTACAGCCCGCTGTGAATATTGGGTTTTTCCATAATGGGCGTGAAGGGGGGAAATACCAGTGATGCCTAGCCTCCTTTGTACAGATTTAACCACACTGATAGAAAATTGAATTAATGGATTATTCAGACTGGATTTGGGGGAGTACCATAATGAATTTAAAGATATTGATTTATTGTTTTCTGTAATTATTTGTCCTTCCAGCCAGTCCCAGTTAGCTTTTTTCGGTGTCGCTCCATAACCCCATACTATAGGGAATCTGGCATTATATGAGAGATAATATAAGTATAAATTGGGTACCCCCAGTCCACCTGTTCTCCTCGGCATAGACAACTTTTTATGGTTGATTCGTGGTTTTTTATCCTTCCATATGAATTGAGAGAATATAGTATTTATTTCTTTAAACCAATATTGTGGGATTTGAAGGGGAATTGAGGATATTATATAGGTCAATCTTGGTAGACATTCATTTTTAACACATCCACCCTTCCCCACAGCGATAGGGGTAAAGTAGTCCATCTTCTCAAGTCATCTTTAATACTTCTAAGTAAGCCTGGATATTTGACGTAAAATGTGTGACTGCAATCACTTGTTTTTAGAGATATAGTCCAGTAAAAATCATACTTTAGTAAAAAATACAATGCAGGGCTGTTCTATTGTGCTTCATTTCATTGTACAGGTGTTTTTACTTGGCAGTGTGTGTGTGAGTGTTTTTTTTTTTGTATCCACCAGCCTTTTGTAAATCTCCACCTCTGGATCCACATGCAGGCCTGGAATTCAATTCTCCTTTGCTTTGTGTCTCTCTTGGATTTAGTGCTATCTCTAAAAAAGAGATTAAGGCAGAGACAAAAGACAAAAACAAAACCCTTTTTATAGAAGCTTCATACACAACTTCAGGCGACACAACACAGGTCCTTGTTGAGTAACACGCTGCAGGGCAAGCAGATAAACCGTGTCCTCCATTACTTCAGACCAGAGATGGCAAAAGTACCCACATCCTTTACTCAAGTAGAAGTACAGATACTCGTGTTTAAAAATACTCTGGTAAAAGTAGAAGTTCTGACTAAACTTCTTTACTCAAGTAAAAGTAAAGAAGTATGGGCTTTGAAATGTACTTAAGTAAAAAGTACCCATAACTACCAGCTGTTTTAAAGAGTACCTGACCTCCCTTTATATTAATAGAACAATAATGTCATTGCTAGCTAATGAATGTTTCCATGCTGAACAACGGCAACATGACAACGTTTTCATTGGTCCCTCTTCTTTAGAGAAGACCAGGAAATGATGGATACACGGATCGTGTTCAAATCAATAGGCACGCAATGACTCTAAATAATAATGATCACGCCACCAAACACACATTCAAACTAAAGGAACCAGCCTGTTTGGAAAATGGAAGAAGTAGAAAGTACAGGTATTTGGGTTCAAAATGTAACAAGTGAAAGTAAAAAGTTGTCAGAAAAATAAGTAGTGGAGTAAAGTACTGATACCAGAAAAATGTACTTAAGTACAGTAACGAAGTATTTGAACTCCACTTCTTCCCACCTCTACTTACTGCGAGGGAACAGCAGAAAGCCCGTTCTCCCTCTCAAGTATCCCTCTTGCGACTCTGATGTCACAACGGTGCAGATGGGCAGCTGTAACCCTGGAGCAGAAATTGTTTCAAGCTCAGTTAGCAGATGACCGAATGAGCGATATAAAAGGTTCAAATGGGAGGAGTGGGAGGGCGGGGGGGAGTGTGGCGGCTGGCAGTTGGTGTGGTGAAGATGCTTGCGGTTGTAAAAACAGAAGCTCAGGGGGATGCAGGGAATGGTGTCAGATGCTGAGACATACGCAGACATGATGGGTGCTGAAAGAAGGGCAGCTTGTAAGCGCCGCTGATCCTTGGCAAAGCTGTGTTGGATCAAGCAGGGGGGGTTAGGCTTTTGATTGGCAGCTGATAAAGAGGAAGTGAAGTGTGTGAATGGCTGTCGTTTCCCACAATCTGTTGGTTTTATCTTCCTTTAGGTTTTACTCTTAAGCTTTTTTTTGTTGTTGTTATACTCTGCAGAACACTTCATGGTCTTTGCAGTGGTGCCATGGTTCAAGGCCTGGGGAGTAACCTATTACATGTAAAGGGATAATCAGGATAAAAAGAAAATGATCTGGTCCCCTACAGTTAGGCCTACATAAGAAAAACTGTTCCTTTTTTTTATATTGGGGATTACTTGCAGGATTACAATGTTGCTAAACCCCTAACCCTAACCCCCAAAAAGAGCATTATACTGTTTGTTGTAAAAGGATCAGATTTGATTTCTTCTTTGTAAGCTTTACTGTTCTGTAGTACTGACTTTGCTTTATGGTTTTCACTTACTTTAGTAAATGTGTTCTTCTTTTAATTCAGTAGATGAACCCAAATGTTCATAAAATAGTGTGTTTGAGTTTAACTGTATGTCCAGCAGTGGCTCAGTCAGTAGGGGCTTGTACTCGGAGCTGTATGGTCGCCGGTTCAAGTCCCCGACCAGACCTAAAATATGGAGTGTGGACTGCTACTTGGAGAGGTCCCAGTTCATGAGGGAGGGGTAAATGTTGTTGGAATTTGAATAAAAAATGTTTTCTTGACTATCATAACAAATTCCGGTGGTTGGAGCTTAAAATAAATGAATTCGAAAATGTACATGGCACTAAGGACCACCCTAATGTGTTTCATTGTTGGTGTATAAATTAAATATCTAAATTTATATTTTTTTGATGCTTAACAACGTGGTTTCTTCTTTTCTAAGGTTACATTGTTCTGTTGTCTTACATCATACACTCTTACCATGTTTAAAGTAACCCTCCCAACCCTGCCTGCTTCATATTCATATTATTCCCCACATGTACACTTGGGAGTCAGAGATTTAACTTGGAACTGACAGTTTACACAGCCATTTAAAAACAGGGAGCGTTTCAGGCCCCCATGATACCAATTTAAATCCAACCTGTGCTGACATAGTAAAACAAGGTTTAATAAGTTGTTTGTAATTACGAAGAGTTAACATTCACTTTCAACAGCAGCATGATTAAAACCCCAGAGGAGAGCTGCATCCTCCTGCATTTCATTTAACTTGCTGTCAGATAGACCTGAAAACCTGAATAACAGACTGGGAGTGGAATTTGTTCAATGTAAGAGAGATATGCTTGTGTAAATGTTATGGGTCCAACACTTGTGAGTAAGGGTCATCTAGTAGTTGGGGTACAAGCAAGAAACAGGCACACCATGTGACTATGGTGGGAGAGAAAATAAGTGAAAGTCAGGTTGTGTGTAAGATGCAAACAGATGTCCTATATATATTCATGGTGCACTGTTGGAGGAGCCTGTGACTTAAGCTTTTCATTGCCATATCTATAGTGTAGCTACTGGGCACATGACAATAAAGCCTTGAAATTAGTAAGAAAGCAGATGAAGGACAGACTGAGAACATTTTATGAAGTGAACTCATTGTTAAGTAAAGGGAGATAACAAATAAAAACTGAACAGATATCACTGTATTGAATTGGCGAGAGTTTTTCCAGTATATAGAAAAGAGCGTTGGCTGGTTGGTGTCCCTCATGGAAACTGATCATGATTCATTCTGCGTAAAGATTTGACATGTTGTGTTATGCTGATTAGAGCTGGTTAGAGGTGACAGCACAACTGTGTAGATCAGTGTGTAGATCAGTGTGTAGGAAAAGCCTCAAACAGCACCCGGGTTATTGGTTTGATCTCCATTGCCATACTTAACATATGTGTACAGAGAAGGACTGGAAGGATGACACATATGCTGAACAACAGAGGTCAAGTGAATATGAATAAGTGTTTGTATGTGCACATGGGAAGTGTATCAGTGAGTGAGTTTATCTGTGTGAGCGAGCACCTGTCCTTGTGATGCCCCAGCCCTTCACAGTTCAACGCCTCCTTGCAGCTAATTTCCATCTAGAGGCGTCAAAGCGGAGTCTTGATTATGCTGCAGTGAAAAACAGATATGATTTACACTCCAGGCTCCCTGCTAAGAATCATTATCTGCATTCATAGCGCTACACCAAAGGTCACACTGATTTCTTCCGTCACGTGCCGACAAGACACTCCAAATGGGTCACGGAGTCACAGAGATGAATCCTTCCCACTTCCTTATCCACGTTGGACGCCTCCTTTTGTTGAGCACATGTGAAGAGCAGAAATGAAGGGCTGCTATCTCCCGCTATGCAATCCAACTGGAAGGTGGTTTCGTTGTAATTGAATTCCCCCTGGGCAGTCAAAGTCCTTCAAAGCATGGCTTTGGTTTCTTTTGTCAACATTGGTGACCGTGTCAAAGAAAAACGGGTATAAAAGAAGGGCTCTGTAGTCTTTCCTCTGCTTCAAAGGAGTGATCAGAGGTGGGAATTCTATGTGATATATATGAGGTGTTTAATGTTATAGCCATGGATTCACTCAATACAGCAGGTACTTGGAAACTAGTTTAAGGGAAGTATGAAAAAAACGGATAGACTTTAAACGTTTTCGAGTAATCTTTTTGATTTCTTCGTGTGGTAAAACACTTGAAAACAAATGACTTTACTTCACCTTTCTGGCATCTCTTTCAAGAAGAGATTTTAGGAGTGGCTGCAAGGTCAAAATACATTTTATTTTTACAGAAGAGCAGAGTTAGAGAAGCTGCAGAGTTAACACAAAACAGTTGTTTCCTGACCTTTTCACATCACCTTACATATTGAAATGAAATTGTTTATTTCCAATTAAATGTTTCAGGTTCTTTTGTCTCTGCTCTTTATAGATGTGTTCTTCTTTATTGTGTATTGGAAATAAAAAGTGAATTTGTTAACTTCAACCCCATCTCTAAACGCTGCCAAGTCTATTTATATCCGGCCAAAACATCCCGCCACTTATCTCTTCCTTATTCATCTATTCAATCCTACATCACTTCATTCCTCACTCTCTCATCCCTTAATCCTCACCCACATCCCTTCATTCACTAATCCCTTTATCCCTACAACCCTTCATCCCTTCATCCCTCCTTTTCCTCATCCCTTCATCCCTCCCTTCCCTTTATTCCTCCCTTCTCTATCCCTTTATCCCTACATCCTTTCTTCCCTCCCTTCCCTCATCCCTTCCTTCCCTCATCCCTCCATCCCTTCATCCTCCCTTCTCTTATCACTTCATCCATCCCTTCATCCCTTCAATTCTTCGTGTATTCTTTCAAATGTGTAATTCTTTGTGAGATCATTTTCTTTGTATCTGTTTTCATGGTACAATCTTTTGCAGAACCTCCACATGCTGAATATGTATACAAACAGTCCACATACTAATGTATTTTTGATACTTTTATCATGTGGGCTTCTACTTCCTATCAGGATACAGGAAATTGAAATGTTCACTCTAATTCTCCCTCATCTCACTTCACTGACTGAGAGGTGCAGAAGTTCATGGTGCCCAGTTACAATGCAGTTTAATCAATGACTGCACTCCATATTAATCTCAGCTAATGTCAGAGAGGCTGGCAATAAAATATGTATAACGCGCCTCGCTGGCCTCACACATCTCCATTCTCTGTTCCATTGAGTGGAAAAAAAGAGATATAATTCTCACATCATGGAAATAGTATTTTGATGAGGAGTAGCAAATGTTTTGGAAAGATCATCGGCAATGCCTTAGGCAAGCAAACATAACAGCTTTTGTATTTGGTCCCCTGCGATGTCAATCTCTTGGGTGAAAACAGACCAACAAAATCTCATCGGGTTGATACCAACTCTTGCGTCTTGCATGCTCGCAGGGTGTTTTTTGTTTGCTTGAATAATTCAGGAATATTTCCTCCTCATCTCCCTTTAAATGTAATCAAGCCAGGCTGTAATTAGATCCTTCGGAGGACCTTTCAACATACCTTCCAGGCACTTATTGGGAATTTGCATTTGTAATTGCTCTCTCTTCCCGCCGTGCTCTGCTGATTTGCAGAATAGCAATAAACAAAACATGTCTTCTAGTGCTTCCTACAGGGAATCAATGGGGAATCGTTGTTTTAATCATAAGATAGCTTGATTGGAAAAAAGGCGTTTAGTTTTCGAGCTCATAACCTCGGCCACCCCGAGCATCAGTAACCAAAAGGTTCAGGTTTGGTCCCCACAAAAACCAATAATCCATCTATCAGCAGCCATTTGTCATGTTTAAATGTCCTTGAGCAAGACCAATGAACCTTCCCCTGCTCACTGAGAGAGTTTCCCTCAGGGCGTCCGCTCCTTATGTGACCCGTGCCTTAACGGCCACACATTTAGAATCTAAGTCAGTCAAGTTAATGTGCAGGAGAGAATATCGACCGAGACATTATTGTCACGGTGATCGGCCTTTAAGAGATGTAAATGGACAATTACTGTTAAAAAGTGTCACTTTAAAACAATCCAACACAGGAAAGTGTGTCTTTGAAGCCAGGTAATAAATAAAGACATTATCAGCAAACAGTCTAGTGCAACTGTAATACTAAATATGCCATCAATGGGCACAGTAGAGCCGATTCGAATTCGGAACAAACCAGAGATGGGTGATGAGAACCAGGTGTTTGTGGTCTTCAATAATTCATAAGAGATGATTCAGCAATATCTCATACTATCATTCACTTCAAGGAACAAAAAGGTCCCTTTAGCCCATTTGTGTATGTGTTAACACCCCAATCTGAATATTAGACATATATAATATTAGCCCGCTGATGTATGATTAGCAAATGGCTGTTATTCACTCGAGGCAACCCGCCAGCAGCTCCATTACATCTCCAAAAACGAGGCAAACATTTTCAAACAAGCATTCATTGGATTAACTGACTACATATATTGGCATTCTTAATTGGTACTTTCTAACCAAAAGACACATAAAAACCTAATGAACTAAACAATAAAGTGATGTGTTAATAGATTTCATCTCTTCTTTGAATGTCTCTGAGGGCCAGGCTGGTCTCAGTGCACTTCGCCAGCAGCTGCAAATAGTAAATATGGTGGTTGACGGCATACTCGACCAATCAGATTTGATCAGTGCTGAAAGTGCCCTAAGTTCCTCAACTTTTAGGACCCACCAACCAGGGAATTTTAGGGTAGTAAACAATTATGATTTACGCATTTAAGAAAAAAAATATGGAATTGTTATTTTTCTTTGTTAGTCTACGGCAGGGGTGTCAAACTCAAATACACAGTGGGCCAAAATTAAAAAATCGGTAGTCGAGGGCCGGACTAGTTCAATGTTTATTGCAAAACGTATTGAAATGAATTATTGCACATATTAAACCTGGAACTAACAAAGCTTAAATTATTGCCTATAAAAACAACATTAAACATTAAACATTAAATAATCAGCTGCATTCATTTCTTATGGCTCTATCTGCAGCTTTTCCTCAGTCATTTCTTATGATTACATTTTTCCACAGGCCAACAACAGCTTCAAAAAAACAATTTCCCTCAAAGAAAAAACCAAACATGCCCTGTTGTCTCAAGAAAAAAAGTGCAGAGGGAAACATCCATTAAACTCAGTTGCTGCTCTGTGATGCTAGTTCAAGCCAGATACTTGGCATCTCATCTTGGGTGCAAGTTCATCAATGTTTGGGCTCAGGCTCTGAGCTGAGGAAACCCTCAGGATAGAGTGAAGGTATGCGTGCAATATACCGGCAGGCCAGATCTAATAGTAATTAAGATTATCCTGCAGGCCGAAATTAAATCCACCATTGGCCTTGAGTTTGACACATGTGGTCTACGGGCATCATTGTTCTTGCACCCTATAACAATTGAATACTTCAGAAGAATATGACCTGAAAGTTCGACTTTTAAATTGGAAGTACAACCACATAAGCGGGATAAGTTTTGTGTACATCCTCCAAAACATAAAGGATATATAGAGAGCTAAGCTACACACTGAAGAAACTTTTTTTAGCTCTTACAAGAGAAATGCAAATGTGAAAAGGACAGCGTAAATTCGTCCTTGTACAGTAGATATCGCGATTTGCTCCTATTCAAGAAAAATCACTTTCCTTTTCATGAAAATGTGAGAAAGGCAAAAGGAAGCCATGTGTTGTACAGCTCAACAAGCACGTCCTCTTTGGAAACAACAAATCAAGTATTTAATTGGATTTTGCTCATTATTATCTGTTCTTTTTCATCTTCCCCCCTTCTCTGTCTAGCTTCTTGGAAATAAAGAGCATTCAATTACTTCGAGGTCAATTTCTCTCCACGGCAGGCTGTGTTGGAGCGAGGGGACGGGCCGCTAACCACCGGGTGATGTGTGGTTTATGGATGACTTCTTCTGGGGCTCCCGGGGAGTCTGTGTCTAAGTGTAGCTCCTTAAGGGTCGAATTAGCCCCCTGATCCACTAATCAATTTAGAAAGGGGGAGAAAATTAACACAAGCAACATTATACATACTCCAAACTCATTTCAAACTGAACCTGCAGGTCTGAAGGTTGTGAATGATGTCTTCCTCCAATAAATATGCTGTTGTGGTGAATTTACCCTTTCCTAACCGTGGTAATTCATCATATAAAGATATATGTGCATGTCAGGTCACTTATCAGGCAAATTCAACCCGGGTACAGAAGTGTGTGAACGTCGTCTCTGACCTGTATAAATCATATCCTGTGGCATATTTAAAGTATTATCGTGCCATAATGAAATATTCAAATGCGACCTGCTTCTAGCACGAAGGAGCAGGTAAGTCTGTGATGATGACATAAGGGCCTGGGAGGAATAAATGGGATTCATAGGAAATGAATCAGAGTCTCCAGGAGTCTAGGTGTGACGGATGAGGCCAGAAAGTGGGTCAGAACCACAGGTTGGTTGGTTGGCTGCACAACTGGGTCGAGACACAACGCCCCGGGCATGGAGGGAGAGTCCGCGCTCTGCAAAAAAATGCGCTTTCTACACCGTTTCCCTTATTAGCATCATAATCTTTTCTTTTAAATCAGTAAAGAATGAAAACACAGTGACACTGCATCTTTAAAAACTTGGATTTTAAGTTTTTTTGAGCTCTTAAAGGTCCCCTGTTATACTGTTTTGCATCAATATATTATAGGTCTCAGATATATACAAACATGTCTCTGAAGTCTTTGGCTCCAAACACCAAACAGATCATTGCAGCATCCCATAATCCCCTCTGTTTCAGCCCTGTTTCAAAAGTGCTGATTCTCTGTCTGTTACTTTAGATGAAGATAAGGAGCCCCTCCCCACGCCCCTCTGAGAGATATTTGGTTAAAAGAACACAGTGGTGCTCTAGGAGGAGATTCAGGTGATAAGGTGGGGGGGGGGGGGGGTTACCTTGGTTGGTGATTGGCTAATGGTTACACAAGGCAAATAATCATATGACATCATAAAGTGGCCAAAATCTGATCAGCTCATTTTCAGACAGGTTTTTATATAAATGGATCAGGACAAAAAGAGAGAGAATCTTTTTTCCTGAAACTTTCAGAATCTCTTTACACAGAGGGGACACATGTTGATGTAGAAGAGACATGAAAAAGTGGATTTTGCATAATAGGTGACTTTTAAACCTCATCTTGATAATGGGATTGTGTACACTGTTTCCCTTATTAGCATCATATGTCTTTCTTGTAAATCAGAGAAAGAGTGAACACACAGTAACACTGCATCTTTAAAAACTTGGATTTTAAGTTTTTTGGAGCTCTTAAACCTGTGCTTGAATAGAGGCAGACGGCGAGGAAAGAATACCTGGCAGCAGAAAGTGGTTTCACTAAGATAAACCAATAAGTGGTTCATGCATTAAACATGAACTGCTAAGTTAGGATGTGCCGTCCCTGAGAGTTACGGCTTTGAAAGGAACTCATTCCTATTTTAATCACAGTGGAGGTTCAATTAATCACTGCACGGTTTAGGGGTGAATTTGATGAATATTCAGTTGCCAAGTAAAACGACTTCTGACCCCGGCTACTTGCACTGGTTTTAATCATATTCCTGCACATTGCGCTTCATCCTCCAGTGGTAATCTCTGAGGAGCGGCGTCATACAACTCAAGGTTGCTTTTTTTTATTTGTGAGACATGTTTCATGGGATGAAAGCTTCCCGAAATAGAAATGTGACAGCTCTATTTTTAGAAATAGTGAAACAAAGAGGCATGAAAGCAGAATGAAGGAACTTGGCAGCGTTCTGTATATTCATCCTCTGCTCTGTGTGGTCTGAGGACCCCGGAGGCTTCAGGAGAAACAATATCAGAGTCTCTAACAGACAAAAGGCTCTTCAACCAGCTGCCGACTATGATGTGTGCTTTATGAGGTTCATTAAAATAGCTGATATTAAATTATCTAGCAGTACCAATGATATGCTTGCCACTTCATTTCTTTAAAAGGGTTATTTTAGAGGGAAATGGATACATACATTAAGGCATTTTGCAACAAACCATTAACAAAGCATTTTTCTTAACGTAAGTAATTGTAGAACGTGTGAACAATAACTTAGTGAGTACAGTGGTGCAATGAGAACTTTGTGTTATTTGTGTAGGGCGACCTGAAAATAAGTATCTCAAACAGTCCCTCGTTAAAAAGAAATAGGATTTACCAATTGGATTTGAAATATTGCAGAAAATCATTTTTAGGCACCACTTTATACTATTTAATTGTGGCTCTGGTTTTAAAATTGAATATAACTTTGTGCTTTAAATTCGATTTGATAAAATGGCCTTGTTTATGAAACCCTTCAGATCCGACAAGGTTTCGTCTGTCATGGCTGGAGGGCAGGGTACACAGGACCCAAATGCAGAATGTTGTTTGAAATCCAAAATACTTTTATTGCGGAACTAGGTCAGGCAACAAAGTAAAATAAGGCAAGGCAAGGCCAACCGTAGAATCCCTCAGAACAAAATCCTTCCAGCAACATCAAGACTCTCACAACGACAGACAGAAAAACCAGAACTTAAATGCACACAAGACTAATCACACAAACAAGACACAGGTGAGGAGGGAGGAGAAAACACAGGGGCACAAGGTGAACACAATCGGGTAATCAGGCAGGAGGGAAAACAGACCGAAAGCAACAGACAAGACGGGGGGTGAACACTTTTCAAAATAAAACAGGAAACCAAAGACAGATCTAGAAAAGACAAAACACAACACAGACAGATCGTGACATCGTCAAAGGTTAAACAAATATTATGTTGCTTAGAAAACTTCTTTATTTGTTCATTCCTCAAAATATGTGTCGTTTTAACCTAAAATGTAATTCCCAGAGAGCGAAGAGTGAGGCAACAAATGTACAAAACAACATAGGAATATAATAATCCTTTTAAATATCTTTAAAGATGGTAAGCATGGCTTCTCTTTAAAAGTACAGTGAGTAACATAGCATTTTAAAGAGTACAATCCTGTCATAAATCACCCCCTGGACCAGTTACCTACAACACTGAAAAACAAATCATTGATACTGAAGGGGATTTACGTGAAAGTGTGACCTGAAGACTCCAGCTTCATTTCTTAAAACATCTGTGTATTGACGATTCTGTCTCTTAAAGACTAACAACTTTATTACCACCATTTCCATTACTAATGCTGGAGAAACAAGATTGAGACACTGAAAATGTCCAATATAATCAGGCAGCAGCACAAAGCAAAGCTGTAGCTCAAAGAGAGACTTTCAATAATGGTAGAATAGAATAAAAGCACACAGGATTAAACAGTTTTTTATCTTATTGGCAGGGAAATGAAAAGCTAAATAGCCAGTCACATGTCAGTGGCATCCTCAAACAAATGGACATGGATCTGCCCTGTTATGGATGAATAAGGGTCGGACTAATCTTCTTACACGCGCTATCGCCCCCGCTGATTAACCAGGGATTAAAAATGCACCGGGTCCTGCACGAGAACATTTTAGTGGGTCGCTTTTTTAAGAGCAGAGCCGAGTATCTCCAGACAGCAATTTAGCGCTTTAGCTCCCCTGGCCACACTGGAAACGATGGAGCCGAGCTGCTGAATGCTGACACATTAAAGCAGGATCCTCAGAGTGTCTCGCTGTCTGCCAGAGACCCTGAAATGCAGATGAGTCTATATGGTGGCTGCTGAGGAGATGTGAGGAATCCTCAACCCGGACAGGATGGGAGGCTGGAGGAGAGAAGAAGAGAGTGGAACTAATACAGAGACATTCACTCTGCAGGACTTCATGCTCAGCTCCAAATTTCCACTCATATCTGAATCCTTTCTGTGACTGTCCATTTCTATTCCGGGATGCAAACAACAGCCGAGACCAATACGAGCTGACAGCTATGCTGAAAAGGTTTAGAGAGACAATAATGAAGGATGTCATGTTTGTTTTTGGACCTTACACTTCTTACTGCTTATTTCAAGCCCGTGATTTGGTTTCGGTGTGTACTCTTAAGGTTTGGTTCGATAGAGGCACCTCCACTCAAAGCTTTCTCTGTCACTAGAATACTACCAACATATTTCACCTGAGAAAAAATCTTGTCATACTCAGTTTGTTCTTCCAAGTTCTGATTAGTAAGGGTTTTATCACAGTCCGATTCAAAACATATCAATGGATATTATAAAAACTCTATATAAAGATCTAAGCCTATTTATCATTTATAGAGAATCAATATTAAAGAGGACATACAGTATGATGCTTATTTTATGGTCAATTTTTTTATTTCTAATGTGACGTGTTTACATGCTTTAATTTTCAATATGCCATTTATTTTTATCTTTGTCCGCACCTCTTTTCACCCTCTGTCTGAAACCAGAGCCCAGTCTGCTCTGATTTGAAAACCTGGCCCGCTCTGTTGTGATTGGTCAACGACTCAGAGATGTCCCGCCCCTTCGCCCCTATCACGTACAATGTGTTGGGGTTATAGCCAAAAGAAACGCAAGTGTTACATACTGATGTCACTATGTTCGGGAAGAAAACAAAGGAGCCTTTGCAGATCATTTACATGCACAAAAAACTATATAACACACTGCAGGAAAGGGAAAACTCCAAAGGCATAATAAGGCCTCTTTCAGATCTAACCCTAATTCAAACCATTATTTCTCTAAATCCCTGGATGATGTTCAAATCCTTCAAAGCCAACCTTTGTCTAAATAATTTACTTTTACATTATATGGCAAATACTCTTTATAAGTATTTGGTTCTTGATTTGGGACTAGATTGTGGTTATGGTGTTTAAAATGATGCAACATTACTATAAACATTTTCACATCTGAAAACACATTTTAGCTTGAGAGTGTGAGAAAATTCAGCCACTGTTTTGTAAAGATAATTTCTTTATTGAGTGTTTTTTCACTGGATTAGATGTTCATGTGATTGAGAGTCTGGTTTGGCCGTTGCAGGAACTGCATGATGTCTATCAGACGGGATGGAGAAGTGATTTTAAATTACATCTAATAACATTTAAGTAGGATCTGTTACTGTACTGGCGATGATTGCTGTTATTGGACGTAAATTAAACACATCAGAATAGTCCAAAACAAACATATGTTTTACTAATAGTGTACTTAAAAAACCTTATTCCACTGCAAATAAAAAGCTGGATTGCAACACCTTCAGCTTTAATGTGAGAGTCAGAAAGAGTCAGTGGCAGAACTTTGCCTTTTAAGCCTCAGTAAGGTAGAAGCCTGTCGAAAATAAAGTTCTCCGTCCCCTGAAAACTGTGACGCGTGCGCTCCAATTGCTGCTGTTAAACACTACTGGCAGAAGTGTTGGTTTGTGTTTGTGTGTCTGTTTGTGTTAGCATCCCTGTGTGTGTGTGTTTGTGTGTGTCTGTGTGTGTGTGTGTGTGTGTGTGTGTGTGTGTGCGTGCGCTCATGCAGTTGTCGACATGTGAATGTTACCTTCCTGTTGGTGTGTGTGAGTGTGTGTGAGTGTGTGTGTGTGTGTGTGTGTGTGTTTGTTTGTGTGTGTGTGTGTGTCTGTGTGTGTGTGTGTGTGTGTGTGTGTGTGTGTGTGTGTGTGTGTGTGTGTGTGTGTGTGTGTGTGTGTGTGTGAGATGGAGAAGGTGATGGAGAGTGTACTCCAGCAGGGAGGCAGAGGGAAATGCATCACTCTAAATAACAGTGCTTAGAGTTGGCAGCGAGGGAGGGAAGGGTTTGCCGAGCCTTGGGGGGATAGCACTCGGACAAAATGCATCACAAGTTCTTTTCAAAGAATCCGCAGACAGCAACCTTTTGCTCATGTAAAGACGGTAATGAATCAGAGCCGAGATAGATGTCAGAGAAAGCCACTTCCCCTTCGCCCTGCTCTCAAGCCCAGCAGGTGGTCTCCAGCTTGTGCTTGTTTTGTCTCTGGCCCTCGCTCTAGCATGAGTCATTGCCCTTAACATGAAGAGCAAGACAGATGAAGCAAGTGCGCATACATACGAGCACGCACTAACAAACACACATCCACCGGCCTCCAGATGAGGAACATGGCCTCCTCGGAGCACAGCTGCTCCCAGAGGCTTTCGGCAAGCTGCTCCACCCCTGCAGCCCCTGTGCCGCTCAATTTCAGGAACAGAGGGATGAATAAATAGAAGATCAATTGGGCCTCTTGGTGTGAGGATGCAGGGATATTTCCCCATTCGTCATTCAAAAGAGGCAACAAACGGAAGACAGACTGCGTGATAACCGAGAGAAGAAGAACAGACTGCGTGATATAAACAAACAACAAATAGCGTGTGCGTTCCATTTTCACTCTACAGCGAGAAGCTCATGGGGCTTTCCCGAACCTGTGTCGAGAGCTGGAGTTAAATGAAATCTCAGATTTGCCTTCTTAATAGTTTGTTTGGGTCCCTCACTTCCGTTTCGCTTCTCATGCACTGATTCGCTAGCTGAACAGCCAATCAGAGTGATTTATTTTGCCGACAGCCTTTGGCCGACTGCCCACCAATTCGACATGTTGAATCTGTGGGTTTTCGGCCGAAAAGGTGTCGGCCCGGCTGAAAAGACACAACGGTGCGGGACACACCAATCTGAGTAGGGCGTGTCGACGCTCATCGTCGGCCAAAATCGTCTTAGTGTGTCCGGGCCTTAAGGAAAGCACTAAATCGGTTTTAAATCCAAACTCCTTTGAAGACTTCTTCAAAAATTTAAGTACATTTGGACTTTTAGTAAATTAACAATATGTATATATATCTTAATATTTAAGAAATGTAAGTCAAAGTGATTTAAGAGAACATTACTCTTTGCGAGGTGAAGAGGAGGAATGGGAAAACATCAGGACTTTTTTGTCAAATATGTCAATTGTTTTTACTGTGTGCTGGTTAGAATGGTGTTCCTACTTGGGAGAACCTTTTCCTAAAACCAAAGGCTTGTAAATGTATGTTCTGTGTGGTATGGATACATATCTGTGAGAATCAATTTTCAAGACTTTTTTTGTCCTTGTCTTATTACTATTTATACATGTGACATCCACGTAGCCTTCATTTTTTGATAGCTTAGTTTGTCCTGAGAAGATGCATATCATTTAATTATGCCCTTCTACGGTGGCCTGCAGGTGCAAACACGCTACAGCGGCAATTAACATTTCAAATTTACATTTTAGGTCACCTTTAACAGTGGCAGTTGGCCAACTTTATAATGATGTGCATTTAGTAAACGCATGTTTCCTCAAGATAGTGAAGATGTTTCTTCAGTAGCATGAGTTTTAGTTATTTTCATCCTTTTTTAAACTGCAGCGTGTTTCTCCTAATGGAAATGTTTTTGAAAATGTGGCAAGTTTGCACCTGTTGGTCACCGTACCTCTCAATGTCTTAACATTATATTTCATTGCAGTGCAAAATTTGTACATTTCTGTAGTCCTGACGTTAGAGATACCTTTTTTTCATCAATATGTAAAAAGTAAAAATTCATGTCCAAAGATTCATACCAAAGATTAATGGTTGAAAACTGTGTCTAAACTAAAATGGGGCAAATATTTTATGAATTTGAATGGCCGACATTAAATGTGTGCATATACAGTATGTTGTGAAGGTGTGTTTGCAGTGTGCTGCATCTGAACAGTATTAAAGTGTTATCTTAGAAATATCTGTCCCTGGGCTAACGGATCAGTTTGAATAGCTCTCTCCTGCTTTAATGCACCATATGTGAGGGGACTCACTCTAAATTGGCACTGACAAACAACGTCTCTTGAAACTTGATCGAGTGAATAATGAAAAAAAAGATACCTCTCCACATATTTTTTGGGGACTCTGGAAAGTTTCCTTGGGAAGAGCAAACTTTGAAATTCAAATGTGCCATGGTGGCTGTGTAGCACTGCAGTGTGAGAACAATCTCTGAGCACAGGCAGAGACTAGACAGCATGGCAGCTTCCTTCTTCAAATGCTGCCAAAATAATTGAAAAGAGTCCCTCTGAGGGCAGATCATCAAATGTTTGTTTTTTACATGATCTGCAAACGTCGCCAGCTTTAAAGTGGCCTTGACAGCAGCGGGGAGAACACTGCTGTTTTTCCATCTGTGTTGCAAAAGGCAGTTCAAATAGCTGCTGAAATACGGCGAATAGCGCACGCCGTGCAGTTGCTTAAAATGGTCCCGGGGCACTCTCTTCAACCGCTCCCAGCTGAAAAAAAATGCATGAGTTCCTGGCCTAATTTCAGGTGTAGTATACTGCAAACGGGCCGATTTCTGTCTGTAAACCAGCCCAGATATTCCCCTTCTCCACAAGTGCTCTACAGCGTGGCAGCATGTGTTTCCACTTCAGCATTACGGCTGTTTTTAAGCATCCATTGAAGACGCCCATCAAGTCTAACTACTTGTAATAAAGGCTGTTTCTTCCACTGACTTCGGGAAATTCGGGTGTAATTGCGTTTCTTTGTGCTGAAGTGTTTTTCGAGTCCACTGGCCTCGCTGAACAATGCAGTCATCGAGTTGACATTACACTTTATAGGAAAATCTTTCTATAAATGTTCTCAACTGAGAGCTGATGCTTAGAAGTGGTCATTTAACTCCGTGCCATTTCAAATTCAATATGAACCATGTGACTAATAAGCCTCGTTCCCCTTGTCATGTTGGGATGGAGATATAAAAAATGACTTAGAATTACTGCTGGTATTTTCATAATAACTGTGTCAATAATGTCTAAATCTCTATGACGGCTACACAAATCCTCACTTATACAAGCATGTCAAACGCACTGTCGAATTAGTATTACATTTTCTCTCAAATTACTTGAATTCAAATGGAATGAATATCATTAGTTGCATGTCCAATCATTTACATGTCAAAAGCTGACACACATTCACACGATAAAATATCAACCTATACCTGCATGGATATAACAATGGAGATTAATGGGCTTTAATGTATGGCTCATAGCAATGAGAAATGACATAGTAAAAACTCAACAGCAATAGGTCGTGTGGATTATCCAGCGTAATAGAAACAGTGTTTATGGAAAGAGATGTCGCAGTTCAATTCAATTTACTTAACTCTATCAGGATAATCCACTCCTGCCTCGGCACTGCTTTCCAGAGTACACATATTAAAAACAAGCAATAAAACATATCAAATAATAACAACCAAGCGTCTGCACAGTCTGTCACTCAAGGGTAGGATTTCCGTTAATTTAAAAGCCAATAAACTATATTGTTCCATATAGTGAATCCATAATGCTAAAAGCTGCTCTTGAATGCAGTTTTACGGGGGATGTTGTCGTATACTGTATGTCTTTGCTGCTGACCTTGTGTGTACATTACCTAGAGATTAACAACATTATTTACCTTACATCTGGGTCTTCGAAGTTTGCCAATGCTAGCTGTTAAACAAGCTATTTAGTTGCTGGATGATTGGATACAATTTAATGCCATGTATAGGTTTGAAAGAAGAGATATGAAACACACATTTGTTGTCAATAATTACCATGCTGTTTCCTACTAACAATCCTAAATCAAAGTATGTTGACACAGTAACTGATGACTATGTCTAATAAGTCTGTCGAACAATTCTTATAATTTTACATAAACAAGAGGACTAAAGCCAGATTTACACAAGTCAAGTGAATGCTTGCAAAGGGAAATGTGCTGTATTTGGATGATCCCTCCAAACCAAAATTCCTTGTCGCGCCAATTTACTCTTGATGACACCGACAAGCAAATCTACTAGTGACATTTCTTGACGTACTGGGTCACTTCTGTCAACAAAACTCGGTTAGATTCAGGAAAAGATTGTGGTTTGAGTTAAAATAAGTATTTTTGTAATGTAAATAAAGTTCAATGTTGGCACAGGACATTAGGTAGGCTACATGGAGTAAATTATGAACACCATTACTCAACAAAAGTCACAATTAAGTTTTCGCTTCACATGGGAAACATAGAGCGATCTCCTTGGTGAAATCCATAGGCGCTTTCACACCGGAGTACTTTTCCCAGTATAGTTCCGATATAGTTCCAAAAATGTGCGTTCACACCAAAGAAATCCGGAACTAGAACTTAGTTCATCAGAACCTTTTCACCCTCTTTTCAGTCCCTGCTAGAGAGCAGGTACTTTCATGGGAGAAAAAGGTTCCCATTTCTGATTGGCTGGGCGGATTGCAAACCACGCCCCGTAAAACTCCCAAAAAGTTTTGTGAAGCCGCCATTTTATTTTCCACGCATTAGCATTATTAGCATTAGCATTAGCCCAGCGCACAAATGGAGAGAGACTAACTTATGGCAACACAAAAGAAAACATGGGAGCGGTGGAGTGATGAGGAGGTGTCTGCGTTTCTGGCGATTTACTCGGAAGGCTTCAGAAGCTGCTGGGAAGACTCCCATCAGCTTCTACTGAAGCCAGTCCCCAACTCCGGGGACTTCCGGCCGGGGACTTCGGGTGGCAGTATACACCGTGAAGTCTTCTTTGTTGCAGAAGAAGAAGAAGTGACGTCAGCGGCTTAATTTGCCTAATCCTCCCTCAGGGACTTATTCCGGTGTGAACGCGATCTGCTCTTTAGTTCATCAGAACTAAAGAGTTCTGATGAACTAAGTACGGCAAAGTACTTGGTGTGAAAGCGCCTCATGTGTTTGTTTTACCTGTCCATCTACTTGGACATCCTTCTTAAGCAGACTGTTTTTCTCTTTGTACTACCTCCCCCGTTTCCTGGAGCACTTGACCCAAAGGGTTTGTTTTACGTTGGAGTCACATGAAAGTTTGGTGCTTCTTATCTCATTCAGTCGTCAAAGAGTCCATTGTGCTGAAATGTCAATAGTTTGACGTTCTGGGAATATAATAAGGCCTGGAGATCAGCCAAGTACAGTATCGGGTATTTTCCAACTCTGCAAACATGCCACATTCCTTGTGATAATAGGAAGGTTTGCTTCCTTCAACCATATACTGTTATTACACCACTACATGGCTTTTAACTGACACTTTTCATCCAATTCTGTTAATGCTGTTGACATGCCTTAGGGAGCAATTGGGGGTTAAGTATATTTCCCAAGGACAAACCACTGGAGCTCTGATTGTTAGACGCTCATTAAACCCAGCTGACCATTATTCCAATGCTCTTCAACTATACGTCCAGTGCGTAATATAAAAGCCCATTAGTCAGGGTTCATGATGCTCAAAAGAAGTTTCTGTGTATCCGTTTTTAAAGATTGCAACCACAAGGGATAGGATTTATGTGCGTGGTTTTGGAAGCCACCTAAATCATTGTGGTACTGTAAGAATTGCAGGGAAAATACGATTATATGGAGTTATCATCGTCTTGGTTGTTGTGTTGATTGTTTCTTTTTTAATTTTGAAATGTATTACTTCCTGTCTTTGTTGTTTTTTCCCGTCTGTGTGTGATCTCCTTGATGCCCTTGTGTTTTTACCTACCCTCTCAAGCTGTGTCTTGTTGATGTAATTAGTCCTGTCTCTATATGCCTGTCTGTCTACGTGTTGTTTCTCAGTCTGTTGTCTTTGTTCCTGTCTAGTTCCACAGTTTTTTTGTACTGCTTTTGGATCCAACATCCTTCTAAAACCCTGACAGAAGTTCAATTATAATGGTTCACATAAAAAAATCCAAAACCCACGCAAATAATACCAACATTTTCTCCATTTCCAAGTAGAACTCAGTGATAACATGTTGTTTGGTTATTTGATGAGCCAAACCATTCTTTGTTATAGAGTCTCATGCTTTCAATTAGTTTAATCAGTTGATTCGAGGTGACTGTCCGCTGACCCGGCTATTAATGAGAGAGGTCTGAAGAGCTGCTGAGGCACTCCCGAGGCAGAGCTGTCTGCTTTATCTAAGCTCATATAGAAAACCAGAGCGCAGACAATGATATAGTGCCGGGGCTTCTATGAAAGGTCACAGCTATTCATATTACAGTGAGAGACCTCCCATAAGAGCATGATACTGTAACACTGAGTAACATGTACTGTTGTTTTTCATCATCTTCTTCTGTCTGTGTATGTGTTTGTGTGTGTGTGACTATACTATAAACCCAGCTTCAAAATCAGAACAAATTATTACACAGCTTTGTTGTTTTGAATGCCAAGTGAGCTCGTGCTGAGGCGTCTTTTCACGAAAAACAGACAAACACTTGGTAATGTTGATTTGGCAACATCCAACATCTCATTAAAGTAAACAAAGTTAGAAATTCAGGAAAAGATTGGCATTCAAAAGCATCATTATACACTTATCTGAAAAAACAAACAAAATATAGAAATGCATGTCTAAAAGATTGACTTGACTTTTCTGTCTAGTTTCTCTAAAATGTAGGGTTTCCCATCAATGTGCTAGTCACTAAAATTGTCTGTTTTCCACACACACACACACACACACACACACACACACACACACACACACACACACAAACACACACCCCAGACACACATTTGCATACACACACAAACGGATAAGGAGTACATGCTCTGCTTTTTGGTGTCTAAATATTTTTGGCATTTGATGACTGTGAGCCCCATAGATATAAGAATGTAAGGCCTTTAATAGGTGAAATGGTGAAATTAGTATGGTTGACTTTTTAAAGGTCTACACTACAGTATTCTACAGAGCAGCAAGGGAAGTGAATGAACAGTCAATGACAGAGAGATCTATTTTGTTTTTTGGTTTGGTTATGTGCAGGATAATGTAATAATGGTGGCTATATATTTGACAGAAAGCCCAACCAAAAACATTGACATTGGAAATTGAACCGTAAGAGATACAATTATATTTTCCCAAACCAACTCTGAAAACCTGTTTTGGTTAGAGGTTGACCAGCATTGCTAACTGGAATTTGTGTTATTATGTCTGAAGCCTTTTATTTTTTTCTCTTATTAGCTGCACCAGAGGATAAAGCCTCTGCTGCCACAACACGTCAACAGTTCCTGTTCATGGTTCCCAGAAGATGAACCCTACTGCCTTTGGTGATCCTCTTCCTCTTGTGCCACCTATTAGATAGATGAAGTTTGGTGCCTTTGTGTCCACCTCAGGATGGGTCCTTTGCCTAATGTTTTCAGCAACAACAAACTAAGCCTGCCAGTGGTAAAAACAACCCCTTTTAGTGGGCTTACATGGACAGGGTGCAATTACCTTGAAAGGTTCCAATGTAGCCTGATTAGCAGATGCCGGATAAAGCAGCTTCCCTTAATACTGCACACATGTTATAAACTGTTGTCCCCATTAGTTACAAAAACACAAAAACATGGGGAAATAAAGTTACGCTTCCTCGCTCCAGTCGGTGTTTCACCATGTAGTTGCATTTTGAATGAAAATGTATTAATGATTTTAGGAACATTGAATCCAAGCCAATTTTCTATCCACTAACCTTGTTTTTAAACTACACCAACAACACATAGTCTTTTTATAACTCATGAGATTTGGACATCGCCCCTCGGATGGACTGCACAGTTCTTGGAAAAACAAAAAGCAGGACTAGTGACAAAGACACAGCAGTACCCGATCCAAACCATATTATTTTCATGCTGAGAATCCAATTATCTATCCGCTGACGCCGACCTGGCCTCTCTTCCCTGCTACGATGTTTTTTTTTTCCTTTTTTCCTTTTTTTTTCGTGGGTTTTTTCTCCGTCAGGTGTGTGAAATCAACAGGAAGCAGATTTCCCCATGACCCGCGGTGCGATCTCACCTTGGTAACAATCCTCCTGTTTGTACACGTGAACCAGACTTCACTGAACTTCCGCCTCAAACTGGTTAATGATGCACTCCATGGACAGCCATGGGAAAAATGGAAAAATGGAAAAACAGACGGTGTAATGCGGAGACCTCCCAAGGACTCCTGGGTACAGACAGTCACTTTGGTGGGAAAACACCATAAGCCTTAAGGAACTATTTTCTCAAAGTTGTGCAAGTTTATTGAATGTATTTGTTTTAAAACCCAATCAAACTGTGCAGCAAAGACAATGCTTCATAACTGGTGCAATCATTAAACTGTGAAATACTCATATCACCTATATTACTTTATAAACATTGTTAATTTTGTTTGCAATAATGTGGTTTTCAGCATTTCTATCTTTATTAATACTGGTCAACCACTGTTTATATTGTAATATACACATACTATGTAAATATGTATTGTTGTTATAGTTGTGGTTCAGTGTGCACAATTTACTTTTAAGTTCTTTTTTTATACACATTTTTTATTTCATTTTTATTTTATTATTCTAAAATAGACCATTAAACCTGAATAAAATGCCCCAGATATAAAAATCTAGGATAAAAAAGTAATTTGATTCTGATCTGATAAATTAATCGTAAACATGTTTTTTATCCGGTATTGTTAATGTGCTTATAAATAAATGAAAAAAGTAAAAGATTATTCTCGAACATCAACATTTTAACATCATCTAAAAGTAGAAACGCAAAGTTCATATCCAAGGTTTTTCATGTTCAACTTAGCAGTCTAATTAAAAAAGGTTTACAAGGTCTTTTATAGGTTGAGCATATTTTCATGATCAGCGAACCATGACAACCTTTTAAAACTCTCAGTGGAAATTCATAAATGCATGGCTGTTCACACGGAAAGAGAGCCCTCCCCCTTCCTAAGTTTTAAACACGCTCTCTGAACAGTTTTCCTCTGAAAGCCTCAGTGCTGCCTCTGCTCTCTTCAACTCTACGCCAGTTCAGCCATACCTGTTTTCTTGCCATTTGAAAAACAGAAAGGTCTCTAAAGATTTGTTTCCCTTTAATTGTTGTGACAAGAAAGCATTGATAGAGAAGAAGGAGAGAGACGAGGCAGGAGCGTCTTTGAAAAGCTGGACCTGTCGATTGGTAGGATGTGATTAGTGTGTGTGAGAGGCAAAGCTTCTTTGAAAGGTTTGACCCATCGATCCGCAGGATTTGACGGGGGTGTGAGAGTGGCGAAGCGTACTTCTGGGATTCAGATAATAGTGAGACTCAGTTCCTCTGATCCAAAGTTTGAAAGCTGCTTGTGCAGTTTGGTTGCAGTTTCAAGCTGGGAGCACTATCAGCTCAGTGCAGACACCTGCATGGTAACACACACACGCCTGCTGGCTTTGATGCACACACTTTGTACACACACACACACACTTTTCTACAAACAGAACAATTTTTACATCAAATGATGCAGTTCTGGTGAACTCTGTAAACATTTCCATTTGCCTCATTCAAAGACATGCCTTAGCTTCAAAAGCTGGCTAAAGGTATATTACTCTGCAAAAACTGGTCTTTGAATAACATGAAATACTGTGTATGAGAAAAATAAATGTAGCACTCATTAAAGAGGACATTTAATGCTCATTTCAGGTGTATATCAGTATGTAGTGTCTCCACTGTGACATGTCTCCATGCTTTAATATTCAAAAAGCTCTTTATGTTTCTCATACTGCCTGTGCTGCAGCACCTCTTTTCACCCTCTGTCTGAAACCAGAGCCCAGTCTGCTCTGATTGGTTAGCTGGCCAGCTCTGTTGTGATTGGTCAACTGCTTAGAAATGTCCCACCCATTAGCCTATCACGCACAATATGTGGGAGCTCTAACCAACAGAAGTGCAAGTTTTACATAATGATGTCACTATGTTACTGAAGTAATCAAAGGTGTCCTGGAGGCATTTCAGGTAGGGGGGGAGTGTGTGTCACTGGAGTGAACACAGGGATTTAAGCCTTTGCAGACCATTAATATTCACAAAAACCTATATTACACACTACAGGAATGGCAAAAAGGCATAAAAGGGCCTCTTTAAGAGTCTCTACACAAGCAGTTTAAGGATTTTCTTTTGGCATCGTGTGAACCACGTCACCTGCAGAAGAAAAGTCTTTCCCGTCCGTGAGCGAAAGAGGGGAGCAGCCTCACTTTATCGCTTTCCTCTCTATCCCTCAGTCAGATCTCATCGGGAGGCCATCTCAGACGACCCCGGATGACTGATCTATATCCCATGAAAGAGGCCGCGGAATAAATGGTGTCTCCTGCTCATTTAACAGGCAGCTGAGATCGATGGCAGCCGATCAAAGATGCAGATAAAACAGGAGTGGTCAATTGCTACAGACCCTTTGATGCCGACTCAAGGTCACCTTATTAAAGCAATGCTTTAAATCCACAGGATATGAAAGCATCTTCTGGATTTTCTAAGAAACGCACATGTTACTCTGAAATGGTGCAAGGTGATTGGTTGGGCTCCCATTATGAATAAAGTGTTAAAATGATGCTACACTATCAACCATCTGTGCTCGCAGTGATTATGTACCCTGAGGCGTCACCAAGATCTCACTGCAATCAAGACTCTTTTTTTTAACCAGCATCCTGTGAGTGCGCTCGTTTAGCCTCTGTAGAATTACCCTCATATACCATTATGTCTGTGTGTGTGTGTGTGTGTGTGTGTGTGTGTGTGTGTGTGTGTGTGTGTGTGTGTGTGTGTGTGTGTGTGTTTCGTAGTCATTAAATTAAATGGATTGCAAAGCATTCCTGAGAGGGTTTTTCTTTTAAAAGCTGGAGAGTTGTCCCCATTTTATGGCTTGACGTAAGTGATTTGATGAGTGTTCTGGGAGTGAACTGACCCTCCCCGCTGCCATGAACAAGACTCCTACCATGAAGCAGCGGAGGAGAAGCAGAAGCTGAATGTCAACGTTAATGGCACATTATCTGTGTGACAACTCATTCTGTCACAAAGGCTGATTTGGGAGAGTTAAATTGCTCGAGTACAGACCAATTGTGTTGTCTTGTTTCAGTAAAGTAACTGAACTCGTGCTATTAATGCACCAATCTACAGAAATTAGCTACTTTCTTTGTACAACCCTAAGAAGCATAAAAACAATACATAATCCTTGAATCTGAGTCCATAATCTGATGCTTTTATACCAGATGAATATAGCTGCTTTAACAAAGCCTACAAGTCATTTCTGCTCCTAATGTGGATTACAAATCGCCTCTAAAGTACAAAAGAAGAATTATATAACAAAACGTGTTCGGAAACCTCTATATTTTTGCCTTCTCTATCCTATTCTGTCATTTGTCAAAGAACCAAGAAGTCAACAATATTCTTGTGGTCACTTAAAGAAAACTAGAAACTAGAGCACTCAAGACAAGACCATTTCTTACAGTTAACAGCTTTCCCATAGCTCAACAAAATCTGTTTTTAGACTATAAACTTGCTTTTGCCAAATGTGTTTTTGTGAAGATTGGATTGGATTCAAAGGCAAGGGCATCTGACAAACAGTAAAGTAGCTTTCTGGAGTTGTTCTAAATCAAGAAAAAGGACTTCACCTGGGCTCCAAAGGAGGGAAATATGTGGCATGAGCCTGGGACACTAGGAATCACTGCTGAACCCTCTGGAGGTCTATGGGATGAATTGGAATAGCACTGAAGAAAGATGGCGCCCACTTGGAAACCAAGAATATGCAATGGCTCACTCGACCACCATAATAAGACGGGGCAGCCTATAGGTGTGAAATGTAAGGGGTACATAACTTTTCCTATAAAACAGATCAAGGAAACAAATCTCTGCCTGGATGTTATTTTTCCAATCGAGTCAATTTAAAGTTCTTATTACACAGATAAGTTGCAGGAACAAGATGAGTTCCACAATTGGAAAAAGCAACATTAGATAATTCATCACCTTGTTCCAGTTCCTTTACCTTAAGAACATGAACATGCTGGGTTGTTTTTGAGAAAAAATACTTTTGTTGGTGGATGAAGAGTTGAGAGTGCACCAGTATTCGGATCCAGAAGATGAACATGATGTTCAGTGAAACTCTGCGCTCAAAATTCAGTCAGTTTTTATTTTAGTCCTATTTCTTGGTTTCTTCTGATGGGAAATACATTAATAAAATGAGCCATGATTGGCTCAAAGGACCAAAAAGGGTTATTTTAGACTTTTCCTCACCAGAAAAAATGTACCTTAACCAAACATGGATGGCTGCAGTGCTAATAATGAGTTGTCTATCAAGATCAGGGGCTTCATTTGACGGATGTTACATTACCAGAAAACGTTTTTGGGGGGACATTGGATGGAAAATTATATTTTGACAACGATTTTTGAATTTCATTTTTCTAAATTTGTTGGTTATTGTACAGACCCTTCCTGATAGTCACCTTCTTACCTTTATACGTACATTGCCAGTTCATTTGTTTTTGTTAAACTCATTCTATTCATCTCTCAAGTCCCTCTTCCTTAAAGGCTTGATCACTCAAGTGATTTAAATGTACTCTTTACATTGTTCCTCGGCACGACACTCTGCAACACTTTGTGCGGTGGGCACCACTTCCACTGCTGTTCATGAGTGGAGAGCCTTTTACTTGACAATGATATAATACTGCAGACTTATATCTTATGTTCATATAAAGGTCAGGATTGAAAAAGCACCTCCAATATCACCAAAGAAGTTACAGTACACCCTCTTTTTGGACTCTTCAAGTCCTTTTCGAGTGGATTGGAGGAAAACGGCATCTTAAGTGTGAATTATTTAAAAGCATGACAAAACAAGAATAATGTTAGCTTAGGGGCATGCAGAGTCAGCCCACATTACTGTTTGGTGGATACAGTAGGGGAGGTCCTGTGGTGTTGTACAGGAAGCTGTGACCTTTCTAGGAAGCCCACACACTAAATCACTGTCTGGCCTGCAACGTTTCCATGTAGGCTAAGATAAAGTGGACAGCTCTATCCGGGGATCTGCCTCAGTAGCTCCTGAGACCCATCTCATTAATTGCTGGGGCAGCAGATGCAGGGGCAGTCACCTTTGGTTAGAATAATCTGGATTTCCAGTTTAACAAAAGAGCTGACCAAGCAGATCGCCAGCACAGTTCTCTTACTCCACAAAGTTGTGTTCAGGAGCTAAGTGACTTTACAACTCCCTAAAAAAACGTTTAGGCATTTTTGTAAAGAGCCACATTTCCTAATTTTGTTAAAGATTATATATTATTCTCACTTTCGGGTTCATTTTAATAATTTGCGCTTCTACTGGGACATGTCTCCACGTTTTAATGTTCAAAAATTGCATTATTTTCCTCATACTGCCTGTGTTGCAGCACCTCTTTTCACCCTCTGTCTGAAATCAGAGCCCAGTCTGCTCTGATTGGTTAGCTGGCCGGCTCTGTTGTGATTTGTCAACCGCTTAGAGATGTCCCGCCCCTTAGCTTATCACGTACAATGTGTTGAAGCGCTAGCCAATAGAAGCGCCGGTGTATCGTTTTGATTTCACTATGTTACAGAAGTAAACAAAGGAGTCCAATGTAGGTATTTCAGGCAGGGTGGAGTGTGTGTAGAAACTCCCCCATCGAGGGAACGCCAGGATTTTAGCTTTTGCAGATCATTTACATGCACTTAAACCTATATAACACACACATGAAAGGGAAAACCCCCAAAAGCATAATAGGGACTCTTTAATGATGCTATCAGTGACTTGAGCACTCAGATCTCCATCTCAATTGTCCCTGAAGAGAATCCAGTCTTCTTGCCATACATGCACTCCTGATCATAAGGAGTCTAGAAACCAGAGATAAGTTTCTTTTCCTTTTCCTGTGTCACATGCACAGCTGACTGAATTCTGGGTTGGTTTCTATTTTCAGCCCACTTTGAAGACGCAATGGAAGATTCAACATTAAAGTGTGCATAGAGATCAGGGCCTTACAATTCTATTCATTGATTCAACATTTATAGGCATGTCACAAATGATTTAGGCATCTCTACGTACGCTGAAAGGAGGGGAGGAGATTATTCTTACAGGAGAAGGTAGGTCGCCTGCAGAAAGTCAACTGAGTAACGGTGCAGTGCCATATGTGTGCAGCGGAAAAAAGTTGAGCTTTGTTTTTCATGGTTACATGCATGACAAAACCAGCTTGACATCTGTGAAGGTAAATGTGCCGTGAATGCTCTCTGAAACCTCTGAGTGGCACATGATGAAACTCCCTCATGTCTCAGGGAAGAAGTGTGTTATTCTGGTGCAGGAACAACAACAACCAGAGAGCTTTCTGAGTATCTCATCATGGTGCAGGAAGCTTTACAGAGGAAGTGCTCTCTTTTTATAAGACTTATTTCCTGCTCCTTACCAAACACAGAGACTTCATTGTGAAAAGTATGTCACCCTCTGAACGACACATGCATAAAAAACAAGAAGATCATCTGCTGCTATAACATCCTTCACTCTTCTGTCTTCAGGCTATCCAATAGATTTTTCTGGCTGGTAGTCGGCGTTCCAGTTCATCCTAAAGGTTTTAAGGTCCTTACACACCGAGCCGATGTTTGGCGTCGATAGACGTCGGGCCATCGATGAGCATCGTGTCGCCCTACTCAGATTGGTGTGTCCCGCACCGTTGTGTCTTTTCGGCCGTGCCGACACCTTCTGCCGCCGACTCGACATGTTGAATCGGGAGGCTGTCGGCAAAAGGCCGTCGGCCAAAGAAATCACTCCGATTGGCTGTTCAGCTTAGCGAATCAGTGCATGAGAAGCGAAACGGAAGTGAGGGACCCAAACAAATGATTAAGAAGGCAAATCTGAGATTTCATTTAACTCCAGCTCTCGACACAGGTTCGGGAAAGCCCCATGAGCTTCTCGTTGTAGAGTGAAAATGGAACGCACACGCTATTTGTTGTTTGTTTATATCACGCAGTCTGTTCTTCTTCTCTCGGTTATCACGCAGTCTGTCTTCCAGGTTGTTGCCTCTTTTGAATGACGAATACACACTACCGCCGCCTGCTGGTAAGGAGAGTTATTGCCACTCACGCATGCGCAGTTCGTACGTGCAACTTGGCCGTCGGCTGAAGTCTTTGCTGTGTGTTCCAGTGCGAAACATGGCCAAGACGCAGAGACGCGAGGCGACGTGAGCCAACGTGAGCCGACGTGAGCCGACGTTCCATCGGGACGTGTTCTTTGGTGTCAGTTTGGTGTGTAAGGAGCTTTAGATGGAGTCAATGGGTCAATGTGATCGATGGGCTCAATGTGGTCGATGTGGTCGATGTGGTCGATTGGGTCAAAAGGGTCGAGTTCAGGGATTTATGAAGTTGGTCATGTTCTACCACACAGACAAAGACATGGGAATACAGTAATCTGCGGAACTGTTGCCATACAATTGATAGAAAACATTTGTTGAAAACACTGGTTAGTTACAACGTTTCCGGCTTTTGATCTCTTGAAACAAAGCTATCTTGTTAACAGCTCATCCCTCCGTATTTCTGCCATTTAAAGCAGTTGAGCCAAAAAACAGAAGAAATATTCTTAGTAATCAAATTCTCTTATTTAAATTGAAGAAATTCATTTTAGAATGTCTAAAAAAGTTTTTTAAGGTTTTGATAAGAGAAGTATTTGTAAGTCGTCGAAAAAGAGGTGTTGCAGCACAGGCAGTATGAGAAAATAAAGACCTTTTTGAACATTAAAGGATGGAGACATGTCACAGTAGAGACACTAAATACTGATATGAAACCTGAAAAAAGTTTAAAAGGCCCCTTTAATTGGTATAAAGTCGCAGTGTTGTCTGCAAACTTTTGCCTATAGAGCATTTGCGAGCTCGGTCTCATCTGAAGGAGTGAAGAGAAACACATCACTCATTAAAACTTGTGCTTTCACATTATTATATAATAAAACAATACTTTGTTACATAATCATATTTGAATGTTATTAACTCTGCCAGACTGCATTTCTCTCCTGGGTGTAATCAGTAGTGATGTCAAAATATTCAGCTGTCAACAGTCTGAGAGGTGACCACAGTGTCTCTGCAATACGAATAAAAACCTCAGCAATAAAGAAGAAGAAAAGACACATTGATTAACAGTGACGTGCAGGTTTTCTTTTGATCTTCCTGAAATGATTAAAAAAGCCAAACTAATTAACAACTGTCCAACTTGTCGAAGAAAATTTGAATCACTTTGAATTTCTGTTCAGACTGAAGAAAGAAAACAGCAGCCTGAGGGGGGTGTGGATTGGTCCTGTTGACATGTTAATGACTCATTTGGATTAAAGTAAATTATTCATACGCTATTATGGTACATGTAAACAAATCCAGTGTGAAAAGAGATATTTTCCCATTTCCATCTGTGCCTTGAATGTGTCACAAATAATGCTTCCTACACTGCAGAGCTTCCTTTGTTCTGTGTACGGTACGTGCCAGCGTGTGATGAGCATTGTAAGTCTTCTCCATCATTTACAGAATCTCCAGGGACACACACACTCACACACACACATACACACACACACACACATAGACATCCACACGGTACTGCTGTGCTTCATCTGTGCGTTGTCACTTTTTATGACACTAACAGCATTATTAGCACCACTCTGTCTAAGAAGAGCGTATATATAGCCCTAAAAGAAAAGCACCACCCCTCCTTTCCCCCAAAATATTGAAATGCCTCTTACTTTGAGTGGCACCAAATTAGCATTTTTATGTGAGTCATTTAGCTGTTATCCAGAATGACTACAATGCGTTCAACAGCAGAAAAAAAAGCCCCTCACTTCCTGGATCGTCAGACCTACTGAAGTGAAAAAAGGTCGAGGCAGTGGCTCTGTGACATTTCTGTAACCCTATAATAATTGTCAATAATAGCAGGTGCGAGGGAGTGAAACAGGCTGATATGAAAGAATTGGGACAATGGATTACACATCCAGCCTGCTATCTTGTAAATTGCATGAAGCAGATAAAGCAACAATCAGAGAGAGAAAAATGGGAGATTGACATGAAGACAGTTTTCAGCGCACTGCGTATTAGTTTGGAGACGAGAGACGGCCTCCACAAAGCAGCGTCGCTGAATAGACTTCAGCCTCGGCTTACTGAGCGTTTGACAGCGGTGATTGTCACCACAAAGAAGAACTGCTAAGATTGACTAACAATGTGGACGCCAGTGGATGCTTCAAGGATTGAGAATTGTGTGCTTTTCCACACATTCACTTGTCCGTATTTAATCCAGATTCATCCTTGTTTTTTACATGTCTAGTTCGGTACACATTACCAGCTTTATGAAAACAAAGTGTGCTATAAAAAGGGAGTTTATTATTCATTATTTGTGGAGGTTTTATCAGACTACAGGGGCCTAAAATATCATTTCGATTTTTGTCAAAGAGGTCCTATAAACATGTCATGATCATGTTTGATTTTGTAAAAACACTGACCCTTTGTCGTATCTTTTTTGAACTTCCTGTCCTTGTGTGTTTTCCCACCTTTTCTGTCCTTATTAGTATCACCTGTTCCCTATTAGCCCTGCAACCACCTTGCCTCCTGCACTTCATCCCATCATTGATTCTGCTTGTATTTAAGTCCTGGTTTTGTTTAGTCTTTCTATTTACAGTTTGGTAATACATTTTTTTATGTTAAGGTAGGGACACACCAAGCTGACACCAAATAACTGACACAGACGGATCCGACTGTTGTGTCGCCTCACATCTCCTGCGTCTTGGCCAACAGTCGCACTGGAACACACCGCAAAGACTTCGGCCGACAGCCAAGTAGCACGTACGAACTGCGCATGCGTGAGTGGCAATAACTCTCCTTACCAGCAGGCGGCGGTAGTGTGTATTCGTCATTCAAAAGAGGCAACAACCGGAAGACAGACTGCGTGATAACCGAGAGAAGAAGAACAGACTGCGTGATATAAACAAACAACAAATAGCGTGTGCTTTCCATTTTCACTCTACAGCGAGAAGCTCATGGGGCTTTCCCGAACCTGTGTCGAGAGCTGGAGTTTAATGAAATCTCAGATTTGCCTTCTTAATAGTTTGGGTCCCTCACTTCCGTTTTGCTTCTCATGCACTGATTCGCTAGCTGAACAGCCAATTAGAGTGATTTCTTTGAGCGACAGCCTTTGGCCGATTGCCTACCGATTCGGCCAAAAAGGTGTCGGCACGACCGAAAAGACACGACGGTGCGGGACACACCAATCTGAGTAGGGCGACAGGACGCTCATCGTCGGCCTGACATCCATCGACGGCCAAAATCGGCTTGGTGTGTCCGGGGCTTTAAACTTACCTGCCGTTGATCATTGTATTTGTCAGCTGTGTAGTTGTGGGGAATTATGTGGTTTTTATTAACTTTTTTGTATTGATTAAACAAACAAGGTATCAAGTCTACAATAGTTATTTCCATTTAAGAGACTTTACTCTTTAAAACGAATGTATAAACTGCATTAATGTCCATTAAAGATGGATGCTGAAGAAAGTGCAGAGTGGCTTTTTATGGCTTGACTTTATTCTTGTTTCATCATTTTTTTGATTTAGAAATGCTGAATGCAACTGTAATTTGCTTTAATGGAGAGGAAAAAGCTGCAATTAGGAGCTGCTGATTTTGTTAGCTATAAGTAAACTGGGTCTAATAGATAAATGTTGACTGTTTGTTTTGGAAAGATAACTGTTAAGTTAAATATGATTTGCAAAACAGCAAGAGTTTCTCGAAGCAGCGTAGGAGGATTAATTGAATATTGGGAAATGTTTTTTTTCATCATATTTTAATGAGTTTTCAACAAATGTATTCAACACTTATTTTATATGTATTAATATTTGTGCCAAAAGTAGCCAAGTAAAAGCACATAAAAACCTTGGTTTCAGTGCTGATATATAGTTTACAGTAAGAAGACATTGCATTGTTTTTACTTTGCCAGGTTTAATGATTTATTCATATTCAGATCAATACTGGCTGAGTATTTGATACCAGGCCTAGTTCTTAAAAACCCACTGCATCTAGAATGTCTTCCTCTGTATATCTGCTAATATTTGTCTTTTTTCACATGGTGGGGAAATGATGATGAATGTTACTGCTGGCATGCTCACTCATCGATCCGGTCTCTAATTCTGTATCTCAGTCGGACATCTTATCTGGAGGAAAGATATTCTGCTGCACACTCTTGAGTCATCCCTCTATCTGAGCCAGAGAAGATCAATAACCATCCATCATACGAACAGTGAGCAAAGTTATACGTCCTGAGCAAACACACCTATTTATAAAAATTAACGGCAATGTAGAAGCTGCGTTTCAACATCAATGGCATTTATCCTGTTGTTGTTGTAAATCTCTGTTTTTCTTTTGAAGGACAGTTTGTCCTCTCTTAAAATAGTAACGTTTTAAATGTAATATATGTTTGTTTCATTTTTGCTCAACTTTCCAAATATAAATATGGATATTAACACCTTTTAATAGCATCAAGTATTTCCATTTAAGAACCAAGTGGCATTAAAGGCTGATTAAAAAAAGTTTTTAAAGACTGTATACTGATGAAATATATGTTCTTGTCCTGACAAAAAGCTTTTTACATGGGTACATACTAAATAAACTGAAGTCTTGACTCACAATATGGATTACAAATGATTTTATTGATTTAAAATTGATCGTATTGCTTTCGCTAAGATAAATTAGTCCGTTCCAATGCGTACCCACGGCTGCAACGTAACTTAAAAGGTCGGCAGCACTGATCAAGGTTTTCTGTACCTGTCCAAGTCTTTTCACATTTTCTTTTACGTTAACCATTCTTTAAACACTGCCAGAGCCCATAGTGTGTTCCCGTTAGTGTTTACTTCCTGTCTGTCTTCTTCTGCTGTTCCCTTAATTGTTTACTTCCTTTCTGTCTTCTTCTGCTGTTCCCATTAGTGTTTGCTTCCTGTCTGTCTTCTTCTATTGTTCCTGTTAGTGTTTACTTCCTGTTTCTCTTCTGCTGCTGTTCCCTTTAGTGTTTACTTCCTGTCTGTCTTCTTCTGATGTTCCCTTTATTGTTTACTTCCTTACTGTCTTCTTCTGCTGTTCCCTTTATTATTTACTTCCTGTCTGTCTTATTCTGCAGTTCCCTTTAGTGTTTACTTCCTGTCTGTCTTCTTATGCTGTTCCCTTAAGTGTTTACTTCCGGTCTGTCTTCTTCTACTGTTCCCTTTGGTGTTTACTTCCTTTATGTCTTCTTCTGCTGTTCCCCTTATTGTTTACTTCCTTTCTGTCTGCTTCTGCTGTTCCCCTTATTGTTTTCTTCCTGTCTGTCTGTCTTCTTCTATTGTTCCTGTTAGTGTTTACTTCCTGTCTATCTTCTTCTGCTGTTCCCCATATTGTTTACTTCCTGTCTGTCTTCTTCTGCTGTTCCTGTTAGTGTTTACTTTTTTTCTGTCTTCTTCTGCTGTTCCCTTTAGTGTTTACTTCCTTTCTGTCTTCTTCTGCTGTTCCCCTTATTGTTTACTTCCTGTCTGTCTTCTTCTATTGTTCCTGTTAGTGTTTACTTCCTTTCTGTCTTCTTCTGCTGTTCCCTTTAGTGTTTACTTCCTGTCTGTCTTCTTCTGCTGTTCCCCTTATTGTTTACTTCCTCTCTGTCTTCTTCTATTGTTCCTGTTAGTGTTTACTTCCTGTCTGTCTTCTTCTGCTGTTCCCCTTATTGTTTACTTCCTGTCTGTCTTCTTCTGCTGTTCCCTTTAGTGTTTACTTCCTGTCTGTCTTCTTCTGCTGTTCCCCTTATTGTTTACTTCCTTTCTGTCTTCTTCTGCTGTTCCCTTTAGTGTTTACTTCCTGTCTGTCTTTCTTCTTCTGCTGTTCCCTTTATTGTTTACTTCCTTTCTGTCTTCTTCTGCTTTTCCCCTTAATATTTACTTCCTGTCTGTCTTATTCTACTGTTCCCGTTAGTGTTTACTTCCTGTCTGTCTTCTTCTGCTGACGTCCAGTGCTCTTTCTTTTAACTTCTTTCCTTCTCTTTCACTGTTTTTCTTTTCTTTTCTGGCGACAGTTTAGAAATAATGAATCCAAAGTCTCGTGCTTTCCACAAATATAAAAGTGAATATTCAGAAAGTTGTTCATGGTGTTTTCTGATGTAGATTACTAATGTTTGACGTTAAATTGACCAGACTTCTTTCTGCAGATCGATTTGACTGCACGTGGTCCCTTGAGCCTCTTTAGCAACGGTCTTTTAGCGAGAATTAACAACCTATGGCATGTCCAAATTGACCAATCACAAATGAGTATTCAACTAAGCGTAAGTGTTATAGGCAGAATAATCTTTTACAAAGCTCGTTAGAAGATTGAGTGGCAATAAAGACCTGAATAGGAGAGAATATTTGACAAAAAGTCATTAGAAAGACCTTTAACTGGGACGCATACATGTAAAAAGAGACAATTAACATTAAAGGGAATGAATAACAAAGCGACTAATTATGCTGGAATTGTCCTTTTAATATATTTGTGTTTGCTTTGTTTGTGCAGAAAAAGAAAGTCTTCCATGGGGATATTATACAACCTCGTCCTTAATGTTTCATCTGCACAGGTGTGAAGTGACAGTGAAAGCATTCAGGAAAACTTCTGAATCATCTTCATGGAACAGGTAATTGTCATTGGAAGAATAAGACGCTGTTTTTCCAAAGTCACATTGTTTCACGCTGACAGCTACCATTGTTTACCAAATCAGTTGTTGTGCATCATTAGGCAAGGACACAATGCAACATAATGGCAGTCATTTCAGAACTGACACAAACATTAGGACTTGATTTATCATAATGAAGTCGCCCGGTCACAAGTGTTAGATCGTTCTGCTCGCTGAACAGATGGTTGGGGAAAAAAGGACTCGGGTAGACTGTAAAAACACAGGAGTCTCATAAAACTGCATTTATTAATCGTTTAAATGTAAGTTAGTAGCTGAGTACTTCCATATACTGAACTTAATTCACTATCAGCAGCTAAAACTGTGCAATACACATAATACTTAGGCTGTATCACCTTTGTGCTTATTCATTGGTGCAATACTAATTACAGCTATGACTATTAATGTATTAAAATGTACATTTAAAGCTATAATCTGACTAATTTAAAGTTTAAAAGTGAAGCTAAAGTTAAACGTGCAATAACAAAATAAAATATATGTTCACACATATCCTCGTACTGAGTCTTTACGTTTCTCAAATTGCATGTAAAGATAAAAGGAAGCCTTTTTGTCAGTGGAAGATCAACAAATCAGCCCTCAGGCAACTAACACGGGCGATTAATTATAAAACTGATAACTCACTGCTCTGAACGACGAGATCCACGAGGTGTAAAATTACCTCTTTTCACTATAGACATTAAAAGAGTTATTTTCGAGGTGATGCTGTCAGTAAATGTCTCATATTAATATTACAGTACTTAAACATCTATTAGAGACACATCACTTTTTCATTGTCTGCATGTCACTTCATAACCATGAACACACATAGGCCTACAATAGTTTATTTTAAGTCAAACCATTTACCCTGTCATGGTACCGTAAATATACACCAAATCGTTAATACCTAGATAAAGATAGTCCCCCAAAAATGCTCCATTTACTCCACTATTTTTGGATTAGTTTTAGCCTTTTTGACTGATTGCTCTGTATGGATAACTGATAGTTAAAGGTCTTATATAATTTGCAATGGTGGATATATTGTATCTTGGGTAAAATAAAAAGGTCCTCCTGTATTTATTATCACAATCAGTTTAATCTAATGTATCCAACATTTCATTTATAATTAAGCAATAGCTCACGACAGGCTGAACCACGCCCCTTAACTGTGATGTAATGACCATATACCACGTGGCAATATGAAAGAAAAATACACTCTAATTTAAATAGTTTTTATTAGTAAATAATGATGTTCAAAATAAAATAGTCTGTCCGTTGCCTTCTGCACAAAACATAGTGTGAGGTGGTTGCTATGCAACAACACTAACAGCTAGCGAACATATTAGACAGAGAGCGTTGATCCATTATTTGGCTATTTATTTACATTCATTTGTATGTTGCCGTTTATTGTGCAGCCACTGAAAAACTGTCCAGCATCAGTAGAATGGCTCACGTGGTCACTTGTATAGGTTGAGGTTGTTCTAGGTTGTTCTAGGCTGTTGCTTGGCGTGGCGAGAATATTGCTCCACTTTCTCCGGTCCGCGAGATTCGGCTTCCAGTAGCTCTGGAGAGAGCTTTCGCACCTGTGGCCACTAACGGTCATAATTTCTCTGCTTTGTTTCAAGACCCGCATCAGAAAGCTTTTGAATGGTGGTACTTTTCCAGTTGGTCTACCTGCTCTTCACGTAGCTCTGCATGTCGTCGTTTAGGTGCTTTTTTTTCTGGAGATAGGCACTGCTCAATCCACTCCTCCATAGTAAGGCCACCCCGGAGGTTGAAGTTAACCTTACATGTTTCCATCTTAAGCTTTGTTAGTTAGTTAGTTTCGTAATGGACGTAATGTAACAGTTGTAACGGTTGTAGCTTTTCTCAGACGCGGAGGGATACTGACTTGTTGTGAAAAGTAACTACAATTCTACCCGTGATATACGCTCATTATATCACGGCTAAGAACCAATCAGATTGCTTGATTTGACTTGTCCGTGTTATAACATGCTTTATACATCTTGGCCACATTTTGCCACTAATCATTGGTAATAGTGCCGTCACATCTGATCCGTCTTATTCAACATTAGCCTGTTTCATCTCTTTTATGATTGCTTTTTAATGTATTTAAATGTCATTTTACAGTAAAATGTGTTTCTGCTGCAGTATATCTCAATGCTCTTAATGTTTTTCATTTCTTGTAAAGCACTTTGAATTGCCTTGTGTTGACATGTGCTACTGTATATAAATAACCTTGCCTTGCCTTGCTTAGCCTATATCTAATAAACAGTAAATAGTTGTAGAAAATGTTAATTCAATGGCAGCAAATTCAAAACAGTGAACAACTGATTTAATTACTATTTTTAGAATTACTGTTGAGGATGAGATACTAGGATCACTTCTGCAAAACTGGCCTCATTGCATCATCTCTTGGGGTGGCGTGTGGCGTAGTGGACTAGTGCGTTGGTGTTCGGATCAGGGGAGCACAGGTTCAAACCCCACTGCAGTCAGCATGTCGTTGTGTCCCTGGGCAAGACACTTCACCCCAAATTGCTCCTGTGGGGATTGCCCACAGTATTGAGCATGTAAGTCGCTTTGAATAAAAGTGTCTAACATGTAATGTGATCTCAGAATTCTTCTTCTACTATTTCATTATGTGCTGATATTGTTCTTTTTTTGCATCTGGTGGGAAAATGATGATCAAATATTTGAGTCATATCATATTCTCGCTACCATAATATAGCACCTATACATACAGTACCCAGCAAATGTAACATTTCATTAATTTTAAGCTTTTTGGAAATACTTAGCCATTTTCAAACCATGAAAATAACAATGGTAACTGCAATAGTTATTCTGTCCCACATATACTCCCACCTTTCACAGTCATCTAATTCTCACCTTCACACCTTCTCCTTGTTTTCTCATTAAACTGTGTGACTCAGTGCCTCGTCAGATCGCTCCTGTTGCCTGCTCCCTTTTTCCTTTTTCCTGCCTGTAACCTGTTTTCAGTTTTATTCATGAAGTCAAAAATCACATCGCATAAATGTGTTTTAAAGGGCTGTTTGATGCTCACCCCGATCTGCAGGGTAGTAAAATGTTCTTAGTGTCTTACATTAACCTTACAAATCAGTAAAAGATTTCGGATTGAAATTAATAATGTAATGTATCAGGCATTCTTAAGAACTTATTATCTTAAGGTTTACGTTTTCGTGAATATGTCAATTATATGCATGTCTGTTTTTTTTTAGCATTTTAAATGTAATAGATTTGTGTTTTTAGCTTTTAACACATCATCTTGAAATCTGGTGAAGAGAACTGTTCTCTGTTGTCCTCTATTTTCCATAAAAGAATTAAAGAGGCCCTATAACATTTTATAAAAATACACATAATGAACCTGAAAATTCCTTTTTAATGATTAAATTGAGAGAAAAATAGGCTAGAGGCTAAAAATATTGCATTATTTGTATAAATACAAATTTAAAAAACAGTTAAATGTCATTGTGTCATTGTGATACTGCACCTATGATTTACATTTTCACTTATTTCTATTAGTGTTAATTTGGCTTTACTGTGTATAAGCTCTCAAAGAAATACTAAAACTACTAAATATGATATATACTAAAACTGTGCTCTTCTGAGACTTTTTCATTAACTACTCAAATGATCTAATCAAGACTACAGTCATGTTACTAAATGTTAAAGGGCATATTTAATGAGATGAAGCCCCATACTGTTTCCGTTAAGAAAAAGCCTCATTGTTATTAAAATGTAGACATCTTTGACCTTCATCTGTCATCAGACACACAGGAAATTACATTAGATGATAATTCAGAAAATGACTACAGTGACAATGACCTTTTCTGGCCAATACAAAGGCTTTAAATATCAGAATTATGTATGCATTTACCATTTGACAGAACAGATTTTCCTTATCTAAATCGTGAATCTAAGGATGGAGCTGGAGGGTGTCGTATGTTGTACAGATAGATTTTTTTATACGCAAATACCCAAATATACCCAGAGGTGAGTCCGCCTGGACTTTTCTTTTCTAAATCTCTCTAAAAAGGTCAAATGTCACTTGTTTTGCATCAATCTTGATACAGGGTACTTATTATATGTTATAGTTTGGATTCCTAAAGCTTTTAGTCTACTATCCCATCATTCAAGAGTGGTTTTCACTATTAGTAATGGGTTTTTTGGACGGACACTATAATATGCAGTTTTTTACTATGTTCAATCTGAATTTACTTTAAAATAAAAAACATCTATATTGATTCTGATACTTCTACAGCCAACTCACAGGTGTATCATTGCTTTGAGAAAAAAGATTATTAATTTACCCCTTTTAGAAGTGAAGTTATACTCATTTGTTATGGGAATGTCATTTTCGAGCCTGAGGCCTGAAAAACAGGCTCAGGGCTCCAACAGGTTAACATTTAACCCTCCTGTTGTCTTCGGGTCAAATCTGACCGATTTACTACTTTCATCAATCATAACTTTTTTGTTTTACATTCGATTGCATTAAGGCTTTATGATATCCTTCACAGTAGACACACACACACACACACACACACATACTCTAAATGTGTCCCCCCCCCCTTATGTGCCCAATCCCCCCATGTGAATCACACCTGGCTCACGCAATACATGTTCAGTGTCTATTCTTTGTATATTTACTGCAGTTGTTCATGTATACCAGTAGTCTGATACAATATTTACAGTTTGAAAGGGTGTTAAATGAAATTTGATGATGATTAATGGTTTTTGTGTTAATGTAATAGCAGTTAAAACAGGACCAGTCAAATGTGACCGCGAACACCAAAGTAAGGGAGGGGAAACGAAGACAATAGGAGGGTTGAAGTAATAACTTGATGTCAAATATTGAGCTATATAATCCATCTAAAAAGGAAAAATAACGCAAAGCTGAAGAAAAACTAATACACAATATTTAAAATGTGAATAAAGAACACATTTGGTTGGTTTTGTTGTATGAGCAGCAGAGGGTAAACAGTCAATGAGGCCAGTGGGAAACAGTGGGAGAATGGATTTGAATAGCCACCAGCTAGTGACAAAGACAATCGGAAAAGCTATGAAAGATCTGAAAGTAAACATAACCAGAAATGATGTGCGGCTTCATCTGCAGAGGCAAAGTCAGAAGATAAGAGCCGAACGTTAGACACACAGAACTTTGTCTCTCAAGGATAAAAACCTTTTCTTTTTTCTTAAAGACAAACTAATTATGAATTCACTCATGAATGTCTAGACAAGGACAAACCAAAGTCAATTTATGAGATATTCTTCTATGAAAAAAAAGAAGCTTTTAACCGACTCTCTACCATCAAAGGTTAGGTTTAAATCATATTTCTGGTTTTATTCTTGCTCATTATTCTTATCGTGCTTGCTGATATTGAGAACATTGCAACAACGAAGTCTAATGTGGCACAAAAACAAGTGGATTTAAGTAAAGATGCTGTATCTACTTAGGTATAAAACTATCATAACAAATCATCAAGGCCAATGCTACATTCACAGCAGTCTTAATATAATAATAATAATAATAATAATAATAGATTTATTTTGTTAGCGCTTTTACAGGTGCTCAAAGACGCTTTACAGATATAGTGAAAAGAAAAAAACAACAACGAAATATATATAGTTAAAGTTAAAGTCAAATAATACAAAAACAATCACACATTAAAAACCAGATTGAAGAGGTGAGTTTTTGTGAGTTTTTTGAAGGTGGTGAGGTCAGTGCAGTCTCTGATGGGTTGTGGGAGTGAGTTCCAGAGGGTGGGGCAGCGACGGAGAAGGCTCTGTCCCCCCAGGTCCGGTGATTGATGCGGTGGGGATAGATAGGAGGTTGGCTTCTGATGAGCGGAGGCAGCGGGAAGGGGTGTGGTGGTGCAGCAGGTCTGTGAGGTAGGGGGGAGCCTGGTTGTTGAGGGCTTTGTAAGTAATCAGGAGGACTTTGAAGTCGATTCTTTGACGGACGGGGAGCCAGTGGAGGTTCTGGAGGACGGGAGTGATGTGGTCTCGGCAGCGGGTGTGGGTGAGGAGGCGGGCACCAGAGTTCTGGATATGTTGGAGTTTATTGAGGAGGTTGGATGGTATGCCGTAGGATGCTATTGCAGTAGTTGATTCGTGATGTGATGAATGCATGAATCAGGGTTTCAGCAGCAGAGGAGGAGAGTGATGGGTGGAGACGGGCAATGTTTTTGAGGTGGAAAAAGGCAGTCCTGGTGATGTGATTGATGTGGTGATTGAATTTGAGCTGACTGTCGAAGATGACTCCGAGGTTGCGGATGTGAGGGGGGGGGATAGAGTGTGGCTGTCAATGGTGAAGTTGAAATTCTGGATGGCTTTGGTACGGGATGGGGGGCCGATGATGATGATTTGGCACTGTTCAGTTGGAGATAGTTTGTTTGCATCCATGCTTGTATATGCTATGTTAACAGAGTTACACACAATATAAGTTACGCCCTGTATTTCTTAAATGTTTCAAAATGTATTGAGATCGTCCTTGGCCCATTATACCCTTGAGTCATGAAAATCGGACCAGCAGTTTTTCTGTAATTGTGCTGACAGTCAGACAAACAAAGCAAGCCGAGAATATACCCTCCTAGGCCAAGGTACTAATATCCTAAACTACCAACGTAAGACAAGTAGTAATTAGCCCAGGTAGTTTCCAGGGCTCTTAATGGGCGCCCACAATTCACTCAAGAATATATATTTGTGTTGTGGTCGACTCGTCCTCATTTCCCCAGTTTGGTGAAACAATGCGTGAACCACAGCTTTTGAAGGTCGAATAAAGAATGGAGGCGTCATCTTCCCATATAGCTTTTAAGCTATAGAAAATAGCACAGAAAAATGGAGACAACTTTTTATGTTTCTAATGGTATGCGTGCTTAACCCTAACCCTAACCCTAACCCTAATATCTAACACTAACCAAACTTCCTTAATCTAAACCCGACTATTAAATGTTCCCAAAACATCCACTTTATCACTCTGAACACACTGTAGGTTTACAATAGGTAAGATGAAATAAGCACAGACACATTACAAGGGAACATAATCGTATAAAGTAAATGCTTTTCATAATGAGTAAACTTGTGCAGTCCCTGGCCAATAAATGTATTCAAACTTTGACATATTTGCTTAACAACTGCTGCTTTATAATTGTGACAAATGTGCTTGAGGCTGATGAAGCTGTACGAGTTGTTCTTCAGAGGCCTTATTATGTTCTTTGAAGTTTTGCCTTCCCTGTATTGTGTTTTATTGTGGATGTAAAGGGTCTGCAAAGGCTAAAATCCCAAAGTTCCCTGCAGAGATAGTTTCCCTCCTACACACCTGCCTTAAAACGCCTCCATTGGACTCCTTTGTTTACTTCAGTGACAAAGTGACATCACTATGAAATCAAGAGAATGGCTACTTGGTGTGATAGGGCCTTAAAAGACAATGGAACAATCCTTTAAGCAATGCAACGATGCTTACTCCCTTCTTTTTAAAGGCATTCACATCTCTATAGTCCCACTTACCTCGTCTTTGCTGCCATATTAACTCTCATTATTCAGATAATCAACAGCAGACAAAGTGCATGAACATTTTGAAGGGCAGGTCGGAGCAGTCGTGGGGTTTCCCAGCCTCACACTTTTTTTACAGACAGAACGCTCTGATTCTCTCCCGTCAGGAAGCAGCGCGTGGTGATTTATGACTCTCCGCACGGAGCGAGAGCAGGTAGAGAGGGATTCATCCCGCCAAGCTGTATGGCGTCTGTCTTTAAACTAATTTCTGCACACTGAGGTACTTTCACTGCCTGCGCCTGTGTCATTTTTCTTAATGACTGTTCAGGGGAGGCTGGGTGAGCAAGGCAAACAGGCGCCGCTTCGCCACAGGAGCCCCCGAACAGAATATAATTAAGATGAGGAGGAGAGGAAGGGTCGGGCGAAAGACCTCAGTAGGTATCTGAATATTCATTGCAATCACACTAAACAGCTCGGTGATTAATTGCTTGGTTTGGGTGATTAAAATATGTCTGACTTGGTGGAAAAAACAGAATTTTAGTCAAAGGTGGCTCAATCGAGTTTCCGTTGATTAACGAATGGCAGAGCTTTGTCGAGACAGCTGGAGTTCTGGAGACTTGAGAGACAAAAAAAGAAATAAATTATCCCTAAGACTCCCTTTTTATCATCACAGAGCCTGATGTTAGTAAGCCACAATCTATAATTGACCTCAGGGTATTTGATCAGAGTCTTCTGTTGCCTTACAGCCCCGGGCGTTGTGTCTCGGCACAGTTGTGCAGCCAACCAACCAACCTGTGGTTCTGACCCACTTTCTGGCCTCATCCGTCACACTGAGAGTCCCATAGACTCTGATTCATTTCCTATGAATCCCATTTCTTGCTCCCGGGCTCTTATGTCATCATTACAGACTTACCTGCTCCATCGTTCTCCAAGCAGGCATTTGAATATTTCATTATGGGCACGATAATACTTTAAATATGCCATCGGATATGATTTATACAGGTCATGCATATAGCGCTGGAATATTTTTCTAACGTGATCACAAAGACCCGTCACTGTGCTCATGAAGCTCAATAATGATTTATGTCTCTGCCAGGACTCCGATTGAGACTTTCACCACAAATACGGAAGCACACCAGAGTTATCACACAGCAATAATAACGGGGGACACAAGTGAACTTCTTTTCAAACAGGCAGCAAATTAAAAACAGCAGGAGCAATATATCTCCTCCTTGACTCCAATTGGGAGAACCTGTGTTCATTTTCCTTCATCTCCAAATTGATTAGGGGATCAGGGGCTAAGTCATCCATAAACCACATATGTCAGCCCTGTTGCTCGCTAACTCCCCATCAGACCAAAACTGCGTTCACACTTCCTGTTGCTAAGGTGCTGTGTGCATTCTCTCCTCCTCAGTAATTACAAGTAATTGGATGTTGAAGCCTCCTTTAAAAACGAGGAGCAATCTAACTGGACTCCATCCGGCATTATGGCAGCTCAGAAGAGTCATTAGTTCACTTAATGACACTATTTGGCAGATTCCAAAGATAGAAAACTGCTGTAAAAAGCAATCACTTGTGAGCGCAAGGTTAAGTGAGTGTTGAGAACAAGTGAGACTGTGCTTGACATCCTGTGTGGAGAGATATACATTTATTTTTTCCATGTATTGAAAGTGTATTAAGAAGTGCACACACACTATAATTTTTGCAATTTATATAATAACTGTATATTATTTAACCCTTAGATGCACGAGTGACTGGACCCTACACTCTTCCATAAGTGGGACAAAAAGGACCCGTATTAGAATAATATGTGTTTTTATGCCATTTCTGTTATTTTGGTTAAGAAAAATCACTTGTATAATATGTAGTATTATATTTTGGTTCACACTAGAAATATATTACATTTAGTTTTTCACTATTTATAATTTTAGACATTTTTTTTACATTTTGAAAAAAAAACGAAATTCCATAGAAAATGCACGCGGGTCATTTTTGACCCACTTATGGAAGCTTAGGGTAGTAATACAAAAACTACAATTTCTTAAAATGTAAATAAAAAATGTGAATGGCATGATAGCCAAAACATGTTTTTTGAGGAATAGCTGGAATATGAAATGATAACAAAATGTAATTACAAAGATACTTCAAGAAAACCACTTCACCGGGTCAAAAAAGCCCCACTTATGGAAGCTTGGGGTAGTAATACAAAAACTGCAATTTCTTAAGATGTATAAAATTTCAATTTAAAATTTGAATGGCATGATATCCAAAACATGTTTTTTGTGGAATAGCTGGAATATGAAATGATAAAAAAATGTAATTACAAAGATACACCGGGTCAAAAAAGACCCACTTATGCATCTAAGGGTTAAACTACCAAATATGAAACTGTGCATAAAAAAGCCAAAATGTGTGAAAATGTAATCGAAGTTCAAGAGAGGTGTTTATGTACAATTCTCAGATTACAATGAAAAAAAAAAATCTAAACTTTATTTCAGAATTGACTCATTGCTCGTATAAAAGTGAAAAGATGTTTTCCAGTGGTTATTTATTCAAGCTAATCTAGTGTCAGACAAGGAACAACATTATCAATTATTTAGAGAGAAACTACCCAATGGATTTACGACCAATTTCCACTCTCCTTTTAGTTTCATTTTGGTCTTCAATGACTCATGAGAAAAAGATCTGGCTCTTTACATGCACACAGCAAATGATCTACTGTATTCACCAGCTAATCACTAGCTTAGTTGGTGCCGCTTGTCTTGGCAGGTAGTGGACAGTTTAAAATAAAATGAATACGATGAGCTGATTATCCCCTCAAATGCCTGTTCTGCAACATAAAGAGATAGCTTCAAAGTTGGCTCATTTGCCAGAGTAATAACCACTTGGATGTGATAAACTGGTTAATTCTCCCAGTTTGTGCTTCTTCATGTAACATTACACATGAAACAACAGCGATTTCCAGATTATGGCCCAATGTCATCGGTACTTGAACTGCCTCACTGTGCCTCTGTTTGCAGCCCCAGATATCCCATCATGCCACATAATAACGTGCTTATAATTACCAATAAAGGGAAGCAAACTGTTTTGTGCCTCATGAAATCACATCTGTCTTGCTGCCTGCATCCAGTGAAGAGAGCTGAGGTATTAAAACCACACTGAGCCCATCCAGGCTTCCTTACTTTTTCATTATCTCCTGATTTACACACGTCTCTCTGCATTAGCGGCATGAAAATTGTGCATAACAAGCAGAGTTAGTGACTGGCAAACAGCATAAGGCAGGGAGGATTGGAGGTGTGTATGAGTGTGTATGGTGTGTGTTGTGTGTGTGTGTGTGTGTGTGTGTGTGCGTGCGTGCGTGCGTGCGTGCGTATGCGTGCGTGCGTGCGTGCGTGCGTGCGTGCGTGCGTGCGTGCGTGCGTGCGTGCGTGCGTGCGTGCGTGCGTGCGTGCGTGCGTGCGTGCGTGCGTGCGTGTGTGTGTGTGTGTTATTAAAGAGCAATGTCATACCTCCTGGATATTGTGGACAGCATAGGTAGATGTTGCAGCAGGCGATTTTAGGTGCTTAATGACCCAGGAGTCACATGATTAATGGAAGGGTTTTACACGATATTCCTCCAACATTCAGGGGCCGAGCACAAGTTTGAAAGCTTATGCATGTCAACTTTTAAGAGCCCCCCGCTCAAGGTCGGCCGAGCCTGGAAGAGAGCCCACAGAGACGACAGGGCTATTAGTGGACTTTCTTTTCCATTCTGGACCACTCACACACACCTACATAAACACTCACAAGTTCACATACACGGTACAAACACACAAACCCCTGCACACTCACTTTTACACCAGGGACCACCTCGGTATGGCAGGGACCTCTGGGAGTCCTGTAACCTGCTTTAAAGGAAGCAGAACTCATATCCCTTGTTAGGCGCTGAGAGCCAGAGGATGATCGAGTGCAGGCACGATCAGATTGAGCAGTTTCCAGGCCTTCCTGCTCATTTACCTTCCCACTATGAAACGGACCATATAGCAAAAAACAACCTCACAAGCACTGTACTGCTGCTCTCTTGTTTCTTCTGTTCCTCGCATTCCTCACAGCAATAAAAGATGCTGCAAATGCAGAATGGTACATTTTTCAGTTTAAAGAGGCCCTATTATGCTTTCTTGGGTTTAATTTCCTGTCGTGTGTTATATAGGTTTGTGTGCATGTAAATGGTCTGCAAAGGCTAAAATCCCAAAGTTCGGACCAAAGGGACATATATACGTAATATAGATATCTCCTATTGGCTAGTACTCCGAAATGTTTTACGTGATAGGCTAAGGGGCGGGACATCTCTAAGCGGTTGACCAATCACAACAGAGCCTACCAGCGAACCAATCAGATCAGACTGGGCTCTGGTTTAAGACAGAGGGTGAAAAGAGGTGCTGCAGCACAGGCAGTATGAGAAAAATAAAGAGCTTTTTGAACATTAAAGCATGGAGACATGTCACAGTAGAGACACTAAATACAAATATCAAACCTAAAAAGCTGCATAATAGGACCCCTTTAATGGCGGGGTTCAGGTGCTAAAGCTATTTGAAAAAATATTGGTATACCACTCCAAAGGTCATACCTTTGTTCAGATGAGATTGATCCAAGTGACTTTTTGTGAGGCGTAAGAAGATACAAATATTTATAGTAATTTGTATTCTGCCAGATAAACTTCTCTATATATTTTGGCAGTGCTCTTGTCTTTCAGGTCACTCAGAGACTGACTTAGTTCAACACCTTTACTGGAACCACTGAAGCAGACACAGTGATGGTGCAAGGAGGGTGATTATGAATGCAAATTCCCAATAAATGCCTTGGAGGTTTGTTGAAAGGTTTTTCGAATGAATAACAAAAGAAAAATGACAGCCAGTGTACAAAGATTGCATTGTGAACCAGTCAAGAATGAAGAATTCATAACTTATTCAAGCAAACAAAAATAACCTCGTGTGTGAGCCTACAGGGTTTTGGTCTACGAGGAAATACAGATGTGAATCGGAGGGAATTTCAATTCTGGTCTCACTGCATTTGCCTGGCATTATTATACTAAATGATATACAGTTGAATGTGATATATATATGTGTGAATAATTACATTAAAGGTCAACTCTACAGAATTCAGAGCATTAGACTTTGGTCTCAATTGATCGTTTTAAATATTTTTATGAATAGGGCATGATGTTAATTTTTATGAATTATGACATTAAGAGTGAAATAGACAATGAAGCAGGGTATGCTTTAGGGCAGGGGTGCCCACACTTTTTCAGCTGGGGAGCTACTTTTAAAATGACCAAGTCCAAATGATCTACCTACAGGGCCCCCTCATAACTGCATGAACCCGTATGGCACAATACAACTCAGTACATTTTTGGTAATTTTTATACCCTTTCTTTAGTAGAATTGTATGAATTGAAGGCTAACTAGTTAATCAGCTCGTCGGTGATTTGCAGCCCATGCGTGTTAGAAAAGATGAGATCTCAGACTGGCTTACCTGTACGTCAATCAAGTGGAAAATGCCATAGTAAGGATGATAGGCTAACTTTACACAAATTGAAGAGACAGATCACGTTTTGTTCACCCGGATAATCTCCACATGTCTACCCTACTTTTACAATTTTCGAATCATAAATCTAATCGATAGATTTATGATCGATAGATTTATGATTAGAAAATTATAAAAGTAGAGTAGACATGTGGAGATTATCTGGCTGAACAAAACGTGATCTGTCTCTTAAATGTGTTTCAACCACAGACCTTATTTCGAGTTATTTTCCAAAATCCTATGGAGAAATTGCATTGGTTTTTGTCGAAGGAACCGGAAGGAGTTTACTTCCGGGTTTTAGGACGTCACTGTGGCACTCTGTTGCCTAAAAATTCGGTTTTGCATTGTTGCAACTGCTTGTGTCACTTCTGCTAATACAGAAAAAAAACAAGCTAAAAAAGAGAAGAGTTGCAACGACCAAATGCTAAATTTGAGGCTTCAAACCCATATTACGATACTTAGAATGCGTATTTAGAACTTTACAATAAATGTTATGTTTTAATGTAATGATGGCATGCACTGACGACGCAGCCCTTTTTAATTTGCCGTTGTACCTTGTGCAATGAGAATCTGCATAATAAGCAGCTGTTAATGTATTCAGAACATTTATTGTTATGAATTATGAATGACGTTTTCTTTTTGTTATGTATAGGTCTTACAGAAAGACTTTAGCTGACAGAAATTTTACACATAAGAGCCTTCAAAGTGAGATGAAAACGAAATTTGACCTTTGGCATAATGGCATAAAAAGAAGATAATGATCCCCAGCAGGCTGTTTATCAAGGCTTCCTCTCTCTGTGCTTCGGAGGGTAATCACACCTCTGCTCGGATGGAAATGAGCTGACATCAGGCAGTGAACTGAAGCCGATGTAATTGACAAGCTCAAATCCTCCGAGAGCTGAAGTGAAGTAAACTAAGTGCCACTAACGACTTGAACTGCTGTCAGAAAACAGGGTATCTTCCCCTGGACCACGGAGAAGGGACTCCTCACGGCTGCTGCTGTTGCTATGCAACTACTGAAGGCCTGCTTCATGTGCAGACCTTTTGAAAAGCACTGAAGTTTTGACACACTTTGAGAGTGTTTGTTTATACTACCCGACTTATTCGACTAACATAAGAGTGCTGCTTTTCCTAGAAACAGAGAATTCAATAGAAAAACGTTCCTGTCAATATGCATATTTAATAAAATGTGGCGTCTCTTGCATATAAGTGAGTATATTGTTAAAGATGGTTTTGAAGAGACATGATAGCCTGTAGAATTGTACAATATTCCGATGAAAATCATTTTGAAAATGTAGGCTGAAGCTAATGTTAGGAGTTAGAGAAAATGAAAGCTAGGGAGCTGGCTACACATTTGAAAGGGGCCCTGTTATTCTTTTTAGGGGTTTTCCCTTTACTGTTGTGTTTTGTATATGTTGTAGTGCATGTAAATGGTCTGCAACGGCTAAAATCAAAAAATGTCCTTCCAGAGGGAGTGTCTCTCCCACACACTCCCCCCCTTACTGCCTGAAACGCCTCCATTTATTTCCTTTGTTTCATTCTGTAACATATGAAATCACTATGTAACACTCACAGTTCTACTGGTGAGCGCTTCAACACATTGTACGTGACAGGCTAAGAGGCGGGACATCTCTAATGGCGCAATTCCACTACAGCGCGGAGCGCGGTTTAAGCGTGCCGTGCCCGGCCCGTTTTTGGTTGCGTTTCCACTAGGAGTAGTTCCGGCTGGCGTACTTTTTCACAGTTTTCTGGCTCTCCAAAATCGAGGTTCTTTCCGGGCCAACAACCGGGCTGAGTATGCTAAACTAGTGAGAGAATCGCTGGCAACTACAACAAAATGAACATATTTGACCGTGATTTAATTGTAATACACGTTTCAAAATGATGCCGAAGTAACAACATACTGATACCGGTTAGTAAAAACCATCAATTAATGCTTTGACAAGTCTGCAGACAGACGGCAGGCGAAACACCTTTTAAAATGCGTGTTTCCTGAATGGAGATCGGCTAAGCTAACGCAGTATATGCTCCGACCGTCCACACTCACAACAACGGCCTACAGACATAAATAAACCAGCGACTGTATTCGCCATGACACAGACAGTCTGTGGTTTGTACTTGTTTAACTTTTGTCTAGTTTCTGAACAGATATGAGGAGCTGTGAGCTCTGAGTGCTAACAGCTAACGGCTGATGTTGGTTTTGTGTTTCGCATTGAAGATGACGTCACGGCTCCGCCTGCCTACACTGCGTTACTATAGTTACTGCCCCAGTTCCTAAACTGTAATGGAAACGCAGCATAAAGTGACCCTGGCCTACCAAGGCCTAACGAGGCCTAGCCATACCGTACTAAGCCGAGCGAGGCCCTGCAGTGGAAAAGCACCATAAGCGGTTGACCAATCACAACAGAGCCGGCCAGCTAACCAATCAGAGTAGACTGGGTTCTGGTTTCAGACAGAGGGTGAGAAGAGGTGATGCAGCACAGGCAGTATGAGAAAAGTAAAGAGCTTTTTGAACATTAAAGCATGGAGACATGTCCCAGGAGAGACACTAAATACAAATGTAAACGTGAACATTTGCATAATGTCTCAGAGTGCCAAAAGTACACTCCCTCCCGCTCCGAGAGTGAGCTCCTCTAAATATCCGAATGGTACGTTTTTAAAGCGTTCCAAGTGTACGAACAATCATGTTTGCGTGCTCCGGCTTTCAAAGATTTTCCATAAAATAATTTGATAAAGGAAGGCCACTGTAAAGTAAACTCAAGCAACAGTCAGTGTAAAAAACAAAGATAGATCTTGAAAGTATATGCAGCTAGACAATGAGCTCCCATTGTTCGTACTAAAGTTTCCCCTCTGGGGATTTTTCACCACATCAAAGACAAAACTCTGAGTGAAAAACTCAGAGTTTATGAAGAGAACTGCATGTCAGAGGTCTGTCGATTTGTACTCCATAGCCTCGCTGTCTGAACGGACAATTCTTCAAGAAGAGAAAAGAGGTGAAAGAGGGTGATCGCTAAGATCGCCCTCTTTCAAGAGTCTTACAAGAGTAAGAAGGCCATGAAGGAAAAAGAAAAACCCGGTGGTGTCAAGAGGTTTGTTCTCTCCTCTCCTCTGCTCTTTAAATGCTTCTTAAAACAATTAAATACAATCAAATAAAAACATGCAACATACAGTCCTGGAATACTTAAATAAAAAATAAAAAAGACAGAACAATAGAACAAAACAAATGAAACAAAAACAAAACAGACATGTTAAAACACAGATAATCACATTCCCAGAGAGAAGCATATTACCACCACAAAATAAATCAAGGTTAAGATCATTCATATTAAAACAATTTAGAGGAAAAAAACACGCTCCCTACTTTCTTACGGAGTTAGAACTACTGCTGAAGATTTTTTAAGATGTTTCTGAAAAAAAAACTCTTGGTTATTCAAAGTGCTGCTGCTCTAGTCCTAACAGAAACCCAGGAAAGTGCTGGTATCTATTATATCACTAAATGGTTCAGATTTTCGTTTGGCCTTGCTCTCTACACAGCCTCCTTCATACATGCACTGAAACCAATTATCAAACCTGGAGGATCTGTATGTGAACATGCCAATGTCCAAACCCTTCATAATGGACAAGCAACAGACTTTACCCTTCAAGGTCCCTGGTAATGAGCCTGAGTGGTGTTCTTTGAGTTCATATATGAAAAGAGCTGCTCCTTTTCAAGGGGAGTTCATGGCAAGTAAGTTGCCTTGGTGACGACGCATCAAAGGCAGCTGTTGTATATCCAGAAAGAAAAACGGGTGATGAAGAAGAAGGGTAGCTTTCAACATGATGGCAACTAAAATGTCTACCTGGAAGAACAATGAGATTCTGCTGCCAAAGTTGTAAGCTATATTCCAGGAAAGGCCTTATGAACAAATGAAGAAATGGCTGCATTATCACGGTTTAATCCATATAATGTCATGCCTCCTGAAAGCTTTACTCAGGCGCAACCCGTCGTCTAATCCAAAAGAAGGTGAAATGAGATGTCCAGTTTCAACACGTGAATCCTCCTGTTGTTTGTACATGTTTGAAAGGGAAACTCCAACAATGCGGCGACCTGAATCTCCTGATATCCTCGGGACATATATCCTTCTTTAAATCTTTCAATTACTCCTTGTGTTTCTTCTAATTTTGAAGCTGCTTGTCTTTCCTTATCACTTCTTCCTCTAAAAATGACCATCTAAAACGTCATGTTTTGGCCTGTGGGAGGAAACAGGAACATAAAGAAAACCCACATAGTTACATACAACCTTCAAAAAGAAAGGCCCTCGGTGGACGGCACGTACAATGTAGCACCTTCTCCTTGCAGTGCTTACCAATAAAACTGATCCACAGAACCGCTTTTTTATTTTAGAAGCATGCAAAACGTTATAAAGCAGTACCATATTAACATAATTATCCTTGTGGACATTAAAGGTGGGGTAGGTTAGTTTGAGAAACCGCCTCGAGATACACTTTTTGTTATATTCCATGGAATGCTCTTAACATCCCGATAGCAATGAATATCTTAAGTGCTTTGACAAAAAATCCATAAAAAAATGTTATCTGTGGAAGCCGTGGCGCTGTAAAAAGCACGACCAATCATCTGAGCCGGCCGGGCTAAAATAACTGGATGGCCTACCTGCCTGTCAGCCTTCCATCTGTGCACAAACTTATCTCGTGCCCTCATTGGTCATGTGCGCGTCCGTGTGTGTTGGAGGAGGGGCTCTGTAAGGAAGTCTGAAGGAAGTGGCAGATTTTTTCTGGCTGTGTACTTTCAAATTCTAGCGCACTCGAGCTGGTTTCTCCAAAATTACCTACCCCACCTTTAAAGGTCACCTATTGTGCAAAATCCACTTTTCCATGTCTCTTCTACATACATATGTGTCCCCTCTGTGTAAAGAGATTCTGAAAGTTTCAGGAAAGAAGATTCTCTCTCTTTTTGTCCTGATCCATTTATATAAAAACCTGTCTGAAAATGAGCTGATCAGATTTTGGCCACTTTATGATGTCATAACGATTTTTTGGCTTGTGTAACCATTAGCCAATCACCAACCAAGGTAACCCCCCCCCCCCACACACACACACCTTATCACCTGAATCTCCTCCTAGAGCACCATTGTGTTCTTTTTAACCAAATATCTCTCAGAGGGGCGTGGGGAGGGGCTCCTTATTTTCATCTAAAGTAACAGACAGAGAATCAGCACTTTTGAAACAGGGCTGAAACAGAGGGGATTATGGGATGCTGCAATGATGATGTTTCAGCCAATCAGAGACATGTTCTGTATCTGAGACCTATAATAAAGCAATGAAAAACAGTATAATAGGGGACCTTTAACAAAATGTAATGTAACATCTTAAATCCAAGTACAGAGCTTAGTGGAGTGCCAGGTACGGTATATTCTTCAGTATTTACCTATTACCAAAAATATATATATTTCATTTCTCTCTGCCAGGAGAATGACCTCTCCTGTGGAAATCTTCCTTATTACATTAATGCCTTTAAGAATCTGTCCACGCTGTGGCATTACTCAGCCATGCCGGAGGCATATCCTGTTAATTTTAATGCACGCCAGCCCGCAACCAGCGGCTCAATCTACTCAGGAGAAAATTACAAAGCCCAATCAATACAAATGTGTCCTACAAAGTTAAATACCAGCTCGCCTGATAAACAGCCACTTCTCCCTGTCATACTGCACAGAGGCAATCTGGCGCTACAAATTGCAGTTTAGAGGGACAGCAGAGTGGAGGATGGCTTCCTGGGAAGAAATTGGGAATATGTGTTGCCTTTCTAACTCTCTTTAAAGTTTTCCTCTGGGACTTTGCTGATTGCTCATTGACCCCATGTGTAGCAGTGAGTCCTTTAGCTGTTTGGTGAGCTAACTCTTGACTCTTTCATGACAGTATACCAGTTTTGATTATTGTATCCTACTGCGTCTCTTTGAAATCAGAAGTGACATGTGATAGTGAAACAGAAGGCTTAAAGATTAACAATTACCATTCTTATATTTACATGATTTTTTTACCAATAACTTTAATGAATACAAATGTTAAAGCTGAAATAAAAAACACTGGCAATACTGAAACAGACAATTGTGATAGCGACCTGTAAATCTGGCAATGTTTCCACACCCTAAAGCATACCCTATTTTTTCATCAGTTTTATTGTAATTGGAGCATAATTCACATTATTATTATTATTGTAATGGGCTTGAAACTGGCATTGAGTCCAAAAAATCATCAGGAAAAGGCGGTAATAAATCAAATGAGAAATAGGATAATTTTCTCATAGACTTCTTTTCAATTTTATTTCTTTTTGCAATTAGTGTTGTCGCCCCCTGCTGGTCACTAGAGAATATGCAGGTTTAAGACAAAAGATAAGATAAGATGGAAATTCAGGCGTTTATACATGCTGCATTGGCCTGGCTTTTCAGATTGCTTGCTATCGGGTTAGCAGCATTAAACAGCAGAGCTAAATTAACATGTGGCTTGTAGAGAAAGCAGCGCATCTGGAAGCTATTTTATTTTTCCCAGGAGTTGGTGGAGAACAAAACAAAGCTAAAAGGAAAGTAAAAGTAGGACGACTCCAATCAGATGCTCATGTCGCTCTTTGCTTTCTAAATAAGCATATTGGCAATTTTTTGCTGAAGCCAGAAGGAACCCTATATCACCGGGGAAATACTATTTAATCCCCATAAAAGTAACCTAATAGCTTATTTCCTTTGTGGCCTTCCAACAACTCTTAGCACTGCTTCTGAGAGATGCTTAAAGGAAGGTCTTTAGCTCATTTACTCTTAATCCTGACCGCTGGGACCCAGAATTTAGCTGGGACCGTCTCATACCCAGCAGATAATTGTATCTCGGTAGTGCCATCAAGTCTCAGGTGTTAATCAAGTTGATTTGAATCTAAAATCTCAATTGTCAGCTAGACAGCCACAACATGCTGCATTTCGAGGAGATGTGTGTTAGAGAAAGACGCGTCCTGTATAGCTACAAAAGAACATGACAGAAATCTTGCAAAGTGAAGTCAGTCATTCTTTCGTTCTGCTCATTTCTGCCTTTGGTGCCATAGTTAAAACACTGATGCGCAACAACTGTCATGATCTATTTTCCAAGGGATATATTAACTATTATTTTACTATCCTTTAGCAAAATTGCAAAGAAACAGTTAATGAATCACTCGTTTGAAAACCAATACACTTGAAGACTTGTCTTATCCAATCTAGTATACCATACGTATTATTTGCAGTAAGTGAGTATAGACAATGGATGGCTGGCTTTATTAAGAACATTTAGGATGAGATAAGATTAGACCTTTATTAATCTCCGTAGGTAAGGGTTAGAGTCACTCTGAAGGAGCTACAAGTGTACCTTGAAATGTATGTCTTGGCATGTATAATGTATTGTCAGTGCTTAATAAATCCACGCATTATCTAAATTCCTATAGTTTGATTGGCTTGTTATGCTTTTTTAGAAGATCAGCCAGAAATGTCTTTGAACAAAGGAGGTCTTTTATAGGGTCTAATGTGTTTGGACACCTAGACTTTTAACCACAGTTGTATTTAAACATCTCATTCCCAAAAACATAAATCTGCTGTCTTTATGGGAAAGCCTCGGATCAACTCAAAATAACGCTTGTTTTTGATGTTTTTTTCGTCTTTTTGTGTTTCTTATGGGTAGATGGGCTGAACTACCACGCTGAGTTATGTAACACTGAGATGTGTGTGTTTTTGTGTAGGGTTGTGTGGCAGGATGTGATGTTATTTTAAGGTGCATTGATTCCTTTCGCCCCACTTCTTTTATGGATGTTGAAATAAATCATTAAAGAACATCAAAATATGAAGAACAAAATGTTTCTGTTCCATGCATCCTTTTTTTAACACGCCTCTCTGTCATTCTTCACTGCACACCAGCCCCCTCACAAATAACCCTTAAACGCATCTCACAATAAACCTAGACTCAGATAAACACGGAGGATAAATTAGGCTGCACCGAAAAATCGTTCTGGACTTCGTATTGCTAAGGCACTATATACATTTAACTATTATGCAAAATCCACTTTTTCATGTCCCCTCTGTGTAAAGAGATTCTGAAAGTTTCAGGAAAAAAGATTCTCTCTCTTTTTGTCCCGATCCATTTATATAAAAACCTGTCTGAAAATGAGCTGATCAGATTTTGGCCACTTTATGATGTCATAATGTTTTTTTGGCTTGTGTAACCATTAGCCAATCACCAACCAAGGTAACCCCCCCCCCCCACCTTATCACCTGAATCTCCTCCTAGAGCACCATTGTGTTCTTTTTAACCAAGTATCTCTCAGAGGGGCGTGGGGAGTGGCTCCTTATTTTCATCTAAAGCAGGGCTTCTCAAACTCCGGACCGAACTGTAAATCAATCCGGACCGAACCCTGTGTCCCATTATAAAAAAAAATAATTCTGATTCTGATGTAAATTAATGTATATTTTCTTGTGTCTGGCGCAAGTTTACCTTGACTTTCCAATGCTTCTAATGCCTTTTTTGCGGAGGTTCAAGGCATTGGCTACAGACAAACAGTGCCATTTCTCCCACTAGTTCAAGCCACCATACTGTATGTATGTATTGAATGTGTGTGTGTATACAGGGCCGTTTGCCGACTGGCAAGGGCTTGGACCAGAAGGAGGCCCCCAAAGAAGGTAGATTAAGAAGGTCCACATCAACGACAACATGAAACACCCTTTAATTTACTGCAACGACATGCCGGGAAACCCCCTCAAGGGGGCCCCATGCATAGCGCGCCGTAAGAAACTGCTTCTTAATTTCAGTTTCGTTGCTCCGCTCCGGGGGGGGGGGGGGGGGGACTTTACTGCCATTTATCTGGACCAGTGACCTTGTATAAAATTCACATGTGGACCTTTAATAAAAAAGTTGGAGTACCCCTGATCTAAAGTAACAGACAGAGAATCAGCACTTTTGAAACAGGCCTGAAACAGAGGGGATTATGAGATGCTGCAATGATCTGTTTGGTATTTTCAGCCAAACACTTCAGAGACATGTTTTGTATCGACCTATAATATATTGATGAAAAACAGTATAATAGGGGACCTTTAAGTAATTACTATTATTAAACATGTCGGAATAGATTCAAAGCAATTTTCTAAAAGAATCAAAAGCCTTCAGCTGAAAAGAAGAACTGTTCTCCACAGTGTTTGGGGCTTTTTAGTGTTGCTTCCCGATTGGCAGAAGAGGGAACGGAGGGTTTAATGTGCAGCAGGGCCCTAACTGTGAAAGCATCAATAAGTGCCAGGCAGTAAAGCCCTCCTGGGTGTGAAATAGGCTCCATTGATTGGTTTCTCTGAAGATAACATCCTCACTTGTCTGTCTGCCTGTCTCTTTTAAAAGTTCTGAAATTTAAATGGTCAAGCTCTCATTTTGTTCTCTAATCTCCTCCTATGTTAGTGAAACTTCCTGAAAAACCTGTCAGTCGAGTTAATTTGCAATGGAAGTACAAAGCGCTGCCCAAATCTCTTTGAAACAGCTCTTGAGGCTGTTTCTGATGTGTGTGTTCCAGACTGTGGTGGGCGAGTCTTAACAGAGGTGAAATACACTGCTGGGTATTGATCCGACCATGTGATTCCACTTCTCCCCCCTGCGGACTCTGCTCCCTCATCGCCTGTATCCGCCCGCATCGATTTGCCGGTGCATGGCTGGACGTTCAAAACAAAGTGGTGAACCAGATGTGTGCTACAGAGAGCCTTCCCACTTAGCCTTTAAGCCCTAATTGATATGCCTTTGAGATCTCATGTCAGTCCTTTGCGTTTTAATTGGATGTCCCTGAGTGCAGACATGCAATATATCAAATGGTGTTTTGCAGGCGTTGCCAATATCAGGTAAAATGATGCAAGGAGAGCTATGAATATAATCTAATCACAATTTCTATAGCGTCTAATCCAGGGGTCTCCAACACGTCGATCGCGAGCTACCGGTAGCTCGCGGGCAGCTTTTCAGTAGCTCGCCGCTCGCGGTTCACAGACTGTGTAGACAAATCCGACGGCAATAAATGCACCTGAATCAGTCCGTGTCGCTGCGGCTCAAACACACATGGATTTTTTTTTTTAAATACTCGCGTTAGCACCATGTCAGGTTTTTGTGAATTTAATCAAGTCTTGGATTGCAGAGAATGAACGTCCTGATGCTATTTTCAGTTGATAAATACGTGTGTAAAGTTTGTGAAGGCAGGAGGAAAGCTTCCGCGATCACCGTCTCCTCTCTGCTGCTCCAAACCCCGCCCCCCCCTGAAAATAATGAGTGACAGGCTGATAGGAACCTGATAGAAACTTTATTATTCACTTAATCACTGATTAAGATATGATGAAGCTAACTTAATCTCATACATTCATGGGATTTATGTAACAGTAAAACAGAGAATGTAAGTGTGCACCCACATGCAGTATTTTTGTTTTTATATGCTGTTGTAAAAAATACTCCTCTTGTCTGCTGTGTTCAGACTGATGTGAAGTTAAGATTTTCAATAAGCTTTGGGTATTGCAATTTCACACGTGTACAAAAGTATAGCTTAATTCAACTATGTGAATAAATGTAAGCGATGTGATGCAAGTAGCTCTTGGCCACTTTCATTTTTTCAAAGTAGCTCTCAGATGAAGAAAGGTTGGAGACCCCAATCTGTTAACTATGAAATCTACAAGGGTTCCACATTTAAATTGCTGTGATATAAAACTTCTGTAAGAATCAATAAGCTATTGTTTCACACATTTATCATGGAATCTAATGAACATATGGTTTGTTTTGGTGTTATTGATTGCCACGCAATAAAGCTAAAACTCCTTATTGATCACAGAGGCGCTAATATATATTTCTGGAGGCCGTGCTCACCCACTAATCAGTATTTCATATTGAGTCAACAAACACGTCGGATGTGTGGCCAATGCAAAGGGTTTGTGTGAAGCTAAAGCAGTACACAAATTGTGGAGCATATTTCCCCTTTTAATCTTATCTTCATGCAGCATCATATTTATCAGTACATATAAATCATCAGTAATGGCCAGAAGTGTACTGCTGAGATCTGGGAATGCAGTTAAATTGCTAAAAAAGATAACAATAGCAAGCAAAGAATGCATAAAATATAACAATGACACATGTACTAAACACTGTGCATTAAAATGACAGAACAGCACAATGTTTTCTTGTGAAATTAGTGATTCTTGCACACCTCAAAAAGGGTTTTGTTTGGGTTAATCTGACTCAACTGCCATGTTTTGTAGTTCTTAGAAATTAACTGGGTGGGCACACAAGCAATAATAATAATTAATCAAATGTGATAGCAAAACATTTCTTGTTTTCTTCCCATAAACACCCGTTTGAAAGTCTACAGTTTTTCGCCGTGTGATCGTCAGCCGTCATTAGCATTCCTTCTGATGCTCATACAGACGCGGATCCTCGTTTAATTTGCTTCCCAGCTTTATCTGAAGCAGCAGAGATAATGCAAACATCTTTTCTTTGTTAATTGAAATCCTGATTAATTAACAAATTGCCTTACTGAGAGTGATTTCATTTTGTCCATATCAGGGAATCGGATCATACGTACGGCAGCCAGAAGCCGTTTTTGTTGCATTTGTTATCTTTAAAAACCTGAGGGGTAACCTTAACCTGGAATATGAATTTATGTTATTTTACTATGATATTGTACTGGTTATTATGATGTTACTTGTGTTACTTCTTGTGTCTTTTTGGAACCAGAAGTGCACCATAAGGTGGTGCAAAGTAAAAGAGAAAGCTGAACAAGGCAACCAAGATGAACTTTGATAACCTGAAAAAAAAAAAAAAAAAAGGGTTAAAGTTCTACACAGAAAACAATTGGAACGGGACCAGATTTCACAAAATGAACATCATGCTCTAGTGATCCTTGAAAATAGCAATTGAGGCCCTATAATCATCCGGAAATAGTTTTCTGATGTAAAAAATGAAGTGAGATTTAGGGTAGTTTTCTCATAGACTTCTATAGAATTGGACTTCGTTTTCCGACCAGTGGAGTCGACCCATGTTGGAAAATGCTTCTTTGTTAATTGAAATCCTGATTATTTAACAGACTGCATTACTCCGAGTGATTTGTTTTTTGTTTTTCTATCAGGTCCATATCAGCTAAAGGCCCGGACACACCAAGCTGACACCAAAGAACTGACACAGACGGACCCCCGACTGTTGTGTCGCCTCACGTCTCTGCGTCTTGGCCATGTTCGCACTGGAACACACCGCAAAGACTTCAGCCGACGGCCAAGAAGCACGTACGAACTGCGCATGCGTGAGTGGCAATAACTCTCCTTACCAGCAGGCGGCGGTAGTGTGTATTCGCCATTCAAAAGAGGCAACAACCGGAAGACAGACTGCGTGATAACCGAGAGAAGAAGAACAGACTGCGTGATATAAACAAACAACAAATAGCGTGTGCGTTCCATTTCACTCTACAGCGAGAAGCTCATGGGGCTTTCCCGAACCTGTGTCGAGAGCTGGAGTTAAATGAAATCTCAGATTTGCCTTCTTAATAGTTTGTTTGGGTCCCTCACTTCCGTTTCGCTTCTCATGCACTGATTCGCTAGCTGAACAGCCAATCAGAGTGATTTATTTTGCCGACAGCCTTTGGCCGACTGCCCACCGATTCGACATTTGAATCGGTGGGTTTTCAGCCGAAAAGGTGTCGGCCGGCTGAAAAGACACAACGGTGCGGGACACACCAATCTGAGTAGGGCGTGTCGACGCTCATCGTCGCCTGACGCCCATCGACGGCCAAAATCGGCTTGGTGTGTCCGGGCCTTAATACGAATCATACTGATGGCAGCATGAAGCAGGGTATGAAACCTTAACCTGGAATATAGATTATCTCGTCTTCAAAGCATTCTCTGTGGTGAAACAGCCGTAAAACAAATAACAATAGATCTGTTGTATTCACATACCCTGAGGGAGAGGGAATCTTGTCTGACTAATATTGAGTGCACTGGGTTTCAGGTTCTGTGAGTCCGACTACCAACAAAGTTAGTTGCCGCAGGATACTTTTTCATGTGTCATTATTTCCTTGGACCAGTGAAACTAAATGTGAACCTATTTTCTCCAAGATTGTAGAACCTCCTGGATGTTTCGGTTGGAGGAACTGTCCACTTCATTTACTCCTTCCATTTGTTAAGGCTTTTATAAAAGTCACGCACCATCTGCATGCTGGAAACACCCGAAACTTCTCTTAGGAGTGTGTTTGCTCCTGAAAAACGCTCGCTGCCTAAGCTGTTAAATGAGGGGATTTACTCTCTGCTTCTCGGTCGACTGTGTGACCTCTGTTGGGCTTTACCTTGTTGCGTTAAGTTAAGTTGTGTTCTCGGTCAAACACAAATGCAGGCAGTAAGTAGGTTGGTAGGTTGGCACAGCTTTCAGATTAAGAGTGCGGTCAAAATCTATGTTCCAACTCTCGGCATCAGCTGTCAGCACTAGAGGCCTTCATCTGCTCCCTCTGGACTCAATTTGTGCACTGTGTTGTTTTTACACATACCAAAACACAAACACACACCGAAAGATTTGAAGAAACTCACACAGACACTTGTACCTTGTTATCCAAATACTGTCATCTCTTCTGAGTGTGCCCTGGGATCGCTGTCAAAGGCTGCAAGGAATGAAAAATGACAACATGAATACATTTCCTTATTGGTGACACACGTAAAATCCAATGAAGAGGTTAGAAAAGTTGTGTTTGAGATTGTATATCAGAAAATTGATGAGAAGATATGCTGAGTCACTTTAATTTGGCTTTTGACCCTCCTATAAGAAAAGGTCATGTTATGAATAACTTAAAGGAGCCCTGTGGTTTTTAAAAGTTCTGTTATATTCAGAGTTACTCACCAAAACACATTGAGTGTGTCCTTGAGATCTGACACCTGAATGCTTTCCTTCCTCATAAAAACTTTTCAAAGCATACGAGTATTTTATATCAAGGGTGATCCCAGTCTTCTTCTTCACTGCCTTTGTGCATTGCTACATATATTTGATTTTAACCTACCTACTACCTTTGGATTGATGGAAAAGTATGAACTCATAAATAAGCGTGCATGTTGTGTGTGCTTCTTCTTGTGCTTTGGAAAGACAGTCATATAAATGAATGCAGCAGAATCTCAAGTTTTCCGAGGGCATGCAGAGACTAACTTTAAATACTTGGAAACATGTGTGTCTTAATGTAGTTGCCAATCCAGATTAAAAACTTGTTTGTTATACTATCTTGAGTTTTTTCTGCCTTATTATTTGTTCAAGTATTGGTTTATCTACAACTGTGTACAATAAATGTGTTGCACCAGATATCCCACAATTTCCATCTGTTGTTCCTGGCTTGTTCATGTGATTCTTGTTTTTGCCTGCTTTTCTATGCACACTGGGACCTCTTGAACTTTCCCAGAAAAAAAAAAGACATCAGGTAGACCTTGACATTATGTTTAAAGCCATTGCTAATACCTACAAAGGTAATACTGTGGTGTGCCTTGACTTCACAGCAGAGCATGGCTGTGGCTTCAGAGTTGTCAGCCTTCGTCACGTCTTCCTCACCACACACTCCTCATTCTTTATGCTCCGGCTCAGCGGGAACTCAGGTTTTTGATCTCTTTTTTTAAGCTGGAGGTCTCTCTCTGCAATGCTCCGCAGACTTTGCCGCAGGGCTGCCATGTTGCGTTGACAACACAGTGGGATCCAGGAGAGCCTCGTAGGCGCCACTTCTGAGGAGATAAAGTTGACGTGAAAATCAGGTGTAGACGAAAAAGTGCCATGGGTAATCGCTGTTGATTTGGAGCCAAACTACCTGATCCCCATGATGAAATACGGAGACTTAAATGTCACAAGTCATACTGTTCCAGGATAACGTTTATTTATGTTCCTGTGACAAGTTAGACAGAGTGAGTCCAGTAAATGTTTTGACAGGGCTTCTGATTCGCAGAAACACGCTGCGTTTTA
>CM062273.1:8050175-8242675 GCA_031216635.1 Dissostichus eleginoides | reverse complement strand
TATTTCTGATGGAGAATACGAATCCTAAAAAGTCCTTGAATGCCCCTTCACTTTTATAAATCATGATGCCAAGACATATTTTGGAAGGAAAGTGCTTTTTCTTTTTGCCTTTAGTCATTCTTCTTTATTCCGTGAGTTCAAGTTTCTCATAATGATTTAAAAACATCTCCAGAGAGAAACTGGAACTTACGAGTTCTCTTACAGAAATAAGAAGACCTTATTCAAAATCACAGTGACCTTGTGAAAATGAAAATAAGTGAAAATCCAACCTTGGAACAGAAAATGTTCTAACAGTATCATATTTTATACTTAAAGGGGACCTATCATGAAAAATGCACTTTTTTATGTCTTTTATACATAAATATGTGTCCCCGGTGTGTCGGGAACTCACGCTGCGCCAGAAAATAAAACCCTCTCTCTTTTCCTCCATACCAAAATCTTTTAAAAACGGGGTACAACGAGCGGATACAGATTTGCTGCGGACCCACAGAAAGCTGCTATCAGAAACAATGCCTGACGTGTTTTGGACGTATCTCGTCTTTGTTTACATTAGCAAGCCTCGCTAACACTCAGAGCTAACCTGTACTGTTTCTAAAATGCATGATCTGTTTGTATTTTGAGCAAAACACATCATAGAATGTTTTTATATATTTTTATATATCTGAGACCCATAATATATGCCTTAAAATAGCATGATAGGTGCACTTTAAAGTGGACCTGTCATGCTATATTTGAATAATATATTGTAGGGCCATACCTATATAAAACATGTCTGTGAAGTTTTTTTTTCAAAATACCAAACAGATCATGCATTTTAGCCATGCCTCATTTCGCTCTATTTGCTCTTTTCCAGCCCTGTTTTTGCAAGGGCTGATTCTGTGAGAAGTCTTCTTCGCTGCTTTTGTGGCAGACTACAGCGCCACTTACAGGCCTGGCATATGTACTACAGCGTCTCCAGCGCTTTCGAACGGCAATGGCCGTGGCTGTCTCCTCCTGATAGGTGGAGAGTTGCCCATATAGGCGGAGCTCCCCTTTTCTGAGGTCAGAAAAATTCAAATCTGTATCAGTCTGTTTCAGCTCCGTTGCAGCCCCCTTTTTAGAGATTTGGGTATGGAGGAAAAGAGGGAGGGTTGTGTTTTCTGACACTTGGTGAGTTCCCTGACACACCGGGACACATATTCATGTATAAAAGATGTACAAAAGTGCATTTTGCATTTAAGTTAAAGTAGAAATACTATTAATTATTACAAGTAATTGTAGGAATACTCTTACGTGTAAAAGTCCTTCATTCACAATGTTACTCAAGTAAAAGTACAAAAGTAATGGCATCAAAATATACTTATAGTACAAAAGTAAGAATACTCATCATGTAGATTGGCCATCTCAGAATAATATATATGATATGTTATGATTATAATTATTGATATTTAATTGATATGATTATCACAGCTAAAAAAGGTTGAAATAATTGTAATGACTTTATTTACTGCTGGGTAGCTCTTGAACTTAATCTAGGTGTAACTAAAGTCTAAATTAAGTGTTGATTATATATATATTTGTTATCGTAGTTGGTAGAAGTAGAAAGTGGCAGAAAATGGAAATACTCAATTAAAGAAACTGTGTGGCTCTTTTTTGTTTTATGAAAGCCATAATAATGTCTTTAATATACATTGTTCACATGATTTTGTCTCCTTTTTATGGTTATTAGGATACATGTATTTCAGATATGTTTTTGCTTTATCTTGAGGATATATGAAAAGTTTTTGGATTTAACAGAAGGCAGCAACAATAGTAAGAGTTGAACAAGAATCTTTAGAAATCTTGGGAAAGTGATTGTGTAATGCTGTCATCACATTGTATAGATATAGGCATATAGTGGTGTAGGCATAGGAGAACAATAAATTGGTCTATGAAATTGCAGAAATATATTTTTGAAATAGGTCACACTTTTGAAATAGTGGTGATTTTCAATGTGAATTTTACCTGAGGCTATACACAGCGTAAAAGCGTTTTAATAAACTGCAAAGACATCTGGCACATTTATGGCAATCTTTGATACCATTACAGCAATCATGAGGTTCTGGTTTCAGGATTATTTCAGGATAAACTCTGTCCCTGAGCGTCTGAGGAGCCCCAGAGCTGCCCGAGGCTGTGCCGGGAAGTTCCAAGCAAAGTTAAATTGTACCTATTTGAAGACACCATTACTGGGAAAAAGGATAAAATTACTATGATTCATAGCTCGAGTTCCTGTGGACAAATCGTATTCATATTATTAAATGACACTGCTGTTTCCATTTGAATGAATAACTGTGGAAAGGTGCCCAATTAGATATCCATCCAACTCATATCTAACTATAGCAAGAGCGACTTTGGTCACAGTAATACTCTGTTATATTTATACTACTATACCATAATCACATATTGTGTTTCCCCTAACGATGCAATTACCTTTCATCTCATCATTACTAGATTGAGTTCACATTGCATTGAAAACAATTTCGATCTGTGGAGCATTCCCCATCTACTCCTGCCCTTTGTTTATATATCCCTTTGAAGTTTATTGCTGGGAACTCTTTCATCAGAAGCAGAGAAGAAAAAACAACATGTCTTTCAAGTGTAAATTTGAAAAGGGCCAGGTGGTAATTTGTTAGTTTAAAAAAATCACAAACAAAAAGGGAAGGCGGGCTTCCGTAAAGGTGGTAGAGTCAACGTTAATTTCTGCTTGTTGATGTACCTTTCTCACATGGCGCTGCAAAATGAAGAATCACCTCTAATCCACGTGTTGGAATATTACCATAAAGAATCCTTTGGGAGATAACGTGGAATCCAATTTCTTGTGTACAGCTCATTTGAATATAAATCAAAGGAAGGCATTTTGAAATCTCCATCCCATGCATCTCCTATTTTGCTATGAGGGATGTCCAACCAAAACTCCTAATTCCATTTGCCTAATGACAATATATGGTCCCCAACATCACGATATGCCATAAATAAATTGTCAATCAAAGCATTATCATGTCATTTTGTTTCCTGTTGATGGTCCAATTCCACTGGCTCAATCGGTTATTTCAGATGTTTTTATTTTCTTGATGATATCAGCATTTACAGCTTGAGACCTAACTGTTATTTAACCTTGACTTAAAAGCGATTCACCACAATCTTTAGAAATCTTTAGAAATCTTTTGGCATATATGGTAATATGAATACAGATAAGAGAAGAATTTGGTCTTCTCTTTTGCAGAAACACTCTTACTCTGAGATAAAGAGTATGAATTGTACCTGAGGCTACACAGTGTAACAGTGAATATATGTTCACAGTCACACTCACAGATATAACAACGTGTAACCTGCAAATTTGTCAATCAAAGCATTCACAGAGACTCGAAAATGCAAACCAGATGCAACTCGCTCAAATTAGCTATAATTTCCTTGTCGAAAATGTCAGGCAGGTTTAGTGTCAGTGAAGAGACGGAGAGCATCATTACCAACATTGCTTTCCCTAGAGTCCTGCAGCCAGCATAACTTCACATACCAGGGGAACACCAGAATCATTAGGCTTCATTCTCTGGGTTAGATATTTGGAAGGTTTTATATCAATCTGCTAGGTATTTGTTGAGACATGTTAGCCTTGACAAAGTGGTCAACCAACCAAAATGCTTTCCATAGTTGAATGAAATGACACACTCACATAACTTGTAAGTGGCTAAAGTTTACGCTCCATTTGGTTGAACACTGGAAAGACATAGTTCACAACAAATGTACAATTGAAAAATGTAAACGAATCTTCAGAATTCATCAAGACAAATTCAACGATTTAAGGTTAAGATGTATTGACTTTTTCGGACCCCAAAGATAAGCCTTTTCGTGACAACTTGAATAACTGGAATATCCCCATTCCTTATTTTTGTTATATTGTGCAGTACATGGTTCTGTTTGGTACGATCAATTGATTCTTGCAAAATATAGCCAATGGGGAATGAAGCCTACCCTATGTAATGCCATCTTAAATTGTTGTTTTTTAGTTCTGTCAATCGATTAAGAAGTGAGTAATCATGATGAATTATTCCAATCTACAAAGCCAGAGGAAGTTTGGGTCAAACTTGGTAATGTGATTCATTTCCACAATTTTACACGTTAAGGTTTCCAAATGAATTCTAAGCGATATGATGGAATAAACAAGTAACACAAAAACATTTAAAGAGCATTTGTTTTCATACTTTAAAGTCCCATGTCATGGCCATTTCTACTGATCATAATTCCATTGTTGAGGTCTACTAGAATAGATTTATATTGTGCAATTTTCCAAACTCACACTGGTTTCTCATACAGCATCTCTGTATAGTATGTGTATTCACTCTCTGTCCTAAACGGCTTGTTGTAGCTCCTGCCCCCCCCATGAGCCCAGTGTGCTCTGATTGGTCAGCTCGCCCACTCTGTTCTGATGAGTCCACCACCGATACAGCGGAACATCAGTGATTATTAGATTAGAAAATGACACCAGTAATGACAAACAGATGAGAATGCTGCGTGGGGTCTACGGCACCCAGACCCCACGGCGGGACGGAACGTTGGCGCACACCCCCAAACGCGGCGCACCTAAGCGCGCCACAGTTTCGCCGTGTGAGGACCAATGGGTCCATTTTGGTATGGTCACGTCACCATACCCAGGAAGAAAAAAATGGAAAAAGAGAAATCTCAGCAGCATAGACAGGTCTTTTCCGTGTTAGAGTTTTACTCGCTAGAGGGTGTACTTTGAGGGTTTTTGACTCTGCAGACCGTTTACATGCATAAAAAGCTACATAACACACAAGGGGACGGGTAATAACCGGAAAAGCATGACATGGGACCTTTAATTAAAATGATTATCATTATTTTTTCAAAAATGCAAACCAAATGTAACTTCGGCAAATTAACTATAATTTCCTTGCTGAAAATGGCAGCAGGTTTAGTGTCAGTGAGGAGACGGAGAGGGATGAGGACAGACAGTGTGACAGTAACTCTGCAGTGTTTCTTCACAGAGCCGTCCTGCCTATTAGCCGAATGTCTGCTGGAGTCCTGACTCTGAGGGCTTGACAGGCCACCGCCGAACATCAAATTAACTTAATTTGGGATTGGATGTCATCCTCCACAAAGCCGCTTGGTTTTTCTAAATCCTAACCTCTGACTGCTCCTTCTCTTGATGCCGGGGACATGGAGTTTTTCCTGGGACTGCAGGCTTTAATGAGGCCGAGCAGTGGCTTTTTAATTAGCAGCAAGGCCACTTTACTGCTCACTGGTCTTCCCATTTCCATCGCGAGAAATTATTTACGGATGCTCTCACTCTCTCATGTTAGGCTGCCCATTACTGTTTGGACGGCACAAATGACGGGGCGTGGTAATTGGCATGGAGCAAATTCACCACAGAGGTCCAGAGTAATGGTGTGTTTGAGAGCCATTTGACGCTGCTTCGGTCCTTCCTTTTTTTTAACACGATGAGCGAGATTAAAGAAGATTTATCACAAATAACTGTATTTATATTCCGTTTTTAACGCAGCAGGGAGTAACCACTTTAATGGCATAACTAGAAAGAGCACAAATCTTCATTTTGTTCTCTGAAGAAAGAAAACTCATGAATATATTGCTGCTCTGCATTCGAATAAGTTTTCCTTTGCTAGCTTTTATCTGATTTACTGTTTGTATTCATCCCTACTCTGAGCTATTAATAAGATGCTTTTCTTTATTTTCTACTTACAGCATCAAGGGACCGGACCATTTCAGTCCCTCTGTGGAAAGTGACATTCCCTGTGTACAAAAACACAGGACCAATTACACCCAGGAGCTAGAAGTCCTTCTTTGACATTCACACACACATTTGCATCATGAATACTTAACAGACAACACTATAAAAATGGATTATCCCAAACTTTTTTGCATACAGGGAAGCATCTCAACCAACCAAAAAGGCTTAAGCTTCAAGTGAACTTCTTTAAATGTGCATCCAAAGGCAGTGTTTGGTTGTATCAGAGGGGTATGCTGCATATCCTCAAGTCTAAACACACCCGAAAACTCACAGAGAGCGACCCCACCCTTGGGATTTGGGTTTCTTTGAACATTTTTTTACATAATGGAACTCGTATTGATTTTAGTTTTGAACTAGAGGGAAGAGTTTGAATAGGAAGCGTTAATATTTTAATCCTGCATTCCCAAGACGGAGAGATACATAGAGCAAAGAGAAAAACACAAATAAATAAGGTTTACTTTCATAAGGAAAGGAAAGTTGCGGAGAGCTTTTCATAAAAAAATTAAGGCTTATACATGTATATTTCCACCGAGAAATCATATCCCCACCTGTTCATTTCCACTAAACGGAGAAAAAGAGGAATTCTCCTGCACTTTATCCTGGAAATGCACTCTCGCTCTGTCCAAGTCTTAATAGGTTGTTCTTGACATGTGGCTGAGATGTGTCAATTGTTCCACTTAGAGAAGTTTATGGAAAAGTCTGCCAAACAAATCAGCATCTTGTAATGAACCTGAAATTGACTGGAAGTTTGCAAACACGGACTCGTATTGATTTCCACATGAAGAGTGAATTATTTCCCCCGTGTCTCTTGTCGAATCTGAAATTTGATACGAAGTAATTTTTCTTTCTGCACTCTGATTCCTACAAGCAGCCAGAAAGCCCTTTTTCTTCTACGTGGAGCGATACCCTTTTGCCACGGGCCACTCAAACAGTAATTTGTTCTTCTAGATTAGCCTGTCAGGTGCAATGTAATTGACTGGCGAGATTGAAACGAAGATATCACAGAGCATTATTGATTCGCATGTGAAGAGGGTCACATGTACTACAGTTTATCAGCACCTCGGTAGACAGCCTGAATGGAGACTTTTTAGAAAACCCTCGGGGGACAAGGGGGAAGGATTAAAGGGTTGCACAGAGTCAATTGTTTTCAAGTTTGCAACCTCGGCCTGTTCCCATTCCCATACCTGGTCCTATAATGAAAAAAGGATGTCGAACATAATACATCACACTCTCCTCAACATAAATTACAGTAGAGTGAAGAAGATGAAGGTGGTGGTGGTGGCCTCACATTTACACAAGAGGGCTTGAAGGTGGAAGGTTTCCAGGCTGAATCCTGAACATATTATGTCTCTCAGCAAGGCACTGAGTGGGAAATTCTGCAGCCATGCTAGCAGCTCTGTTGGCTATGCACAGGAGGGCTTCACATTTGATGCTATCGTCTGCATAATAACATGCTAACATTGACATTTCTAACATGCTGTTGTGTAGAAGATACAGTTAGCGTGTCAACATTAGCTATTTAGTCCTAAACACAAAATGCCGCTGAGGAATATTTGGTCGGTGTTGGACTGATATGAATTTGAACTAGATGATGATGAGGTGTTAAGCCTTAAGGCAAACTTATTGCAATTAATTCTTAGATGAATATAAATGTCCAAACCAAGTTTAGCAATACATCCAATAGTTATTGAGAGTTTGTATTGAGAAAAAACACCATGATCAGAAAGCCTCAGTCTCTGGGTTATGTCTTTTTGGGAATCTGTTCCTCAATTTATGAGTGTTTTGACAAAATGCTTCGACCGACCAACACTGCTTTCCCTAGACTCACGCAGCTAGCTACTGTGGCATAGCTAGAAGAAATGACACCTTCACAAAAGTAATTAGTGGCTAAAGTCTAAAATAGTCCACAACTTTTATACATTAGAAAAGTTGACATTACTCCTCAGAATACACCGAAACTAATTTACCAATATATGGTCGGGTTGGATTGGATTGTTCATAAATGAATATCTGTTTGGTGGGCCAATGGAGAAAGAACCCATTTTCATCTGGAAATGTCATATTTTTTAATAATTAAGTACACTTGAAATGTGAGGAATGTTGGGTAAACACAAAAATAAAGACAGCTTTTTTCCCTCTTATCTACATTGACTATTGTTATGTAAGTGATCAAAATGTAAAGGAAAGTAAAGGTTAAAGATTCTCTCCGACAGCAGAGATGGTTGTCTTGATGGTAAATCTGATGCAAATGTTAATCTGATTTATGTTTGTTTCTTTCCTAAATTCAGTAGATTGTTTTCTGATATTTTCATTTGGCCAAACAGGTGTGATTGACTTCTGTAAATCCATAGCCTCAAACCCTAACCCTAGCTCAATAAAACAACGACCAAAAAACACTTTCAGATCTTTTAATGTTACATATTAATATGTTATTTTCAATGATTTACAGGAGTTCTTTTTGGATGAACTGCTTCAGTCTTATGCCCAATTTCCTTAAACCTACTAAATGTACTTCTGCTCCAGTTAGCCATTTCTCACATTTCCCAAAATACCCTTCAACAAACCTCAGATATGTGTGAAGCAGTGTAGGCAGTGTGAGATAGCAGAGGCAGATTTCCCTCTCTCAAAGTGCATGTGATGGGCTTGTAATGTAGGGTACTGTTAGTGGAAACTGTTCCTCCATCTCCTCCACTGATGGCTTTCTCCTTATATGATGATTGAATGTCCTTGCAGAACGGCGGATTCTCGGAAACAGGATGTTTACCTCACAATCTTCTGCTATTACCCTGCATTTACTGGCTGCAAATGTCTTATATTGTCTGGGTATGTGATTGGTCACCAGGTTGAGGCTGGTGCTCACTTTAAAAATGTAATCCTTTACAATTCCTACTTACCTGAGTGTCAAAACATGAAAATAAGGTAACCTGATTACTGTCTGTTACTTTAGGATCGCCTCAATATCAAATGCGAATAAATACAAGAGAATGGAAATGGCAAAAATATGTTTTTTTTAACTAAGTGTAATATCTAAGACAATGTAAGCTTAGAAAATAAGAAACCAAGATATTTAGGATCAAAAACCTTCAGCATATTCAGGCAGTAGCCTTTACACCAACAATGAAACACATGAGCACATACTACAGCTTAAAAAAGCAGAAATACAATCTGAGCTGATAGAAAATGCTCCGTTTTAGTTTAATACGCAAAGTTAAGCTTACCCACACTATTTTATGAACATATTGGTTCACCTGTGAATTAAGAACAGAACAAATGAACCAAAGAAAGTGAAAACCATAAAGCAGATTCTGGCAGAAGTCGTATAGATTCACAGAACAGTATTCTACAGAACAGTACAGCTTAAAAAGAAGAAATATAATCTGAACTATGATCTATTGAACCCCAATTTTTTTGAAATGTAATAGTAATCTAATTATGTATTTTATTGTAATACCGTTACATGTAATCTGTTACTCACCAAGCCCCAAAGCAATTTAATAAAATGTGCATTACCATAATTTATTTTGGTATGTCAACGTGTTTTAGTGTGGATTTAGTTTGCTGCTTGTCCCGGTGCCCGTTGGCAGACACAGTGGAAGACCTTGGCTGCACTGGGGTTCTCTCAGGTGTGAATTGTGCATAAACGCAGAGCTTGTGGAGCTGAAAAAACAGCGTGCAGCATGCTGAGAGAACCCTTCCCTGGATAAATAGAGGCTGTGAAATGTGTGAGAAAGGTCACACACATCCCGGGGGAGAGCAAAGGAGTGTTTCCTTCATTTCTTTCTAAGTTTCTGAAGGTCATTGATGAATGCACACAGAAGCGGTTAAAGGTGAACCTCGTATAAACAGCCCGTGTCGAAAGGTGCAAAATCTGACCTGGTCAATATGTTTATGCTTCTAAAGATAATTTAAATGCAGTGACCCAGCCTCGGGTATTTATTCAGATGATTCCCACTGATCAACGGCGTGCAGTAAGCATTTCAGAAGGCAGAAATACAAGAAGCGATAGAGTACTTACTTGCTTTTCTCTACACTGGAAGAAAATTTGTATTTCACTCTTCTCCCTTTAACACTGTCAGATGTTTCTTATCCCACGTTCACCTTTGCAGCAAAGACAGCCCTTTTCACTCAAGCTGGTTTCCAACAAAAACTGTCAGGAAAAGGAAACTCACGTGGCTGTCACAGAGCGGTAAATGCGCCTTTGGAAAAGGTCACACTGGAGGTTTTTTCTCGCAGGTCTTTGACAGTAGCTGCTTCTTTCAAAGGCTCCTTTTAAATCCCTCTAACCGAAACACAAGTGAAAACTAACTGTGACAGATTTACTCAGTGTTTGGACCGAACAGATAACCCTATTTGTCTGCTTTTACTGTACATGCATACTGTAAATCACAAGCTTTTATTAAAGGCAGCAGAAACCTTTTTATATTCACAGTACATGTTTCGTAATTAGAATGAAGGAGGCATTTATCAGGAGCAGGTCTATAGGTGTTTTAGACCAAAAAAGTACAAACTCAGAACAACAAGAAATGTACCAGTATATTTTCTTCTAAATAAGCCAAACACTTAAAGTACTATAGAGCATTACTTCTAAGTGGGTTAAACTTATTTTTTATTTTCAAATGGATATAAGTGGACTTTCTGATGTCGGTATCTAGCAGTTTATTGTCAGATCAAGTCTGAAATGTTGCATCGCCGCTCCGTTTGCAAACATCAAACAAGGATAAATATTAAGACACAAGGAAAACAAACATTTAACTTAACATCGCGATCACTGAAGAGAAACATCCTCAAAGACCCTTTAGAGTACATGATCTGGGATTTACCTCTGTATTTAAGGATGGCTGTTCCAGGAGAAGACAGTGATGTTTATGAACTTAAAGTGTGGACGTATACTCTTAGACAACTTAAGCCTAACCTTTTCATTTCCTCCTCAAGTTATCAACACAACAGCAAGGCTTCTATCTCCAGACTTGTATCAGTATGGATATGGACCCAATGTCCTCAGCTAATTAAATCTGTAATCACTTTGAAAACACAGGTTGGTGTGAGCTGGTGGTTTAAATGAGGGCCAGTGGACTGTAATTTAATGAAGACAGCTAATTGGGTCAGAGATATTTATCTTCATATGGCAATAAGAAGGGAACCTGCAAGATGAAAGTTTTGTGAAGGGAGTCCGGAGAACAATAAAGAGACAGAGATAGAAAGAGGTTAGAGAGACCAACATGATGTCAAGGGTCTGACACAGTGAAGTGTTTTATTTTGTCTGCAGGGTTTGATGTCAGTGGTTATGAGAAGGGAAGGTAATAGGATTCAGGGGAGATCTGGACCGAGAGTGCATCCTAATGGAGGGAAGAGTAACAGAGCTGAAGAAGTCCAAAAACACTTTTTCATGTCCTCCATCTCAACTGGACGGCTTAGTCTGCCATCTAGTGGACATTTGAATGAATTACGTGAAGAAGAAATTACATTTTTGTCTCACATAACAAGCAGTCAATCAGTGGTGGACTCAGATTTTATACTTAAATGAAGCTATACTTGATCTTAAACATACTCTGTTACAAATAAGGTCCTGCTTTCAAAATCTTAATTACAAAGTAAGAAAGAAATGGCATTGAAAAAAGTAACTCAAGTTGTCGATCTATAGTTGGCTTAAATGAAAGAAGGGTAGAAGTATAAAGTACTATTCAATTAAAATACATTGGGCAAAAGTACCTCAGGTAAATGTACTTCACCACATGTAGAACTGTTCTGGTACCTTGTCTGTATCAAATGTATGTATTAATATTTTATTTAATTGGTAGAATAAATACAAAGTAATACAAAAAAAATCTACTATAACTAACAGATTTGAGCAAATTGTGCTAAGTAATCCGTCTTTATTCTTACTCTTTTTTTTGTATCCCTTTGAACTAATGATGGGACACTAATGACTCAAATCAGCTGTTGGTGGGGGAAATCTGAGAGGTTAGGTATTCAATGAATGTTGTGGAGTAAAAGTACAATGTTTTCATTTGGAATTTGAGTTCGGTAGAAGTAAGGGAAAATGGAAATACTCAAGTAATGTACAAGGACCGCAAAATTAGTACAGTACTTGAGTAAATATACTTAGTTGCTTTTCACCACTGTGTAAAAGACATGTGAGCTACAGCTGGGGGAAAAAGACACTAAATGAAGGATGATTACATTTTAACCAGCATTAAATAAATAGCATTGTTTCCGGAGGATTCCACAAAAGCCTTTCCTGCTTCTTGTCCTTGTTGGAGTGATGCTTTCTTGGCAATATTGCAGCAGCAGAGGTGAGGAAGTGAGGGGTTGATTAGCTGGAAGTACCAGAGGGAGTTTGGGGGAGTCGAAGGTGATGGAGGTCCCCAATTATCTTCCTGGCTGCATGGAGAAGAGGAGGTCACAACCCCTTCCCCTCTCAGCAGACTGAGTGATGGGCTGCCGTTTGCCCTTGTCCTGCACCGATACAAGCAGGCTGAAGTAAAAATGAAGTCAGTTATAAATGTCCACCACTGGACTGTGGATTTTTTTCAGCAGCTACTTCAGCACAGGGTGGTTGAGGTTATCAGCCTCTTGATGACTGCTGCTTCCATCAACAAGTCATCATAAGCACCATAAGGAAATGTGTGTATATTTAAAGGTGGGGTATGTAATTTATTTCAGAAACACTTTTTGTTAACATCCCGATAGCAATGAATATATTAAATGCTTTGACAATAAATGAATAAAAAAATGTCATCTGTGGAAGCCGTAGCGCTGTAAAAAGCACGACCAATCATTTTAGCCGGCCCGGCTAAAATAACTGGATGGCCTACCTGCCTGTCAGCCTTCCATCTGTGCACACACTTATCTCGTGCCCTCATTGGTCATGTGCGCGTTCGTGTGTGTTGGAGGAGGGGCTCTGTAAGGAAGTGGCAGATTTTTTCCAGTTGCGTATTTTCAAATTCTAGCGCACTCGAGCTGGTTTCTCCAAAATTACCACCTTTAATGTTAAAATAACAGAAAATTTGCTAAATGTGTCACCCTGAAATCGGCCCACTTACTGTTTTAATTTACATGATTTATGCCAATTCATTCCTCTGAATTATGAATTATGTTTGTTGCTTCTATGGGAATATTGTTTTTTATCATATGATGATATGTATTTGCAGGGTTGCAAGTGTTCCTTTAAAAATGTGTTTTGTATCAATTATTAATAGAATGGTGCAGTAATGAGTCCTAAAGCCCCCCCAAAAAACATAGCATTTCACCACTTCAGGGTTCCCTCGTCTGGAAGTCAATGTTTTTTTGAACATGTTTGTGGTTAGAAGTCTGAATGACATCTGTGGTTAACACAAGCTTACGGAATGTTGTTCTATGACTGGGGAAATCCCATTGGCTTTTAATCGTGGGACCCCTTGTGATGCTAAGTTTTGGATCTGGCCTACAAAAACATGTCAACACTGCACCACTCTATTCCCTGTAAGTAACCTACGGTAGATATCCCAATATCAATATGATTAATAAGTCATGTAACTTGATTACTTTCCGTTACTTCTTGTATTACCTTCTGGGTTGGGTTTTTCTAAACCTAATTTACGCAAAACTTACATTTACATTTATGACAGGGAAGGGAAGTCATGTTTCATAATGTTTCGTTTCATATCGAATACCATGAACTTTATACTGTAGGATATACATTTTTCATACTGAAATACCGTTGAAAAAGTGGCAAAGTCTCTATATTGAGGGATAATAGTGCAGTGCCAGCCAAGTTGCACTAGTTGTATTTGTTTAAATACTTGAATATTGTCTGTGTAGTGTACCTTGGCTTGAAGCAAGGTTTATTAAGTTGTTAAGTTGCACTTCATTTTTTTATTCCGAACCTAAGTTTGAAGGTGAATCATAAATCATAAAATAAGTATTTAAATGCAGTTTCAGGGAAGGGGGGATTTGTTTTCAAACAGTGCTTTTGTTGTTATGTGGTACGCAAAGTTTGCACAATGAAATGGTTTTACATGTTGCAGCTGTTTCATGCAATCTGATTCCCACATAAGACTCATGAGGGCCATCAGGTGTTTTTCTGTGGGGCCAAAACGTATAAATGTAAATACATTTCCAATCATTGAAAAAATGTATAAATACCATGATATACCGTGATACAGTTATAATTTGTAAAGATACCGTGATATTAGTGTTTTGTCACCGCTCCCCTACTCAGAGGACTGCCTGTATCAGCTTTGATTTGATAGAAATAAGTTCGAACCTCCTTGTCTACCATAGGCTACTATAGTTGTTAAAATGTTTGTGTTTTGGGAACGTTTAGAGTTATTGATCCATCAATATCTTTCAAAATAAACCGAACTATGGAAAGCCCTCATTACAGCTAGTCTTATCAGTATAGACAGAGAATCCGAGAGAGCATTAAAGACTGTCTCTACGGCCTCTCTCTTGTAATTCCAACGATATATTAAAAACTTTTATCTATCATCAAGTGTCGTTTCCGTCGCTTTTCCGTTTAAGTCTTTACTCATTTATAGGAATAATTTGCAACTAATAATGAATTATTTCTTAAGCAACTGTAGCTCATATGAAAACCTTTGCAAGGATGTTCTTTTCAATTTTAGTTATATTCTTCACACTTTAGGATTAAGTATATTTCTTATGTTTAAATAATAAATTAAAAAAAAAACTAATCTTGTACTTTAATTTAATGCCTTCAGAGTTGGGACAAGTACTTAGATCTTGTACTTAAGTAAAAGTAGAAGTACCAAAGTGTGGTCAAAGTCAGTCAAAGTCAACTTTATTGTCAATCTTTCAGTTTGTGTGTACAGACCACAGACAGAGGGTTAGAAATACTGTTTCCCATAATCCAGACGAATACAAACAAATATATATATTGAAAAAAATATATATAGTAGGAATACTCTGTTACAAGTAAAAGTTCTGCATTCAAAAGGTTACTCAAGTTAAAGTACAAAAGTATTACCATCAAAATATACTTATTTATATATGTTTTGTGTTATTTATAAGTGTTATCAAAGCTGGTGCAGCTAGTTTTAATGACTTTGTATACTGCAGGGTCGCTTGTGAATGTTACTCCAGGTGTAACTAAAGTCCTATTTAAGAGTTGTTTATATGTAACATCATCAATCCAAAGTATCTAAAGGTACAACATAGAATAAAAGTACACTATGTACCTCTCAATTGTAGAGTAGAAGTACAAAGTAGCATTCAATGGAAATACTCAAGTAAAGTACAAGTACCTCAGAAATTGTACTTAAGTACAGTACTTGAGTAAATGTACTTAGTTACTTCCCACCTCTGAATGCCTTTACCTCATTTAATTTGAGCAAATAATCATTATATTTTCCTGCACTGCAGATGTTAAATTGTATGTCAATCACATAATGGGGGCGGCATCCTTTATTTGAAGATGTCTCTCATTGGACAATAGTGTTAATGGAAACGCCTTTCTGACATGTTTGTCTTGTGATTGGCCAGAAATGACGTGACAACAGAAAACCCAACCAATTAAAATCGTTGATTCTCCTGTCCCCATAAGGCAGCCACCTTCAGCTCTCTACCAGCCTAGCGAACGAAAACAAGCCAGGCAACAGCAAGTAGCGGATTGATGTGTGTGTTTGTCATCTTTCTGCTTTTATTTTGCTATCCTGACACCCCTCGTACACCCCGTTTCCCCCCTACTACTGTTTTATTTCTTCTTTCGTCGTCACACAACAATATAAAACTGAAGTTGCTTAAGTAAAGGTAAGGTTTTTTTCTGCTTTTCATAACTGCACCGGCTCATCCAAAATGGCTCCTCTGCTAGCTAAGAAAAGCTAAAAATACCACCAACGTTTAACACGGACTAACCGTCGTCGCCTAGTTACTGTATCTTAGTAATATGTACAGGGAGATTAATGTAGGGGTGTAATGCATGTGTTACATGTAATTTAATAAGACGTGTTTGCTATTAATTTGCACGGGATTCTGACGGGGATCGCCTAAAGCTGGCCTAATGTAATTCAAGCCAGGATAAATCGGCTTATTTTATGCTTTTTTATCTTTATTTTGTCATATTATACTGTACGTAGGTTTTTAGGTATATCTATATTCCTTGTAAATATTGCTCTGTATTTTAATGTTATAATTGTTTTTTTACATTTGTTTGTAATAGCTTTATTTTTAGGATAAATTGTAATACATGAAATATAGACGTAGTACAGAAATACACGTACAAAATAAAATACATTAAAATATGTGCAGTGTTGGTATGACAAGTGGAAAGCCGTGCAGATATGAATGCACCACCATACACTAAGGAAATGTCCTAGTATGTGTAGACCTACTTATAATAAATAAACCTGTTTCTGATTATATAAATAAAGCAATCTCTACTGGATACATTAGCAGCTAACCACGCCGCCCTGCCACAATTCACTGCATAATGGTGCAGCGCTAGGTTTCAGACTACACTTGATTTTGTCATAAATAGCAAACAACACAGCAAAACCTAGGATACGATGGTGATAAAACACAAGCTGCATATATCTCTTCCTATTGGGTTACACAACCGATTGAACCCTTTGTTAAGTGATAACAATTGTAATGTATTACCCAATGTCTTTATGATTCTGTAGTTGTGTTGCTTGTGAAATTGTCTATTTTAGAGTATTCAAATGTTTTTTCTTTCAAAAATAATTTCCCAATTTAAGTATTTGTCTATCTAAAAACGATTGTGCTCAGGCCTTGTAAACATCCAACCAGAGTGTTGTGACGTATCTAATTAATGGACATAGCAACAAGCAGCTAGTTATTGCATGTCAGCTGTTTGCTAGTCAACAGACACTTGGTTGTAGCTCAGCAAAGACAAGCACATGTTTGTTTGGCATTTGTTGTCATTGTCTCTCATCAGAATACCTTTATTCATCCCACAGAGGGGAAATGTACATTGTTAAGCAAAAAGTAAAGAGCCAAACATAGAGAAATATTCATTTAGAGGCATATATTAAAGATACAAATAGAAGAATACAAATCCAGGTGGAAAACAAAGTACCAGTGACAGTATTTATTTGCTCAATGCTCAAAATTACTTTGTTTTATGTAACAAATTGTGTTTGTCATGTACTCCAGTACCAGGTTTACTTTAGTAATTTGATCTGTTATTACTGGCAAAGCTCATAACAAAGATCTGGCTAATCATCCTAGTTTGCGAAGTGTCGTGCCATTTTTAATAACGTTGTAGCTAATCATGTAGCATATAAATATGCTTTGTTTTTCCCAGTTACTAATTGCACTCCCTTTTTTCCCTTTCCTCAGCACCGTTTCCCCCATTCCCTCCTGTTACTCTTATTCTTTTAAGTATTCTTCATTGTCAAGCCGCCAAAGTGGAGAGTTTGATTGCAGAAGGGGGTGCTTCTCGTTTCAGGTAATAAACCCAAAAGATGCACACATGTAAATAATACATTTCTTATCTTTTTTTCCCCATGGTTAGCCCCCGCTAGCTTTTTGGGCGGGAACTTCCGGCCTTTAGAACAAAGCAGGATGTGGGAAGGCTCAAAATGGCTGTCAGACATTTCTCTTTGTGAAGCCTTTTGCTGTGTAGACATGATAAGCCTTGAGAGGATTTATGGAGTATTGATAGAGGCAGCAGTCTGTCTGTTCACCGTATAGAGAGTCATTGTCAACATGACGGCTCACCCTGGAACCAGTCTACATTAAGGCTTCAAATGTTTTGCGGGCCTGTAATCTAACTTGGAAAAAGGGGATTTAAGGTTGCCGTTTTTTGGTGTCATGTCAATTTTAACATGTTGATAAGTAGTTTGCTAATTGGCTGATCATTAAAATGCCTTGACTGACTTTACAAGTTTTGCACATGTCCTGATTTACAAGTCAATCACTCCCACTGCAGGGAATTACAGTTCAACACACATTTCCGTATTAATAGAGCATGATGTGTATGATCAAACGGCAGCAGCAGAGCAGTCAGTGTGAACACCCTGTTCTGCTTTTCCATCACACATGTAACAGTTTATGTCGCCTTAGCTTGTTGTGCATCACGTTTTGTTATCTGAGATCATGAGAGATGTATAATGGTGATTTTTCATTACTGATTACTAGGAGTCATTTTCTGAATTAGATTCACAGTCAATGCTTTTAGGGAAAACATTTAGCAACACAAAGTTGATTTGAATCTTTTATTAATTTGGCTGATTGTGTTTGCTTACAGTTTTTTGGGGGTTTTAAAATGTAAATTCACCCAACTTGTGAGCAGGGTTCTTGTTTCTTATTGTGTGATTGGTGTTAATAAAGGTTGAATGAATACATATGCAATGCATTTGAATGTAGTCTCTTTTGAGGTGAAGATGCAGGCTCATTTCCTTCCTCTTCAGTGCTGTGTGAAGCTAATGCATCCTTATGTTTGCTTCCACAGTGCTTCTTCGGGGGGAGGAGGTGGTAGGGGCGCACCTCAGCACTATCCCAAGACTGTCGGCAACAGGTTTGTCATTTGAACATTTCTAAGATCACACTTCACCATCGTTATCTAATATATTAGCACTAGTTTTATCACCCCACTGCTAAAGAAACCTGACAACCTTGTTTATTATAGGACCTGAATTACAGGAAGCTTTTATTTGAATACCCAGAAGTGCTGTTACATGATGTCAGTCAACTGCCGAGAGCACAGGCTTGTTTACTAACCACTGTGCCATCTGGGATTGTGTTACAACAAAGGGTGAAAAAGGAAATTGTTAAAAGGTCTAGCATTGGCCACGAAACATTTAGGGCACATATTTGTCTACTGCTTATCATTCACATCCACACCTGCATTTTTATTTTAGGTAAATAAGATGGGGAGAGAATGATACCCCTTCTGTATAAGTTGATAGACCTGGTAGTGCAGCACTTGTGGTATAAAATGTGCAGTTGCCCTTAACATTTCTACTGGAACAATGCATGTATTGCAAGTGCACTTGTTATTTTTCTGTACTAGCCATGTAGTCTGCAAATATTGTGGTATTCACTCTTTTTTTTTTTTCTCTCTCTTCACTTTTACAGCGAGTTCCTGGGGAAAACCCCAGGGCAAAGCGTTCAGATATGGGTTCCTTCACGAAGCACTAGACGAGATGTCAACTCCAGCAACGAAAAAGAGCGACACGATGCAATCTTCAGGAAAGTGAGGGGGTAAGTTCAAGCCCGTATGTGTATTTATCGTTAATTATCCATCACCAGGGACAAGAAACATTTGTATTCTCCCTTTTATCCAGACTTGCCCGGAAATAGTGTGCAAGAATTCTTATCGCCTGAGGCTTAAAGATTGTTGGTACTACCATTTCAGTTGTGCAGTCGTTCTGCAAAATGTATATCCGATTAACAGCTAGTGTGGTCTGGATTGCAAGAAGAGCTCTAGTCATAAAAAAAAGCCTGCAGATGTTTGAGCAACAATCTTGAAATTTGGAACAGTGAATATGTCAAGGATTTCGTTAAACCAGGTTGATTCAAAAGAAATAGCTGTCGGAAAATAAATGTCTGCTTCCTATAAAAGTTAAATCTATTAGTTCCCAATCAGAAGTTAACCAATAGTGTCTCCTTACATTATCTCTGCTCCTCGTGTATTGTTGATACATTTCTTGATGTACAGATTATTGTATGGGGCAATCAGGACAGAGTGTTACGTTTTGTAGTTCTGCAGTTACTAAGATGGCATGTGCATTGCTAATTGCAATTTAACCCGTTTCCCCTTTTGTCAGTTAATGTTTAAATAAGATGAATAGATGACGGTTTCCTCAGGAATGTAGCATAGCTCCTGGCATCCACCTGGGGCAGATCATTCATTTCTGTACAATCATTGATCCACATTCTTATGTAATCATTGTTTCCCTTGTTTTTTATACTGAAATGCTTGACTTTCTCTTGCTAACATGCTTTTCTTAACCCGCCATCAGAAAATGAACGTGTGTTACATTAACTCTTCTCGCTTTAAATAAACAAAGCCAGTAATATATGAAAACGCCGATGTGGATAATGAGATTTTCTAACAAAGCCTGTGGATTTATAAATCATTATTAATGGGCTCTGTTGCACTGCATCACAGAAAGTGAAGGGATACTGCAGCTTTCTCCAGGCGTGTGAATTCATTCTGAAGGGTAATGACATAGTGGAAAGATACTCTTTAGAAGACTTACTGAGATGTAATGGACTATTGAGTTTGACCTCAAATAAACCTGCAGTCTGGCTTCTTGGATTTTCGTCTGATGTTTTAAAGGTGGGGTAGGTAATTCACTTCAGAAACACTTGTTATATTCCATGGAATGCTCTTAACATCCCGATAGCAATGAACACATTAAATGCTTTGACAATAAATACATTAAAAAATATCATCTGTGGAAGCCGTGGCGCTGTAAAAAGCACGACCAATCATCTGAGCCGGCCCGGCTAAAATAACTGGATGGCCTACCTGCCTGTCAGCCTTCCATCTGTGCACAAACTTATCTCGTGCCCTCATTGGTCATGTGTGTGTTGGAGGAGGGGCTCTGTGAGGAAGTCTGAAGGAAGGGGCAGATTGTTTTCGGCTGCGTACTTTCAAATTCTAGCGCACTCGAGCTGGTTTCTCCAAAATTACCTACCCTACTTTTAAGGATTACTTCTTGAGGCAGACTTGTGTAACTTCACACTTAAAGCTGGTTGAACAAGTGTCAACAACAGGGTTTATGTTTTGGAAGAGGTATAACTTTCTTCTTCAGAGTGTCAGCATCTGGGTTAAGGAGAAGATCAGAAAGCCTTCAGAGAGAGGGCATTCTAATCTTTTAAAACTCAGGATGGTGTTTGTTTGTTTGAGGTTGTTCTAACAAGCCACATGAAAGTAAACATGAGAAAACCTTCTTGCTAACTGTATCATGCCAACATCTTGATCTTGTATAAGCGTACTGACTTCCTTATCTTGCCGCCCCTCCCTTCCTCTCTTGTTTTTATTTCTCCCAGCATACTCAACAAACTCACGCCTGAAAGGTTTGACAAGCTATGCCTCGAGCTCCTCAACGTGGGCGTAGATTCAAAACTCGTCCTTAAAGGAATCATCTTGCTGGTAATGGAACATTTTTCTTTTATCCTTCAGTCCTCTGCTGAATGGAAATGTATTCACCCATTTCTTGGCACGGTGCTCGGAGTGACTCATACCCATTGTAATGACCCGAGTGGTCCCTCTTTCCCTCCTTCCCTCCTTCTCCTCTTTCCCTCCTCCCCCTCAGATTGTAGACAAAGCCCTAGAAGAGCCAAAGTATAGCTCGCTCTATGCTCAGCTATGTCTGCGCTTGGCAGAGGACGCACCAAACTTTGATGGCCCTTCATCTGAGATCCAAACATCCCAAAAGCAGAGCACAGTAAGTGTGGATGTGTGGTTAAATACATGCTCCATCCTTGAGAACATTTATTCTCCTCCTTTATGTCACTGCTTTCATTTCTGTTCTACTGAGTGCGCTATAATTAAGCCATGAGTACCACTCTCTGATAAAAGCTCATGGTTTCTCCAAATGATTGTTTTGTCCCTTCATTTAATTGTAAACTGGTGACATGATTTAAATTGGTTGAGCTCAGGGCTGCCCTTAACTTTTCCCACTCGACCAGTAGTTGTCAGTTCAAGTGATTAGTCGTCACACTTTTATAATATTTTATAATTACTACTATTGATTTATTTTGGCTTCTGAAAATGGTTTCATTTCAAGGGCTGAGAAAGAACCTTATGAGTAACTAGCATGTGTGCATATACAATATATTATACAATTGTAAGAATGAGCCTTTGAAATAAATATAAATTAAATGTTACACATGCAAAAGGATTGTATGTCACCGCACGGACGAATGTGACTTTGCAAACTGCAGAATAGCAGTGATGATTCTACATGTTTGTCAGAACAAGCTGCAAGGACACACTTAAAGGTCCCATGTCATGGCCATTTCTACTGATCATAATTCCATTGTTGAGGTCTACTAGAATAGATTTACATTGTTCAATGTTCCAAACTCACATTGGTTTCTCATACAGCATCTCTGTATAGTATGTGTATTCACTCTCTGTCCTAAACGGCTTGTTGGAGCTCCTGCCCCCCCCTCCCTATGAGCCCGCTGTGCTCTGATTGGTCAGCTCCCACTCTGTTCTGATGAGTCCACCACCGTTACAGCGGAACATCAATGATTATGTGTTACAATGGCGTTTGTTAGCAACCAGAAAATGACACCAGTAAGGACAAACAGATGAGAATGCTGCGTGGGGTCTGGGTGCCGTGCGGGCGGGACGTTGCGGGGCTCGCTGCTCCGCCCTTTGAGGATCGAGGAGCGGACCGTGTTAGCTGGATTACTGGTGTTGTTTCCTGGTTGCTGCCTGGGGTCTGCGAGACAGCGAGACACCGCGAAACTCAGGCTGAGTTCAGGCTGAGAAATCCGCGGAGCTGCGGCTGAGAAGACTTAGCAGACCGTTTACATGCACAACAAGCTACATAACACACAAGGGGACGGGTAATAACCGGAAAAGCATGACATTGGACCTTTTAACAAACAAATAAATAATACAAAGCAAACGGAAAATATACACGTCTGCAAGATGCAACATTAAGCCCTGATCATGGGATCAAAACTTACATTTATTATTTTCAGAGTAGAAAACTCACAATAACCCAAACTTTGGATTTTCTGCCCCAAAAATAATGTACTCTACTAGCATGCGGTTCAAAATGAGGTGGATGGGTTTTCAGGCTCATGTGACAAAGCACAGCACCCAGATGAAGTTTTTGTTTTTATTTACAAACAAAAGTTGCTGGACTTTTTTAATCTAACATTTGGTCGACTAACATCTAACCTTTTTGTTATTTTGCATCACAGACCTTCAGACGACTGCTAATTTCCAAACTTCAAGATGAATTTGAAAACCGCACCAGAAATGTTGAAAGTAAGTCTGTGTCTTTGTGCATTACCTTGTTATCTCATTTCCTCACAGCCTGTCCTCAACTCACTCTGTTTTTCGTCCTCTGTGTTCAGTCTATGACAAACATGACAACCCTCTTACTTCTGAGGAGGAGGAGCAGCGTTCCATTGCCAAGAGAAAGATGCTTGGCAACATCAAATTCATCGGGGAACTTGGCAAACTCGACCTCATCCACGAATCTATCCTTCATAAGTGCATCAAAACAGTACGTGCCCTTTTGTGTATTTGGTTTCAACTCACTTCCTTTTTCTCATTTACTGCATGCCTTCATGAAACCAGACTAGACTACCTTGTTTGAACCTTACTTATCCCCTTCATCTTTTGTGAAGCTGCTGGAAAAGAAGAAAAGAGTCCAGCTCAAGGACATGGGGGAGGATCTGGAGTGCCTCTGTCAGATAATGAGAACAGTGGGGCCGAGACTCGACCACAACAAAGCAAAGGTAACGGCTCCAGACTTTTAATGGCACTGCAACATCTGCAGAGGATGTGTATGGCAAGAATTTGCGATTACAAAAAAAAAAACTATCATCACAGCTGCCAGTTACTTAACCCTCCGTATCATTCGATTGGACGACGCAAATTAGTCATTCGGGACAAAAACGTCCACTGCCAAAAACTTTGATAAAAACATTATATTAAAAGGTTTTTTTCTCAACTTTTTTGGGTTCAATCTTTAAAGCAACTTCAGCCCTAATCAAAAATACCAAATATTTAATCATTTTCAGGATTTTAACCCTTTAAATGCCATTTTGAATACATGAAATCACTGTTGTTTTTCATGATAAAAACAGAAAATGATTTATTTTCCATATAATACATATCTGGGGAATGGCTTTTTTTTTTTTTATCACAGTCTTGGATATGTCAAAGATTAGCAACAAAATGTATTTTTTTGCATTATTCGTTTTTGCACAAAATCAGATTAAACAAAAAACTCCCACATTAGTCATTCCGGACAAAAATGTCCACTTCCAAAAACTGCTATAAAATGATAACGATTAATATTTTTACAAACAAAGAATCTTCATACTGTCTGATTAGTCATATTTGTTTACATTTTCCTACAATGACAGGCTTTTCCTGGTGCTCAAAAACACTTGACAAGCAAATACAAAATGAAAATCCTGGTGAGACGGTAGACGATTAACAGTTGAAAGCAAGAGTGACAGTTTTTGCCTGCAATCTATAACAATTAATTTAAATGAAATAACATCAATAGGGTTTTTGAGAATTTACAATATCACAAAAACACCAATCATGAAACTGCAATGACATTTATTTGATTTATTTTACTTATTTTACTTTATTTTACCCTAGTCAAATTCAATACACAGAAACATTGATCCTACCGGTTCATAAGGTGGTTAGTTACACAGAGAATGCATGCACAAGTACAATTGTAAAAGCTTTTAAGAACTTAATTTTTAGACATTTTACACTATGGTTTTAGCTGGCCTTTTAATTTATTCTTTACCCTGCCAGTCTCTTTTTGTGAGCATTTGTGGTCCTGCCTGGTTTACTGTGTCGCCTCGAGTCCTGTCTGAGCTCACAGTCTCACCTGAAGCCCCATTTGGCTCCGAGCCAGAGCCAACGTAAATCCTGCTGCTGCCACACTGAATGATCAACTCTCCCTCCCCTCCCTCTCTCTCTCTCTCTGTCTCTCCAGTCTTTAATGGATCAGTATTTTGGCCGTATCCGATCCTTAATGAACAACAAGGAGTTGCCCGCAAGGATCCGCTTCCTGCTCCAAGACACAGTGGAACTGCGAGAAAACAACTGGATCCCCCGCAAGGCTTTCATTGACAACGGACCAAAGATGATTCACCAGATCCGTCAGGAGGCAGTAAAAGTGAGTGCAGTGAAATCACAGGGGTCTTTGGGTAGATCGCCCACATTTCAGGATAATTATTCGTTGATGTCCAACAGCAAGGATACAAAGATACTTTTATTGTCATTGCAATGAACTGCTATTGTAGTCCCATTCTGCTAGAGAAGAAAACAAAGAAAAATGGCGATTGGTTGTACTACTAGATACTTCTTAACAGGCCAGGGCAAGGGTGGTATCCTTTTAAATATCCTCTGGGCTCTTCACAGGAACATCTTCTTCCTGATATCACTGATCTTTGGTAAATAGGTACCAGTTCAACCAGTTTTATTCACCTGCTGCAAGGCCCTTCTGTCCCGAGTCGTGCACAAACCATGACAATGTTTAACAGGAGCTTTTAACATATTAAAAAGTTAAGAAAAACTTGGTTGAGCAATTTTCTCAACAGGATTGAGATATATGATGACTATATCATGTTGTTTTTATGCTTAGCAGGACATAGAATACGGTTCACTTGCTAACTGCCCATTTGATGTATTACTCAACAATTAGCTCCTGGGTTTTGCTGATGTGAAGCAGTAGGTTGTTATCTGAGCATCACTCAGCAATATTGTTGCTGAGAAGCCAAGTTGAGGCACTGGAGGTTCTAAAAGGCTCCTAAAAATAAACTTATTAAAACCTGCTCTCTTTAATAACAAAGAGCTACTTTCTGCACATCAGCAATTAACATATTGTGGGATCCATTTAATTTATAGCGCTTTTAAAACAAACCAGGTTTGTGCCAAAGTGCTTTACAACAAACACCATTGAGCCAAACGATTACTCAGGGCTTAAAGGCATTCACACATACACGGGTGAAGAAGCATTCATGCATACAGATTACCGGATGAAGGATTTTAGTCACGGACGTCTGGATCTTAAGTTATCAGAGCAACAAGCTGAGCTAGCTCAGTTAGCAGCGCCGAACTGCCATGGAGAAACACATGAAACTACTTTATTCAGTGTTTTTACCTTTAATCACCGGGTCCGTTTGCTCTGGAGATTTGATTGTGATTGGTGGTTTGATGTGCATGCAGAGCCGGCATGTCACTCACTCAAGTACCCCTGACATGAGAGCCGCGCGAGCCTTTTGTAGCAAGCAGCAAAAGAATTGTAACATGACGTGTTTGAGTTCATTTGTCTACTTAATATCACATGTCCTAAAAAAAAAAAAAATTGCATGTCCTGCGACGTGAATATCGTCACGACACGATATATCGTGCAGCCCTAATACAGATGCAAATGGTGTAAAGAATCACCCAGAAAGTGGTTAAAGGCAGAGTCAGTTTAAGGAGTCATTTGATTTAGCTTTTCTTATTTCTTTAGGGGGGCTATTCCAGAGTCTTATGCAGCTACTTACAAAAATATATATTTTCTTCAACTGTTTGAGAGTTACACTTTTCTAATACAGCTCTTGGCCAGCACATGGCTTTAAACAAAAACAATGTAGGGAAATCAATATCTCAAAGGGGTATAATGTACTTTTTTTTTTAATATATGTGCATGAAAGTCTGGCCGCTGCATTTTGTACCAGGTGTGGGAAAGTGTGTCAGAAGGAATATTGTTTTGACAAAAAACAAAAAGTAATAATTTTTCCGCGACGATAACAATCGTGTAGTTTGGTATGGAGTATGGAACTGCCTTGAGTTAATGTTGGATATTAAATGTAAGGACCCCCGCTCTGTTCTGTGTTTCCCTTTTTAGGATTTGAGTGTTTTCATCCCAGCACCCATGTCTCAGGGGATGAGGATGGACTTCTTCCTGGAAAGCCCCTTCATGCCCAACAGAATGAAACTGGACAGGGAGACTCTCGGGGGATTGGCCGATATGTTTGGGCAGATGCCAGGTACGGACTTTCATTCATGACGTCTCGACTCAGGCTGCACGATTAATCACAATGTTATCGCTACATGGACTATTGCAATATTATTCACAGGAAGCTAAATATTGGTGTAAGGCTGAAGTCCTGGGAGACCAATTGAACTCTTCAGACTTAAGAGATTTATTTTTGGTAGAAATATTCTTAGAAAATCACACCATGATCATTTGTTGTCGCACAATCAATCTAAATAATTGTGTTGTTTTAATCGTACAGACAGCTTGTGAAGCCACATCATGTTTTCATTAACCTTTCATGCTTTCTGTAATGAATGTCATTTTTAGGTTAACTCATTTTTAAGTTGTTGTGGTGCACAAGGATGACTAAAATGATACAAAATGGTTTGATTTGGTTTATGTTCACCCTATAATGCTCGATTGTTTCTCCTGCTTGACCTCTCCTCTGTGTGCCCAGGCGGTGGGATTGGAACTGGCCCTGGGGTTATTCAGGATCGGTACTCGCCCACCATGGGACGCCATCGCACCAACCCGCTCTTCAACGGCCACAGTGGCCACATCGCCCCCCCGCCACAGTCACAGTTCGACGTGGGGCAGAAGTCTTTCGTTAAGTCCAACCAGGTAATCCTGCTGCCATATTTTAATATTATTCAGACTGACAGTGATGGATGCTTCACTGCAAATCCTGAAGTTATTCACTATTACCATGTGACTTTCAACAGGTTCCGAACCAGCATTTCCTCAACCAGAACCAGAACCACCTGGCCCAGCAGCAAGTCCAGTCCAAGGACATGCCTCCCCGATTCAGCAAGAAAGGACAGCTCAATGCAGACGAGGTAACTACACGTTGATGTAGCTGGGTTACAGGATATGGACAAAGAAGAAACAGCTATTGATGACGACTATGACATGAGGGCTTGGATGTAGCTCTTGTGCAGATTTTTTTGTTTACCAATAAATAAACGGATGACATGCGAGTGCACGACTAATCGTATTGTATGCCTTGTGTTTATGCCGTCTGCTGGTGTCTCAGATCAGCCTCAGACCTGCTCAGTCATTCCTCCTCAACAAGAACCAGGTACCCAAACTCCAGCTTCAGATCCCCACCATGATGCCTCCCAGCGCCCAGCCCCCCCGCACTCAGACCCCCCCTCTGGCACAGGTAGGAGACCGTCTCATCTCAGTTAAGATCATTTTTAGGATGTACCACATTTCCTACAGATCCTAAACATTTAAAAAGGTATTGAATGCATTTATTTTTAATTAAAAAAAAATCACACTCCTTTTTTAAAAGCTGTGAAAATATTAAAGTACGATTCAATAAGAAATGTTTAATATACTTTGCATTTCTTGTATTATCAAAAAAAAAAGAAAAAAAAAAAAGGTTAAATAATTGATAAAAATGCCGATCCGGAGAAATGTGTCTGCATTAAAACAAATATAAACTTGAAATCTTGAGTCTAACATGCCTTAAGTTGTAGGAAATGGGTAGTTAACATTTAAAGAATACAAAAAACATTCAAAGAATACATTAAAAGTGTTGAAGATTAGCGTGGGAGAGAAGTAAAGAAGCCTGGCCAAACCGAATCCTCAGTAAACGTTTCTTGGTGCTATATCTAAAATAATAATCACATGACCTTTTTGTTCCTCAGCCCCCACAGCTCGGCCTGAAGACCAACCCTCCTCCCATCCAAGAGAAACCTCAGAAGATCAACAAGAAACCCCCGCCTGCCAAGGAGGAACTGCTTAAAATGACGGTAAGGAAAATCAAATCCTCCACTGTTCACAGTCTAGAAGTCCTGCAGTGTATAAACAATGGAAGATTGATCTATACATTTGATTAGGCATTGTTTTTTTTCGGAGTGTGTGATGTACAATACTGTAACATGGTTTTTAATTTGTTACAAAACAAATTTTAAAGAACAAAAAAATATGGAGACAAAATCAGTTAATGAAAAATGGTTGTCATTACAGATAACATTGCATACCCTAGAGCAGGGGTGTCAAACTCAAATACACGGTGGGCCAAAATAAAAAAATGGGTACGAGTCGAGGGCCGGACTGGTTCAATGTTTATAGCAAAACGTATTGAAATGAACTTATTGCACATATTAAACCTGGAACTAACAAAGCTTAAATGATTGCCTATAAAAACAACATTAAACATTAAATAATCAGTTGCATTCATTCCTTATTTGCTCTATCTGCAGCTTTTCCAGAGTCATTTCTTATGATTACATTTTCCCACAGGCCAACAACAGCTTCAAAAACACTATTTCCCTCAAAGAAAAAACCAAACATGCCCTGTTGTCTCAAGAAAGAAAGTGCAGAAAGGAAACATCCATTAAACTCAGTGTGCTGCTCTGTGATGCTAGTTCAAGCCAGATACTTGGCATCTCATCTTGGGGGCAAGTTCATCAATGTTTGGAGTCAGGCTCTGAGCTGAGGAAACCCTCAGGATTGAGTGAAGGTGTGTGTGCAATATACCGGCGGGCCAGATCTAATAGTAATTAGAAATGATCCTGCGGGCCGAAATTAAATCCACCAAGGGCCTGATTTGGCCCCCGGGCCTTGAGTTTGACACATGTGCTCTAGACTAGTGTTGTCACGATACCAACATTTTGGTTTCGATACCGATACCAAGTCAAGAATTGCGATTCTTTTTCGATACTTTTCTTAAAAAAAGGGAAACAGTCTTAAATGTAATTATTGTGCTTTATTTCACACCAGAACCAGAACACAAACTTTTAAACCATGAGAACAATAAATACAATAAATGACAAGAATTCGTATTAATTCAAATTAAGCATCATCTCAAACTACTTTTTTGTCAAAATAGATTTGTATATTAAACAACAGAAATGACATTCAACACAATGAGGTCTCCGACAAAAAATAGAACTGTTTAGCATCATAACTGGCTTGATTATGTCCCTACTCAGACTAAACCTTAGTCCTAGGGTGGCAGGCTGGTTTTCATTTTTTTCATTTTGTATTCAGTTCCTTTGCCTTGTTAAGATTTTTGGCCAAGAAAACAAGGGTTTCTAAGTGTTCCTCAGACAGGCCTCGTGGTGTCCGTAGGCTTGCCCTCACTGTCAGAGATATAGCTAAAATACTTCCAAATTTCGCTTCTGGCGTCTTTTTTGTCAACAAGCCGAAGTTCAGCGGCAGCAGCACTCCCACTTGCAGCCATGCTTCTCGTTTTCTCACATGCTCTGGCAACTAGCGCGTGCACGAGAGAGGGGAGGCACTTACAGCGTGCTTGAGAGGGGAGGTGCTTGAGAGGGGAGGGACTGCAGGCACGGCTGCAGTGCAGGGAGTGGAAGCAGAGCGCTGAACACACACGGCTCTTATTAAAACTGCGCTTTCTCACCGGAGTACTTTTCCCCGTCATTCTTAAAGTACCGATACTAATGAAACGGAGGAATCGTAACGTTTTTAACGGCAGGGTATCGCGGTACCTTTCAAGTATCGGTACACCGTGCAACACTACCCTAGACACTAAAATATTTTTAACATACACCAGGGTTCCCACAGATCCTTAAAACATCTTAAAAGGAATTACATAATTCATCAAAAAAATGTGGTATAATTGGAATAAAATGTCTTAAAGGGGACCTATCATGCAAAATGCACTTTTTTTTAATGTCTTTTATACATAAATATGTGTCCCCGGTGTGTCGGGGAACTCACTAAGCGTCAGAAAATAAAACCCTCTCTCTTTTCCTCCCTACCCAAATCTCTAAAAACGGGGCTACAACGGAGCTGATCCAGATTTGCGTCCGATATGACGTAATATCGGAAATGTGGACCCACAGCACTATCAGAAAGTTGCTATCAGAAACAATGCCCGACTGTTTTGGACGTAATATGGTCGGTGTTTACATTAGCATCGCTAACACTCAGAGCTAACCTGTACTGGAGAGCATGTGTGTGAAGAAGCAGGAAATAAAAAGGAACTCACCTTGTGGTATAACCGGCAAGAGAGAAAGCCTTTGAGCTCCATACTGTTTCAGAAATAATCCTTCATCTAATAATCCTTGTGTTTCATCACCGCAGCATTTTAGACAGTATCTCCAAGGTCACGCATGTGCCGCCATAAGCTCCGCCCCCTCTTATTTTGTATTTTTTTCAGTTAAAAAAAAAAAAAACTGCTTTATTTTGTATTTAGCCTTTATTTATACAGGTGAAAATCTCATTGAGACACAGGGTCTCATTCTCAAGAGAGACCTGTTTATACCCAGAATCAGCACTTTTGAAACAGGAAGTGAAATAGAGGGATATGAGGCATGGCTAGAATGGGTGATCGGTTTGGTATTTTGAGCAAAACACTTCATAGACATGTTTTTTATATATTTTTATATATCTGAGACCTATGCTATTGCCTAAAAATAGCATGATAGGTGACCTTTAAAGCAAACTCTTTATGCTCACACAAGAGAATACAAGAAACCATCGTACTGACTGCACTGGTTGGTTTGAACATGTTTTAACAAACCTTCCCAAATCCACCATACCATGTGACAAAAAGTGAATTCATTTGATTAAAAATGTATTTGGAATGAAACGCTTTTTTTTTTAAATATGATTCAGATGATCTATATGGGATTATTTGCTGTTTATATTTTAAAATTACCACTAATGTGTTGCAGTTTTTCCACTTCTAAGCAGTTAAAAGCAAAAAACAAAATAGCTTTTAATATTGCATTTTTGATGATGCAACTGTCTCATTTCTGTGCATGTCCCCCTCAGGAGACGCTGGTGACGGAGTACCTGAACAGTAAGAACCTGACGGAGGCCGCGAGCAGCGCCAAAGAGATGAAAGCTCCGAAGCACTTCCTGCCGGAGATGCTGAGTAAGATCATCGTGTTTTCCCTGGACCGTCCCGACGAGGACAAAGTGCACGCCAGCACTCTGATCCACACGCTGCACTCGGAGGGCCTCGTCACCGCAGAGAACTTCATGCAGGTACATCCAGATCCTTCAGGTCAAACCACACTGTATACATTTAGTTAGAAAACATCAAAGAGTCACTCTAGTAGTTATTGCATCTAATCAAATCCTGCTCAATATCTTAAGAAATGCTTAAAAGAATGCTTGATTTTGACTTAAAAAAACTAACTTTCTTTATTAAGTTAGAGAATAATTGACATAAAGAAATAAGGGATGAAAAGATAACCAAATAATATAACTAATATTACATTACATTTCATTTAGCTGACGCTTTTATCCAAAGCGACTTACAATAAGTGCATTCAACCAAGAAGATACAAACTTGAAGAAAACAGAATCATATAAGTACATCAGGTTTCATAGAGCTAAAACATTTCAAGTGCTACTCAACTGGCTTTAGATAAGCCAGTCCTTTATTAGTATATAAGTGCTTTGTTAGTAATTCTATCGCTCGAAGTGGAGTCGAAAGAGATGAGTTTTAAGTCTGCGCCGGAAGATGTGTAGGCTTTCTGCTGTCCTGATTTCAATGGGTGCCATTCCACCATTTTGGAGCCAGGATAGCAAACCAACGTGTTTTTGCTGATGGGAACTTGGGTCCCCCTCGCAGTGCTGGTGCAGCGAGCCGTTTGGCCGATGCAGAGCGGAGTGCACGTGCTGGGGTGTGCAGTTTAACCATGTCCTGGATGTAGGAAGGGCCAGATCCATTCACAGCATGGTACGCAAGTACCAGTGTCTTGAAGTGGATTCTAGCAGTTACTGGAAGCCAGTGAAGTGAGCGGAGGAGCGGTATGGTGTGGGAAAATGTTGGAAGGTTGAAGACCAGACAAGCCGCTGCATTCTGGATGAGCTGCAGAGGTCAGATGGCACATGCAGGTAGACCAGCCAGGAGGGAGTTGCAGTAGTCTAGGCGTGAGATGACGAGAGCCTGGGCCAGAACCTGCGTCGCTTTCTGGGTCAGGAGAGGACGTATCCTCCTGATGTTGTACAGCGTGTATCTGCAGCAGCGGGTTGTAGCAGCGATGTTTGCAGTGAAGGACAGGTTGTTATCTAGGGTCACACCCGGATTCCTTGCAGTCTGAGTCGGGGAAACAACAGAGGGGCCGATGTTGATTGTTAGGTCAAGAGTGGGACAACTTTTCCCGGAAGGAAAAGCAGTTCAGTCTTGTCAAGGTTGTCCGCTAGACAAGCAGAGATTCGTGCGACGACCTGGGTCTCTGAGCTGGGAAAAGACAGAATTAATTGGGTGTCGTCAGAGTAGCAGTGGTATGAAAAACCATGCGGGCTAATGACTGATCCGAGCGAGTTTGAGTACAGAGAGAAGATGGTAATTAGAAATGAATAAATTAAATATAAATGTATTTACAGATGTGTAAACAGTATATAAATGTGACAATATTTCAGTTTGTGCTTTCCAGATAAAAGCTGCAAATAAAATATTATCTAAAATAGGCGAATAATGTGGTTTGTCTGATTTAAATTGCAGATAATCTGCAGGTAGCTGTAATTAATTGTATCATATGTGTGACTGATTAGCCCAGATGGTGACCAGGGCTGCACGATTTGAAAATAAATAACTCATTTGATTATTTTCCCTAATATTTAGAATACAATTTCGGGGAGATTGATAGTTTTTTATCCATTAAAAAAAGATCTATAAAACAGTTTATTCATTTATTTTGATATTTTCTCATGCTGTGTCCTGTCCTCTGGTACAGGCCTTCCTCAGCGTCCTGGACCAGTGCCCTAAGATCGAGCAGGACGTCCCGCTGGTGAAGTCCTTCCTGGCCCAGTTTGCGGCGCGGGCCGTCATGGCGGAGCTGGTGAGCGTGGCGGAGCTGGCCCACCCGCTGGAGAACGGCACGCACTTCCCCCTCTTCCTGCTCTGCCTGCAGCAGACCGCCAAGCTGAAGGACCGAGAGTGGCTCACCGACATCTTCCAGCTGAGCAAGGTCAACATGCAGAAGATGCTCCCAGGTACTGATCCACACTGTTCACACCTCTCTGCCCTAATGCGTCCTGTTAGGAAAAATCTCCCTCGTCACCGGCTTGAGCTTCAATCTCAGGATCCATGCATTTCTGATCCTCTCAAGAATGGAAGTAGTCATCACATACAGAGCATCAACTAGTTCCTGAACAGTGTCCTTCACATTCTGATATCCAAGAGAGGGAGTTACACAGTCACAAGATGGAGGAATAGAAAGTAGTATTCAATGTTTAGTTCAGATTAGCTCCACGTCAGAAATGATCATGCTTGTCATATGTCTATCTCGATAGAGGCTGAATCATCATGTTAATCACATAGCTATCATATGCCTAAAACAGTCCTGATGCTCTTCTAGGTAATCATACATCCTGTCATGTACACAGCTACAATTGGGATACCTTTGTTATCATGTGTACATTCAGTATTTTCCCAACACATCCCAACATGGAAATTCATTTCTTATTTCATAGTTATTTTAATTTGTAGCTTTGATTGTATTAATCTGTGTGAATCTGTGCCGTCCTGTTTTTCATCCTTCCCCTGTTGCTGTTAAACTACTGAACTTCCCCGTGGGGATTAATAAAGGTCCATCTTATCTTATCTTATCTTAGATGTGACCTTTCACTAATCCTAATCCACATTAGCACTAGCATCAGCATTGGCTTTTCTACCTGGGGTCCACACAGTCATAAGCACATTCAATTCACATGTAAGCGTCTTTGAGTTTTTATATAAGTGTCATGTATTATTATTACGTGTGTTTTAAACAGTTCCAAAGATACAAGTACACTCATAAGTAGGGCTGCACGATATTGGAAAAAACTGACATTGCGATTTTTTTTTCCTCTGCGATATATATATATATATATATATATATATATATAAGCGATATGAAAAAATACAGGAATTGAAGAAAATACTTTTTTTTCCCGCAAACCATCCTTTCTTGAACTTTAATGCTATACAATTGGTATTTTTCTAACAGCCCTACTCGTAAGACATAATGGACACGTGTGAAATGCGACACACTGACCAGTAGTTTTAGAATATGGGCACAGACAGTATTTACAATATATCTTACTAACACAAACAGAGTTGGAGATAGTTCATGCTAACTTACAAGCTAAATATATTTGACACTGAACAAAACAAACATGGGTATAAAATAGGTGAGATCTAACAAACAGACACTTAACAATGGGAAGTAATGGTTAGAATGACATGCATTTCAGAGTTAACTAAACTGAAGAAAATGGTGTATTCAAACAAATGAAATCATTTAAAAAAGAATTCTCTTCCATGTGATATTTCTATTTCGACCCTTGTTAACATTTAGTTTTTTTCACCGTAGTTCCTATTTCCTAGTAAACAAACACACAGTTCAACTAAAGTTTCTGAAATGAAGATGGTTTTTGTTTTTGACAAAAGTTTGAACTAATATTCTCTCAAACGACGTGCGCCTCTTCTGAACCACTGATCCTTTTGTTCTGTCAGAAATCGATCAGAACAAAGACCGCATGCTGGAGATCCTGGAGGGGAAGGGCCTGAGCTTCCTGTTCCCGCTGCTGAAGCTGGAGAAGGAGCTGCTGAAGCAGATCCAGGCAGACCCCTCCCCTCAGTCCATCTACAAGTGGATCAAAGACAACATCTCGCCCAAGCTCCACACCGACAAAGGCTTTGTCAACATCCTCATGACCAGGTGAGCGAAAAAAAATATGGGCAAAACCATGCATCATCTGTTTGTAACTTACATATATCAATATTCCAATGACTTGCATATAGACTATTCTGCACCATTTCTATTATATTCTATTTACTTGCACTATTATCTGTGTTATTGTGTTGCACTGCTGGAGGAGCCTGTGACCTCAGATGTTCATTGTCATAACTACACTGTAGCTATGCACACATGACAATAAAAGCCGTGAAACTTGATCTGACATGTTGAGAAAGATTGCTAATGTAACCGTCCATCGTCCTGTGATGTCCCCCCAGTTTCCTGCAGTTCATCTCCCATGAGCTGAGCGTGTCGGAGGCCGAGGAGCAGCTGGCGGCGCCCTCCAGAGACCTCCTGGAGCAGGAGAAGCAGCTGCTGCTCGCCTTCAAGCCCGTCATGCAGAAGTTCCTCCACGACCACACCGAGCTGCAGGTCAGCGCGCTCTACGCCCTGCAGGTGCACTGCAACGCCAGCGCCTTCCCCAAAGGTACAGACCCCCCCACAGCTCGGGCACTTCACTAGAGAGGATCAATGTCACCGCTTTATGGAAAGAGTTATTTTAGAAACAGAATAGAATCCTTTGTCATTATACAGGTACAATGAGTAGAGCTACTCAAAAATACAAACAAGAGATGTACAACAGTCAGGAGCAGACAACATACAAACAACAAGCATTCATACTTCACTATGCAGATAAAGATTTTAATGCTTTTGGCTCTTTTCTGCTGTAACAATGTACATGTCCCCTCTGTGGGACTACTAAAGTTAAAGTTCTTCATTATATAGTTTGTCCACCAGAGGGCGCTGACAGCAGCAACATGTCCACTCTGTAAGGAATTAGGTCATATGGAAATAATCAAATGCTAATTTATTCACGTAAAAGAATAGATCTCCCTGGTTTATAATTATTTGAAGTATTACAATTCAGGTATAAACCACAATTGAAGTATTTTTAAATATATATTGTAAGTTTGAAGGAGGGCAGCAATGGCTCAAACTCATTTGTTAATGCGCTTGGTAAATAAACAAAGCTTGTATATGTGTTGCTTGTTTAACAACATCTGAATAAATGCCCCTTCCCCTCAGGCTTGCTGCTGCGCTACTTTGTCAACTTCTACGACATGGAGATCATCGAAGAAGAAGCCTTCCTCGCATGGAAAGAAGATATTAGTCAAGAATTCCCTGGGAAAGGGAAGTCTTTATTCCAGGTACAGTGAGGCCCTCAGCGGGATCCGAGTGTTTCTCAAACATCTGCAGTAATTAGTGTTTGCTTTGTTTGACCTCCTTTCCTCCACTATTCATAAACACCATGTCGCTTCTCCATCAGCAGCCAAACATATATATATATAATATATCTATCAATAATATGTAAACATTTGAAATGTATGCTAATGTTGTTAATTATTTTGATGCTTTGGCAACATTGTTTCGTTTAACTTTCATGCCAATAAAGCACCTTTTGAATTGAGAGAGAGGGGGGGAGAGAGAGAGACAGGGGGGAGAGGGACAGGGGAGAGGGACAGAGGAGAGGGAGAGGAGAGACTAAAAGTGCTTGATTATTAATGCTTTCTCTTCTGTAGTGTCTTTGTATTTTTTCTTAATTTCATCTTTGATTGTTTTGAGAAATGTTTTTATTTTGGTAAAGAGACTTTTGATTACCTAGATGAGCGCTATGTAAATGTAATATCACTTGAATACACTGCTGCATTGTGTAGTACAATGTGCACATTTTGTTTTCATGTACAAATCCAATCATTGTTGCCACTGATGTCTCCCTTGACGTCCAATCACCAGGTCAACCAGTGGCTCACCTGGCTGGAGACAGCGGAGGAGGAGGAGTCTGAGGACGAAGCAGACTGAAGAAACCCAGGAAGAAGTTATTAGACCCCATTCTTCATGTAACCACTCCCACGTGGCACGTAGCGGCTTCTCTCTGGCATTGAATTCATGAAAGGGAAAGAGAACACCTGAGGAGCAGCATGTGTCGCCTAATGAGCTACATGAAATCTGAAGTGGCTCTACCGTGTGTGTGTTTTCGTTCTTATTTGCTCTTATTTTTCACATTATCGCATGTTTTTCCTTTACATTTAATTTTGAATAATTTGAACTTTCCCCCTGTAGGAAACTGATTTATTTATTTGTAGGTTTTCCCCCTAGACAAATTAAATTAGTCGCTATTAACATCATACAGGCTGCCGATTGACCCGTACAGTGAACACTTAAGACTTTAGCCATTTAAGGAAGTATGTCTAAAGTAAGAGTAGTATAAGCTGGAAAAAGCTTTATGAATTAAGGTGTGTTTAGTCGACCGATGCTTACTAAAAAGCTGCTTTTTTTTTGTTTTATTAAAAGTGCTCTTCGTAATGTTTCCCCTTCGTCATCTGTCGCTCTTCCGTTACATCTCTCCTCCTCATGTTACAATATTTTAAACCACGTTGTAATTGTGTGCCGCCGTAACGTCTCGAAGTTGCCTGTGTTTCTACCTCTTAGTTAGATGGGCTTTTGTGCTGGGATAATGAAACGTACTAAGAAGAAGCCCGTGCAGATGATGAAGGATGTGATTAGTTCCCGGCCTGTTTGCACAATAAATTCATTAAAAATCTTTCTGTGAAGCGTCACATGGTTTACAAATATTAATATTGAAGCACTTGTGTTTTTATGTGACTCCTGTTCTTGCTAAAAAAAATGGCTTTCAGATTGTTTTGTCCAGAATCTGGAGTAGCAGTGTTTTTCATAACTTGGCAAACCTTTTTAGATAAATAATAACCCCCTCTTCCATCACTGAAATAAGTTATATTAGTAAGAAACATTGACTTTTACCCAAGCATTAAAAGCCAAGTCTATGTCTGAGGCAATGAATTTGGATCATATTGCAAGGTATTCAACATTATTGTGCACTTCTATTGCTAAAATGTCAATAAAGTTCAATACATTAGCACCAAAAGTAGTTCGGACTTTTATTTACAGCTTTTCTTTATATAATCAAACTCCATCAAATGCTTCACTCTCTAACACACTTTCGCATCTACAAAATAATTCTTACTGAACAGATATTTCAGTTAAAGGTAGGGTAGGTAAGAATGGAGAAACCAGCTCGAGTGCGCTAGAATTTGAAAGTACGCAGCCGAAAAAAATCTGCCCCTTCCTTCAGACTTCCTTACAGAGCCCCTCCTCCAACACACACGAACGCGCACATGACCAATGAGGCACGAGATAAGTGTGTGCACAGATGGAAGGCTGACAGGCAGGTAGGCCATCCAGTTATTTTAGCCGGGCCGGCTCAGATGATTGGTCGTGCTTTTTACAGCGCCACGGCTTCCACAGATGACATTTTTTTATGTATTTATTGTCAAAGCATTTAATGTGTTCATTGCTATCGGGATGTTAAGAGCATTCCATGGAATATATCAAAAGTGTTTCTGAAGTGAATCACCTACCCCACCTTTAACAGATACATTTAATTTACCTTCTTTTCCTGACTACACTAAATAATTGACTCACACTTTCAAGTCTGAACAAATGTAGCTGCCTTACAGTTTCTATCACGCATCTCAAGAAATGTCAGTAAGCTTGTATTTGTTTTGTTTTTTAAGTTAAAGGGACCCTATTATGTTAATTATCAGTTCATATTAGTATTTAGTGCCTCTAGTCTACTGTGACATGTCTCCAGGGATGTTAGCCTTTGCAGACCATTTACATGCACACAAACCTGTAAAACACACAGGAAAGGAAAACCCCAAAAAAGAATAGGGCCTCTTAAAAAATGTAATTGACCTTCTCTCCTTGACCACATACTCTGGATGTGTGAACAAGTGAAAACCAAGTTTTAATTCTGGTCTTTTTTTGTACAAAATGCTCCAAAAAGTACAAAAACACGCTTTTGGCTTAATGAGTTTTGGATGTCACTAAACTTGAGTTTGAACATTTAGTTACAGTCACTCATAGGTCACAGATACAAATACAGTGTGTGTGTGTGTGTGTGTGTGTGTGTGTGTGTGTGTGTGTGTGTGTGTTACACTTTCATTAGTACAGACGATGAGAAGAATAATTCATTTGTTCTGGTGTCAAAATAGGAACCATTGACACGTTTAAAGTCGTAAAAAGTAAGTGGACGAAGTAGAATTTTTTTGATGTAATCAAGTAAAAGCTGAAAAACTGGTTAAAACTACTCCTGGTCTGTGGGGATCCAGAAGTAAACAAATGTAGTTACGGTCACTCATAGAAGTCATAGGTCACAGATACAAATACATAATGTGTGTTTATTTTACACTTTTATTAGCACAGATGATGAGAAGAATAGTTCATTTGTGCTGGTGTCAAAAAAGGAACTATTGACACATTTGAAGTTGTAAAGAGTAGAAGAAGTATAATTTGTTTATGTAATCAAGTATAAGAGCTAAAGCCAACACTGTTTTATTTTTGTTTTACTCCTGTGTTTTCTATAAAGCGACCTGGGTCCCCTGAAAGGCGCTCTATAACTGTATGTTATTATTAAAGAAACCTTGGTTTTGACATAACTACTTTGAACTACTCCTGGTCTGTGGGGATCCAGAAGTAGTCGACCACCTTCCTGCTCCGTCGGGGGTGGGGGGCAGAGTCGGGTCTCTCTGCTCCTCCGAAGGCCGGCAGCTCGTCAAAGTGACCCGGACCGTGATCCCTCCCTGTGAGCGGGGCCGAGACCCTCAACAGAGTCCTGGGGAAAGATTCATTAACACGAGTAACGATTCATTAAGATGAGTGAGTGAGTGAGTGAGTGAGTGAGTGAGTGAGTGAGTGAGTGACTGAGAACTTGCACAGTTGGTTTTTCTGCAAGTCTTCTTTTCGTTTTTTGTCAGTATTAGTATTTATTATTAAAAAAGCAAATGGAGATATCCATATATCCCTCTTATTTTGGCGGGTTTCGTGCTGTTGTAAAATGATGTGAGGGCTTCAATGCAATTTAACACCCTTGTGTGCACCTATTAGGCTCCTACAACTCTTTGGATAATAACAAATCGGTTCTGTAATCCAACAGAAATAGGATGGTTTTTTGGTTCACATTTAAATTCATCAGCTACTTAGAAATTATTTATCTATGTATCTAATATATCATATTCCAATAATTTGCATAGACTCTTATTGCGCTATTTCACTTTTTCTCTTTTTTAAACTATTTTTGTATTTACTATTTACTTGCACTATATTTCAGTGTATCTGTTTATTGTGTTGCTCTGTTGGAGGAGCCTGTGACCTAAGATTGTCATCGTCATAACTGCACTGTAGCTATGTTCGTATAACAACATAAAAACCTTGAACTGATTTAACCTGAGAACATGTTGGGTGTAATGTGCAGTGTGAGCGCCCTCTGGTGGCTGCAGAGTTACCTGGATGAACTCCTCTCAGGCTCTTCAGGGCTGCACTCAGGTGTGGGGATGAACACAGGGTCTCCCTCCTGAGCAAAATCACATGACACAAGAACATTAAAAAAAAACATGTTTGCTATATAACCTCATGGACACAGCTGGAGTCAACTCACCGTAAAATTTCTCGGGGCGCCGTCTTGATTTCTGAGAATTTTCACCCTCTGATTGCTCTCTGTCATGCAGAGGAAGTAACTCTTGATGTTGGCCTGACACTGTTGGAAAACAAAGATACCTTTATCTTCAGTAACCATCGACAAAACAAATGCATGATCAGTGTTACTGAAGCATGAATAACAAGAAAGGTGTTTCAATTCAAAGATTAAAAGGCTTTATTGTCATATGCTCAATAGCAACAGCATAGTTGGTCATGGAGATCTTAAAGAGGACATATTCTGCTCAGTTCCAGGTTCATATTTGTATGTTGTGCCTCTGCTGTGACATGTTTCCATGCTTTCACGTTCAAAAAGAGAAACACCCTCTGGGATTTTAGCCTTTGCAGACCTTTTATATGCACAACAACCTAAATAAGGGCGTCTATTATCATCTGGCCGGGGACAACAGCTGGTATTAGCAATGTTGGCTGGTGCTGCCCCATTTACGTTTTTTGTGACAGTTGATCAATGGGGACTGTCCACGACACTATAAACAAATAAACTAAACTAACACACTACAGGGAAACCCCAAAAAGCACAATAGGGCCTCTTTAAGTCCAAGCCTTCCACTTACAGTGCAACATACTTAAACATAGGGGAAATAAGGAAGTAGAATAGTGCGAGTAACAAAGTCATGGATGCTTCCTCACTGATTTGTTCTGCCTCAGAGCCTTCAGGTTCTCCTCAGCTCTGAACCTCTCGTTGATCTCCTGGTGTTTCTCCCTCCAGCGGAGACACTCGCTCGCCCTCTCCTGCCTCTCTTTCTCCGCCAGACGTCTCTCTGCCTCGGCCTCTCTCTGAGCCTGGTTGGCCTTTTTCCCTTCCTCCTCCGAGGCCACCGCTCTGCGTCTCGAGTCCATCTCTCTGGGAACACAAGGTATAAGTACACACCCGATACCTTAATGTGTACTACAGAACTGCAGAAAGACCGTTTTTAAAGACTTAAAGGTCCCTATTATACTGTTTTTCATCAATATATTATAGGTCTCAGATATATACAAACATGTCTCTGAAGTGTTTGGCTCCAAACACCAAACAGATCATTGCAGCATCCCATAATCCCCTCTGTTTCAGCCCTGTTTCAAAAGTGCTGATTCTCTGTCTGTTGCTTTAGATGAAAATAAGGAGCCCCTCCCCACGCCCCTCTGAGAGATATTTGGTTAAAAAGAACACAATGGTGCTCTAGGAGGAGATTCAGGTGATAAGGTGGGGGGGGGGTTACCTTGGTTGGTGATTGGCTAATGGTTACACAAGCCAAAAAATCGCTATGACATCATAAAGTGGCCAAAATCTGATCAGCTCATTTTCAGACAGGTTTTTATAGAAATGGATCAGGACAAAAAGAGAGAGAATCTTTGTTCCTGAAACTTCAGAGTCTTTTACACGAGGGGACACATGTTGATGTAGAAGAGACAGGAAAGAGTGGATTTTGCATAATAGGTGACCTTTAAATCTCATGTTGTTAATGGGATGTCTTCTTGTTTTGAATTTTCATATGGTTACATGATTGTAAATGTCCCAGAATCACCTCTGTTTGATTTGTACATTTTCCTCTGTGACGTTCCTCAGCTTGTGTCGGAGCTCGTCTCGTTCTCCCTGTGTGCTCCGGTTCTCCTGCAGCAGAACCTGCTTCTCTCCAGAGACCCGGTCCAGCTTCAGCTGAGATTCAAAGTAACTCTTCTCAGTCAGAGCTGCTGAAAGCTGCAGGCCAGTGTGCTGCAGAGGGAGAAAAGACAGATGCCAAATGATGAAAATGAGTCAATTAGGTCCACATGTTACCCTCTTGATCTGCAACTCCTGTGGAACCTTCCAGGTAAAACAGAAACATTAATTCCTGAATCGTGGGATGGAGTTAGTGTATTATCCCATCCTGACTAAGCTTCTGATATACAGTATATTCAGTAATTGCTGTTCCTATTATCTCCGTTCTGGCCCTAACAAGTTCAATTGGAGTAGATTAGAGACTTTGGTTAAATAATGACAGTATCTAAAAGATATATTTTGAGTTTAAAGTATGATTTTGGAAATATATGACTTAGAACTGTTAAAATACTTATGTAATGCAGTGTTTTTTAAATAACGTTTTAGATAATGGGCACCTTTTTGTGAATGAGTGTCTGACATCATGTTCACCTGTAGTGTGTGAGGCCGGTGATAGTTTTTAGTTAGACAAAAAAAATGGGCTTATTTGGCGAAAAAGGCTACAAAAAAGGTTTTTCGCCCCCCATTATTTTACACATTATTTTACAAAGTATCACATTATGAGATTGGGTTATTTGTAGTTTTAGATTTTTGAAAAGTTAACCGTAGTTTATTGCTTAAAGGTCACCTATCATGCAAAATGCACTCGTTGATGTCTTTTATACACGTGTCCCCGGTGTGTCAGGGAACTCACAAAGTGTCAGAAAACAAAACCCTCTCTCTTTTCCTCCGTACCCAAATCTCTAAAAACAGTGCAGATCAGCTGACCTCCTTCCTCAGCAGCTGTAGTTCCTCTCTCAAACAGCTCCTCTCCCTCTCTGATGTCTCCTTGTCCCTCTGGCTCCCGAGGGCCCGAGCCTCAGCCAGGTTCCTCATCTTCTCCGCCTCGCATCGGGAACCCTCCGCCTCGTCTGCAGCCCGAGAGCAGAGAGCCACCCTCTGCTGGCTGAGGTACAGCTTCTGCTTCAGCTGAGGGGGGCAGAGAGAGAGAGAGAGAGAGAGAGAGAGAGAGAGAGAGAGAGAGAGAGAGAGAGAGAGAGAGAGAGAGAGAGAGAGAGAGAGAGAGAGAGAGAGAGAGAGAGAGAGAGAGAGAGAGAGAGAGAGAGGGGTGAGATCAGAATCAGAAACAGGTTTATTACCAGGTAGGTTGACACGTACGAGGAATTTGACTTGGTGTCGTGGTGCATACATTAAAGTAAAACAAATGTAAAAAACACAGATAGAGAACTATTTTAAGAATTAATAAAAAATATAGTAAAATAATAGATTTTATAGATGAGATGAGAGATGGACCTTTATTAATCCCCGTGGGGAAATTCAGTAGTTTAACAGCAACAGGGTAAGAATGAAAAACAGGACTGCTTCACACAGATTAGAGATAAATACAATTCAAGATAAAAATCAAAGATAAAAACAGAATTATATACAGTTATGTAACTATAAAATAAGAAATTAATTAAAATGAACATATATACATATTTGGGTCATATACATATGAGTTATATTTACATGTGTGAAAACAGTGTGTATACTGTAGTGAGTAATGCAGGAAACAGTAGAAGCTGCCTTTGTTTCTAACTGTAACACGACTCCAACCTCTCAGAGTCAGAATGAGGGGCGGCAGGGAGGTAGTATGTGGTGTAATTGAATTGAAAATGAGTCATTAGTTTTAATATACAGCTTCACTCAAATAATACTTCTCTTTTTTTAATTAAAGGAGCTTGAGCTTATTGTCCTCAGTGATTGTAATGTTTTGTTAAATGTCCGTTTCCTGTTTCTTAGATATTTGTTCTTGTTGATGTCCTTTATAGAGCTGCTGTGATGCAAGAAACATGGAAAACTTGATCTGACATTGAGGTCTGATTGTATTGTATAGTTCCGTATCGTTCCTTATCGTTCCGTATCGTTCCTTATCGTCCCCTATCGTTCCTTATCGTTCCTTATCATTCCTTATCGCTCCTTATCGTTCCTTATCGTTCCTTATCGTTCCTTATCATTCTTTATCGCTCCTTCGTTCCTTATTGTTCCGTATCGTTCCTTATCGTCCCGTATCGTTCCTTATCGTTCCGTATCGTTCCGTATCGTTTCAAATCGTTCCGTATCGTTCCTTATCGTTCCTTATCGTTCCATATCGTTCCATATCGTTCCGTATCGTTCCTTATCGTTCCTTATCGTTCCGTATCGGTTCTGAATCATTCCGTATCGTTGCGTATCGTTCTTTATCGCGTGTGTGTGTGTGTTTGTGTGTACCTCTTTGACCTGCGCCTGCAGCTCCTGGTTCAGGTTCCTCAGGTTCCTCATGGTCAGCTCGCTCTCTGTGCGCATCATGATCCGCTCCATGTGGATCTCGTTCGATAGGAACTTGTTTTCCTTCCTCAGATCCTCGCATTCCTGAGAAAAGATCACATCCAAACTGACTCATTCGTACAGAGAGAACTCACTCCAAACAAGTTAATTTGTGACCTTTGAAATAGCCGTTTAAGTATTTCTTGGTAGTTGAGACAGAACATTGAACACAAGGTCCATTCAGTGCTTTTGGTTGCATTGTTTTCAGCAGCCAATGGATTTTGTTTATTTAATTGAAATGCGGGTGTTTAATATTCAATTTTTTCCCCTCCCCTCCAATCTCCAATTTGTCATTAAGTTCATGTCATATGATGGAAAGTCCCAGAATGCATACGTGTCATTTCAACTGGGGACGCTGGGAATACTTTTAGAAATGTCTTATTTTGTAAAATAATAATTTGTTTAAAATGTTCTTACAAATATCTTGTTACTAAATGATGAGTATGCTTTGAGAAACAAAATATTTTTGCACAATAAGCCAGCAGACAATGTCATGTAAATATAGAAGAAACAAATTGGCTTTGGATAAATAGGTATCATAAGCTCATAAAGAAAAAAACCCTAGCCTACTAATTCTTAAATGACACCAAAATGCACCAATAAGTACATTTTACACAGCACAATTACTGTTTGCTTTTTTTCCACACACCTTATTTATCTAATTTATTTATACTTTATCTCATAATAATACACCTATTAGCCTACATTTCAGAGAAATGTCTTAATTTGATTCTTTATGTCCCAGCATTTTTCAACACAAAGTGACGCCCTTACCATAAAAGTTCCTAAAAAGACTTAGTAGTGAGATTGTTTTCTTAACTCTCTAAATAACTTCACATATTTTTTGTTTCAAAGCAGCATTAGGAAGTGAAGACTCACTCTGTATTCAGACAGGCTTCATGTTCTCCACAGGAGGGAGCTGTTAGCTTTCAACTAGCTTTAGCTCCCACATTAATCGTAGCATGAGTACAAGCTCACGGATGAACCAACAAATCAAAGTATGTATTTCAACATGTGTTTTTCATGACGGGCTTTCATCACCTCATCTGCTTGGAGACGACCACATGTACACCAGCAGAAGTCTGAGAGGTGCTTCATATCACCAACACCACGGGCCAGACTCACTCCATAGAAAAGACCATAGAAGATGAAGTGATGGGGTAAACCTGAGTGTGGTTGATGGGAACGCTGCAGGTGCTCGAGGCAGAATGCACCTTTAGTGCAGACAGCGTGCCCTTTTGTACTTATTAGACATTTCCAGGAGGCATATGTTTCAGAACAGAGGAGAATGACTCCCGATTAACCCGTGAAATATAGAGTGGTGCAGGAATGATTCCTTAAACCCGCAAATTTGTTCGCATTTACCACTTCCGAGTTCACTCATCTCAAGATCTCAAGTCAACGGTTTTTTAAACGTGTTTTTGGTTAGAGGCCTGAAATGAGGTCTGTGTTGAACACACGCTTAGGAGATTTTCATGTGGTATTATCCAGCTCAGTCTCACGGCATTTCGTGTTATAGTCACGAAATTAATCTATTGATTCGTGTTCACCAACACAATTTCGCCATTTTCTTTCGTGTTATACAGAACGATTTTAAAAGCAATGTAAATAATAACAAATTAGAAGGAAAAACAGATTTAAAAAATACAGATTTCAGTATTCTGACAGAACGATTTTAGAAGCAATGTATTTATATTGGTAGTATGTTTCGTGCCTGCACCAAATAATAACAAATTAGAAGGAAAATAGATGACGAAAAATACAGATTTCAGTATTCTGAGGCTCTGAGCCCCATTTCTTTTCCTCACGGACGGCAAAAAAAGTGAGACATTATACAATTTAAAATAAAAGGGATAGGGTTAGGCTTAGGGTAAGATATTGAGTAAGAAAATGTTTTTATGAACCACACAGCTTCCGGTCTTCCAAGACCCGACCGGACAAAAAGATGTGGTGCAGGCACGAAACATACTACCAATAGAAATACATTGCTTTTGAAATCGTTCTGTGTGACACGAAACAAATGCGAAAGTCGTGTTGGTGAACACGAATCAATAGATTAAATTAATTTCGTGACTATAACACGAAATGCCGTGAGACTGGGTTGTATTATACGACATAAAATGTGTCAGTAGATACTCCGCTGGTGAATGTCTTAAGCTTCTATGTGTCACTAAAACAGCTGTTGCTAACAAGTGAATAAATGAGACTACTAACGTCATTACGCCGAACATTAGCCGCCGTTAGTTTAGCGGTGCTGACAGGAATCATGTGACCATGATGTAATTTGTGTTTAGCCTAACGTTAGCGTTTTACTTCTGCCAATTGCAGTTTTATAAAAGTTGTGTTAATATGTTGAGTTTGTCCTGTTGAACAAAATGTCTAAGTATCATAAATGTTTGTTTGCCACAGATCCTATCATCTACAATATCCCCAAATCCAATGGAAAAATCCCATTGTCTTCTGTCCAATGCTAACTCCTGGGTTAGCCTAAATATATACATCATCACTGCACCTCTCTATTATAAAGAGACAGAATCACAAGTCAGGATTGAGAAATTGAAAAAGGAATTTAAACTGTTTCTAAAATGTCTAAATGATTTGAAGGCCGTTAGCGTTTCAGAGTTGTTTTAGTGTCACAAAAACAACTGGATAGCTTTTTCCATCCTCTGTCTTCTCAGCAACTTCTGACAATTCAACACACATCATTTTGTTTTCAACAGTTCATTTTGTTCTTTCACAGCCCGCCATTTCTACTACTAGCTATTGTTCCTGCAAATAACTTATATTGACGCTTTTTGGTAACTAAGGATAGATACCAATAGGAAAGTCATACCCTTCTTGTTTTGGAATAGCACTTGTGAAACAAAAGTCAATGTTGATTCATTTTAAATTACATGGATGATATGTAAAGTACTTAATTTACATCACAGCCTGGGACTTAAGACTTTCATTGTGAAACCATAGCTATCATGCATCTTCAAATAAAGTTTTAGTCCACAGGCCATTAGACTGCGAAACACCTGAACTTTTGAAAGAACATCCATAACATTCATCTGTTTGCAACTTATATCAATATTCCAATTACTTGTATATAGACTATTCTGCACTATTTAATTCTATTCTATTTATTTTATTTACTTGCACTATTTTATCTGTTTTATTGTGTTGCACTGTTGGAGGAGCCTGTGACCTAAGATATTCATTGTCATAACTGTAGCTATGTACAATTGACAATAAAAGCCTTGAATCCTTGAAAACCTTTGAATCTTTGTATCTCCAGCTCCTTACCTTCCTCTTCCTCACCAGCTCTCCCTGCAGGTGGTTGATCTGGAGGAAGGATCCGGTGGAGCTCACGGCGCTGACGGGCCTCACCGCCCTCACCGGCCTGCGGATGGATCTGGAGTGACCTTTGACCTCTTCCCCCGTCCCGTTCCCGAAGCGGCTGCCTCTATTGAAGTTACTGCTGCTCATGGAGAAAGAAAGACGGTCGTCTAACGATGACCGGCCGGCCGTCTGCAGGTCCGTGTGGGATTTAGCTCTGAGTGACATTTCAAAGCCAGGTCACTGCAGCTTTCTCACTTCGCCTGTAATTGTCGAGATGCTTCCAGCTTGAAGTTTGTGTTCAGACTGAGTGTGAAGGAAGTTCTCAGTTTCAAGAGTTCACCGGGTGGATCCTATCACCAAACTGAGCATCATTTATAAATCATGAGGCAACATGAGAGGACGAACCTGAATGGGACACAGGTACAGGCTTTGTTGTGGTATGAGGGCACTACAGTTTATGGTATTTATTCTACTGTATGGTACATCATTTTACATTTTGTTTTGTTATATTTTATACATATTGGTCTTATTCCTCCATTATACCTTCACCATTATGTCTCTGTTTGTACTTTATTACTTTACTAAATACCCATGCAAACGCAATACAACGGTTAAAAACACTTCCATTAGTAGGAACACGCTGAACTTTCAAAAACTATGCAAATATAAAAATCACAAATGTGCTAAAACACATGCAAATGTAGACAAATCTTTACCAACGTTTTTCCTTTTGCAGCACTTTTAGTAAACGCTGCACACGTGTAATCAAGTTGGTAAAATGTGTCTTTATTTGCAAGTGTGTTGGCACATTTGTGTTTTTATATTTACATGTTTACAAGTGCAGCGAGTTTCTCCTAATGGAAGTGTTTTGGGCCGTTGCAGTGTGTTTGCAGCTGTTGGCCACCGGAAACATGGGACTTGAAATGTGTCATTGCCAACTGGCTGTAACTATTGTGCACATGCAATAAAACCTTTTGAATCGATAAATATAAACACATTTTAATCTGAAATCTTCACATATTTAGTCATGCCTCTCAACATTGGTTCAAAACCAGAGGTAAAACATTTAAAATAAAGGTCCTGACCTCCATAGCGGTTCTTCAGGTCTTCTCGTGTAAATAGAAACGTGGGGCAAAGGAAGGGGGGTTAGTTGGGACTGAGACTCTGGAGAATGCAGTAAAAAAACAAGATGTTTTGTCTGACTTTTTATGACAAAATTGGTAACACTATATAGATCAGATCAAAGATACAGGCGATGTGTTCGAGACATTTCTTCACTATAACTGCTCTGCTGTGTGTAACGTGACGTCATTATTTAGTCGTTTGACTTTCAGGACCACCGCTCCCGTCCGGTCCCCCTCAGCATCGGTTTCTTCTAATCATGACCACAATTGTTCCCTTAACTTCCCAAAGTAGTTTTGTGGCTAAACCTGACCAAAACGTAATATTTGTGATGGCAGATCAGAGAAGGATCATATGAATCACATTATCTCTTCCTTTTCATACGAACAACAGACCACCGGGGTTTCTAAAGGCATTAAAAAACGTTTTGTTTAAAGAGGCCCCATTTCCCTTTCATGTAGTGCGTTATATAATTCTTTGTGCATGTAATGGCACATTTCCACTGCAGGGCCTCGCACGGCTTAGTACGGTATAGTTAGGCCTTGGTAGGCCAGGCTCACTTTATGCTGCGTTTCCATTACAGTTTAGTAGCTGGGGCAGTAACTATAGTAACGCAGTGTAGGCGGAGCCGTGACGTCATCTTCAATGCGAAACACAAAACCAACATCAGCCATTAGCTGTTAGCCCTCAGAGCTCACAGCTCCTCATATCTGTTCAGAAACTAGACAAAAGTTAAACAAGTACAAACTGTGGGGGAAAACTTCTGTGTAGCAATGCAGTGGGAGTCACCGACTCATGAAGGAGACACGGGGAGAGCTGGAGCTTTGATGTCTAACACTGATGGTTTATTAGGAGCTTCGGCCGGAGGATTCACAAAACATCCAAGAGCCAGAGGTTCTGACTTCACGGTAGAGTTGCCACGTAAATTCTGAAGCGCCTCTCTCTTGCTAGACCTTTTAACTGGTTCACAGAGAGTAATCAACTTGCGTCTGACACTTATGGCCTCGAAGATGTCACACCTTGGAGTCCACAAACACCGAGAAGGAAGTGTTCCAGCGTACCCACAACAATAAACCATTTGTGACCGAGAGTTGCCTGGTCATAAACTGGGAACAACAACATATGGCTGAAGCAGCCCCTTTCCTTAAGGGAGATAACAGAGGTCAGGGTTGGTCATAAACGTCGAAGGGCAAAAGGTTAGATATCTAGGAGTCCAGGAGAATTATTCCCTAACACAAACCACAGACTGTCTGTGTCATGGCGAATACAGTCGCTGGTTTATTTATGTCTGTAGGCCGTTGTGAGTGTGGACGGTCGGAGCATATACAACGTTAGCTTAGCCGATCTCCATTCAGAAAACACGCATTTTAAAAGGTTTTTCGCCTGCCGTCTGTCTGCAGACTTGTCAAAGCATTAATTCATGGTTTTTACTAACCGGTATCAGTATGTTGTTACTTCGGCATCATTTTGAAACGTGTATTACAATTAAATCACGGTCAAATATGTTGATCTTGTTGTAGTTGTAGCCCCCTTGCCAGCGATTCTCTCACTAGTTTAGCATACTCAGCCCGGTTGTTGGCCCGGAAAGAACCTCGATTTTGGAGAGCCAGAAAACTGTGAAAAAGTACCCGCTAGCCGGAACTACCCCTAGTGGAAACGCAACCAAAAACGGGCCGTGCACGGCATGCTTAAAAGCGAGCTCCGCGCTGTAGTGGAAATGCGTCATAAATGGTCTGTAAAGGCCAAAATCCCTGCCTGAAACGCCTCCATTGGACTCCTTTGTTTACTTCATAGTGATATCACTATGTAACACTCGCACTTCTATTGGCTAGCGCTCTAACACATTGTACGTGTTAGACTAAGGGGCGGGATATCTCTAAGCTGTTGACCAATCACAAAAGAGACGTCCAGCTAACCAATCAGAGCAGACACGGCTCTGGTTTCAGACAGAGGGTGAAAAGAGGTGCTGCAGCACAGGCAGTATGAGACAAATAAAGAGCTTTTTGAACATTAGAGCATGGAGACATGTCACAGTAGAGACACTACATACTGATATACACCTGAACATCAGCAGGAGAGGACTCTTTAAAGGAGAGACACTACATACTGATATGAACCTAAAAATGAGCAGAATATATCCTCTTTAACTAATACATATGATTGTATATAGTGTCTTTACATAATAATTTTTATTTCGAACACATCACAATTTATAATGCTATCATAATTATGGCTTCATCAATGACAAACAGACTCCACTATGTTAACAGTAACAGCAGTCAGCTACATTAACTGAATATATATACTTTTAAACTGTTTTACGAGGGAAAAAAGCTGTACAAATGTAGAAAAAGTATAATTTCACAGTTCTTTCTGAAAAACGTCTATAATTGGATTCGGACCAGTGACCTCAGAACATTTTCAATGACATGTATCTCCTTTTGTCCCTGAGGATGACCTTCTTTTTGCATGATATAAATGGTCAAACTTGTATCATGCTTTATCCTCCCGTAATGACTCGGGATGCTTTTCCTGACCAGGGCAACGTGACCTTTGGCCCCTCTGTGTTTGCAGCCTGAAGCTGAGAGGAAGCTCCCTTATTCACACACTCAGTCATGGAAGCATGCTGAACTCCTGCTCCAATGTACCATAAAGCATCCTCGCTGTCAGCATGTGACTAAATACAGCAGAGGAGATTACGCTCCATGCTAACATGCCTCTGACACGCTAACCACGCTCAGGTTTCCTGTGCACAGATTACAGAAGCATGCAGGCTTTAAAGGTACGAGTTCCTGGGATATAAGCATTAAGAGGGAATTGAGATGAGAATGAAGACGTTTGATTTCTGTGTCAAATATTTGGACATCAAGGCTCCTTGATATCACACAAATGTCTAAAATATCAATTTGTAGGTATTTTCGTTTGACAGATATACCTTTTCTTAAAAGTGAATGACCCAGATGTTCATCCAAATCTTTTTCTCGTTTTTGTACCAATCAATGTTGGTTTGACATTTTAGTTTATTTAATGTGTTGCTTTAGAGATGCTGCTTGGCCGTCATCACCATCACGATGCGTTCAAATGTACTCTCGTAAAATAAACGATTATCCAGAAACCTGAATCAATATAGCTGTTTAAAGAGAAGCTTTGCAGCGATACAATTATGACCAGCTCTAAGCAGCTTATACAAATACTCAAATAAAAAACCATCAATCATTTATTTCCTAATTAATTCAAATTTTTATAAATGTGTGTTGATAATGCAAATGACCACTTCAGGCTGAAGGTAGAACATTATTATTATTTTTATTTTTTGGACGATTTACAAACACTTATGGATGGTTTTTAAAAAAGTCTGATACAGTGACATTTACATTGTTACAGCAGATGAGATAGAGATGAACAATTTAAAATAACACACTATTAGATAAAAAGGCAGGAATAGTATTAAAAATACTATTAAAAAAACTAATCAAATACGTGTAACATTGTATTACCCAGAACAATTTGCACAACAGCTATTTTGCCCAATAATAATGTATATTCAATCCAATGCCATTATGTGTTAGGAGTATATTTATATATATATCCCTGTATTCTAGTGAGACTGTATATTGTAGAGTACTCAATTCATTCAATATTTTTGTTATATTGTGCATTATTTAAATATCTATCTATCTATCTATCTATCTATCTATCTATCTATCTAAATGAAGGGCTACAGAGCTCTTTTTGACCCTTAAACTCTAGGAAGTAGGAGCATCTAGAACAGGGTTGTCAAACTCAAATACACAGTGGGCCAAAATAAAAAATGGGTACTAGTCGAGGGCCGGACTGGTTCAATGTTTATTGCAAAACTTATTGAAATGAACTTATTGCACATATTAAACCTGGAACTAACAAAGCTTAAATTATTGCCTATAAAAACAACATGAAACATTAAATAATCAGTTGCATTCATTTCTTATGGCTCTATCTGCAGCTTTTCCAGAGTCATTTCGTATGATTACATTTTTCCACAGGCCAACAACAGCTTCAAAAAAACTATTTCCCTCAAAGAAAAAAACAAACATGCCCTGTTGTCTCAAGAAAGAAAGTGCAGAAGGAAACATCCATTGAAACTCAGTTTGCTGCTCTGTGATGCTTGTTCAAGCCAGATACTTGGCATCTCATCTTGGGTGCAAGTTCATCAATGTTTGGGGTCAGGCTCTGAGCCGAGGAAACCCTCAGGATTGAGTGAAGTTGTGCGTGCAATATACCGGCGGGCCAGATGTAATAGTAATAGATAATAGAAATTATCCTGCGGGCCGAAATTAAATCCACCAAGGGCCTGATTTGGCCCCCGGGCCTTGAGTTTGACACGTGATGTAGAGGGTACAGGTGATCCCAGTGTATGAAGTGACTGATCCCAGGTCTGTCAGGGTCTGAGGTTTGATCCCTGACTGTGTCACCACCTCTGAACATGCAGACAGATCAAAGACGATGGCGTGTAGTTTGTGTTTTCTCCTCTGATGTGTGCCATGCAACACACTGTCATCCGTCTGTCTCCGTCTGAAGCAAACAGGAAGAGGCTTGAAAAGTCTTCCTTTAGGCCTGACAACAATGAGGTGCAGCAGAGACGCTGCAGAACAACAGGGTAACAGAAGACAGGAGAGCCTTTATTTGTTTATGATTATCATGGAGGAAGAAGCTCCATGTCCATGTAAACTCTCAGAGGACATAGATCGATGTTCTCTGACCCAAAAACACTTCAAACCTTTAAAAACTATCTGTTTTAAGTATATTTATTTGTCCGTATTTGGCTGAAAAGGCACCCGTTTTATAAAGCAATGTAAAGCAATCAGATTCAAAACCAGAATACTCTATTTATTGCAAATTATTTACAAATATGTAAAAAAAAAATGTTTAAATTTGCTGTTAATCCATGATTTGATACCCAAAACAACAACACTGGAACATACCGAGAGTCTGTTGCTGCTTTAAACTCCTGCATTTCCCCACAGGGATTAATACAGGTCTGTCTGTCTGTCTGTCTGTCTGTCTGTCTGTCTGTCTGTCTGTCTGTCTGTCTGCCTGTCTGTCTGTCTGTCTACTATCCTCCACTCTCCTCTGTCCAGCAGGTGGGGATAATGCGCCAAAAGCGTCGAATAACAACCGCAAACGAAGCGTAGAAGAAGAACGAGTCACATGACCAGAAATGTTTAATCAACATCCATGCTAGAATCATCACACCGTGAGAATAGATATAAACAGCACCAGGTGGATATTAAATATATAATAACCCTTGAGGAAGATGCGCTCTCTGGGCTCCGTGCAGCACAAGATCCCGTGCGTGTTCCTCACGGAGGTGAAGGAGGAACCGTCCAGAAAACGCGACGGTCAGGTGAATGCAGACACCCAGAAACATCTAGAGACTGCAGCTGATATGTCAAAAACAAAGGGTGGACGTGTATGCATTTCTTATTAAATAAAATAAAGAAAAAGCAGGTCGTAGACAGTACGCTTATGTTTCAACTTGGACGCATTTTCTCCTCTCCTCAGTGATGCAGCGCCATCCTCCTTTACCATTGACTTACAGTGGTGTACTTGCCCAGTGTAATGCAATACACTGCTTTGGAGTCACTGGGTCACATGACATTCAAGCTATTACAAACAAATTAGAGATTGAAAAATGTAGATTAAATTAAAATAGTCATATATAATAATATGTGGACTAAAACACAACAACAAATGTGTTTTATGTGTCTAGTGTAATAATTAGTGATGGCAGTTTGACACTGAAGCTTCGAACGGAACTTCAACCCTGGACTTCCTATTCCATAGAAGCAGTGATTCGAAGCTTGCTTCAAATCACGTGACATATGACGTCAGAAGCAGCAACTGCTTCAAATCACGTGACATGTGACGTCCGAACCAGCAACTGGTTCATTTCCTGAATGAATCACTTGACTGGTTCGCTGTCCAATCACGCGATTCAATGCACTGCCTCGTCTCTATTCTGACAGGTGACAGGTTGAAACAGTTTCGAATTTGAGCGCTTCAACACTTTATAACCGCTCTAAACAATGCGCAATGTGTGGGTTGTTGTCGTAGTTTGCGTTGTTGCTGTTGAGTTGTTATGGTATTGCATTTGAATTGGATCATTATAGAGCAAGCCAGGAGGAAAGATAGGTCGTTCTGGCTCGGGAAACACTTCGAAATGTGGAGAAGTTGTGAACATGGTTTAAGGAATAGATAGCGCAGTGGATAGAGCCGGCGGCCCGAATGCTGCGATGTCCTCCGCGCAGCTGGTTCAATGCTCGGAACGGATGAACTTTTAATCATTGCTTTTCAACTTTAATACTTTAATAACTGATAAAAGGCCCTCTCCGCCCAAAAAAATGTCCAGCACTCTCTAGTCTCTTCTCAATAACCCAATACACACAATTATCAATCTTTAATTGCAAATAGAACATGATATTCAGTCTTAATGTGTGTGTGCATCGAATATTTTTCAAGGCAAAGATACGTTAAACCCACTGCAGCCTTGCACTTCGCCAGGAGAGGTCGCTGTAACTGAAGCTTCGAGAAATGAACCTATTTCCGACACAATTGTCCAAGTGGTTCGATGCTTCATTCAAAGCTTCATTTTGCCATCACTAGTAATAATACAATGCTGCTGAGATTTGAATTAGTCAATTAGTCATGAACAGGATATGGAAAAAATACTTGCAAATTAGGAACTGCTATTTTTCTCACATATAGATCTATATGAAATGAACCAAAATATGTTTTATAATCATATTATTACCACGTGACACTAATGTTAAGAGAAGATTGAATTGTAGTAACACTAGGGCTGCAACAAACGACTAATTTGATAATCGATTAATCTATCGATTAATGAAACGATTAATCGATTATTCGGATCGTTAAGGTTTTAACTGTACTACTACTTTTATCGATACTGCTTATCGATCCGGTCCTTTAACGATAGTCTTATCGGTTCTTTTGAAAATAAATAAGGTAAATTAACTAAACAAATTGTGAACAAAATGAAAATTGCTTTTTATTTAAATTAAATAAATAATATTTCACATCAAAAGAAACAACATTGTTTTAACAAATCATATTAAATAATCTGATGACAGAATTGTAAACAGAATAGCTGAAACTTTAACAAAATAAATAACTCAGTTACCTCTAATCATTAACCCATGTTTGAATCATTGAGTTAACTCTGTGTGTTGCTGCTAGCATACATAACACCTGACGTGGAAACGTTACTCGTGGATGGGGCTACAGAGCTACTAGAAAGACAGTCGAACCCGGTGCATTCCTCCGTCTGAATGTGGTGCACTTTTGCTAAATGTTTAGACAAAATGCTCGTGTTACCGCCCTTAGCTACTAAACTCTTATTGCACTTTTGGTAACGAGCATTGTCCACATCGAGACGGATAAAGTTTAACCACACCTTGGAGCGCTTCTCTCCGCCATCTCCTCCGTGTGTGTGTGTTGCATGCATGTAGCAGCTGCGTGTGTGTAAACTGCCCCGCCCCCTCGCACACAGACGGGGGAGAGAGAGATCTCTCGTCTGGATTGGAAAGATCGAAAATACATCATAGACGCATTTTGTAGTCTTATTGCATATTAGAAACGGAGTTGGCGACACTAAGACTGCGATATAATGTTTATGTAGCAATAATACATATGACATATATGTTTTAAATGTCTCCTGTACCGATAAAAAGACCGATAACGTTGGAGCTGAACTGCCTGTGAAACACACGTGATGACGTCACCAACGAATCGACGACTGAATTAGTTGGCAACTAATTTGGTCATCGATTTTAATCGATTAAGTCGATTAGTTGTTGCACCCCTAAGTAACACTAACATTGTAGTTTTTCCCTCTGAATTGACTGAACCTCGCTGTCTCCTATCAGCAGTTCCAGGTCGTGGCCACAGAGACCCTGAACCCCGTGGCTCTGGAGGCCGACATCCACGGTGCCGTCGCCACGGAGAAGATCGACGGCACCTGCTGCTACGTTACACTTTATAACGGTGAGAGTCTCCACAATAATCACATAGAAGCCCTCTGGAGAAGGAGTGAGCGTTGTGTTTGGGCAATATATAATAATAATACTATATCTGTATTGTGATTTGAGACTTGATATTATCGTATATTTTGGTTATTGTAATTTTGTAAGCGCTGTCTTTCCCTGGTGCACTATAGAAAAGTAATATCATTTTCTAGATTTTATATTATTTTATTCTACCCACTTAGTCCTTATATCATCATTTCAATATTTAGTAAAAGCACCAAAGGGACAATACTGTTGCAATATCGTTATTGAAATATTTGGTAAACATCTTTTACTATTTCTGTTTCTTTATATCGCCCAGCCCTACTTGCAGTATGCTGTTTTCTTTGTTAAAAATAAAACACATATATACGTTTGAGGTTGTGTTGCCTTTATCATATTGTGATATGTTGTTGATTACAAAAAACTAGCATACTAGCAATTATCCAAGTACTCCATTTGTCTTAAAAAAGAAACAATCCGTCCTCTAGAAGTCACTTTTTCTGTTAGTTTTGTTATATTTTCCGCAGTAGAGAGGACTCAAAGTGACTGTTTCCTGGTTTCCCTGCAGGGCGTCCTCACCTGTGGGCTCGCCTCGACAGGAAGCCCAACAAACAGGCGGAGAAGAGGTTCAAGAAACACCAGCACCAACACCGCAGCTGTAAAGGTGCTAAGCTTCTGTTACATACAAAGAACAAATAAAAGAATCGTAAATATGTAAAGTATTTCATTACAGTGTTTGTAAATCATAATAAGGTTTGCTGTTAAATGTTTAAAATAAATGGCACATTATATTTCTGTTATTTAAACAGACAAAATGAAATATAAGGAGTAAAACTATAGTATATCTTTACAAAGTCATAGTAAATGTCCAAAAATGTCCAAAAAATGTCACATTATTTCATGCTATTAACACATAATAACATATGGTGTTAACACATGAGTAATAGTATAGTTTGCCATCAAAAAGTCAGATCTAATTGGTGCACCAAATCTTTCTTCAATACTTTGGTACATTCTCTTCGGACGGTTGCTCTGTTCGAAAAGGAGATTGAACCCGTTTTGTTTGGTTGTTTTCCAGGTTTCTCGTGGGACGTAGAGGAGGACTTTAAGATTGTTCCGGAGGCGTGGATCCCGGCTCACAGAGTCCAACATCTCAACGGACATCCGGTCCCCGACGAACACGGACACATTCCAGGTACTGACGACCATTAAATTACATTACATGTTACTTGTAAGTCGCTTTTATCCAAAGCGACTTACATACATTCAGTGCTGTGGACAATCCCCACAGGAGCAATTTGGGGTGAAGTGTCTCGCTCAGGGACACAACGACATGCTGACTGCAGTGGGACTCGAACTTGGTACCCCCTGATTCGAAGTCCAGCACTCTGGACTCTAATGGAAAAATCACCTTTAAACTCTAACTCTAAACTATTAAAAGTCCAAATTGCAAGTGCTAGGTACATGTGTTTGGATTTATATCCATCATCCCTTTTTCGTTTCTAAATGTGGTATTGCAGGCCACATTATTTTAACTTCATGGAAGATTGAATCCCAATTAGTTAGCATAATTCAACAGCTGTGTTTAATGTTCATAAAACACAATGACCTCACCCTGCTTACCACAACAGTGTAAGCTGCTTATTAATATATGGCCCATAGTAGCATCTGTTTAACTAGAATTCTGAATTTGGTTATATTTATGGTACCATTTGCAGAGTAAATACAGCTTTACTTCAGGGAGAGTTTTATAACCGAGTGTAGCTCATACAGAAATACAGGGTGTAGAGATCCTCCTAAAAACTCACACCATTATCGTATCTCTATATCGTGCAGCTCTAACTTGGCCCTTGTGTTCAGGCTGGGTCCCGGTGCAGAAAGACAACAAGCAGTACTGCTGGCACGGCTCGGTGCTGGACCCTGAGGGGGGGGCGGTTCTGGTTCTCAGGCCTGGTGGTGATGAAGATGAAGATGAAGATGAAGAGGAGCTGGAAGTCACTGCCGTGCCGCTGGCCGACCTGATGGAGCGAACTCTGGAACTCATCGGAACAAACGTCAACGGGAACCCCTATGGTGAACACATTTTACAACGTTCATCTGAGATTTGGTGGTTGTTTAAACGCCAGATCGTGTTTGTCAATTTAAAAAAAAAACACTGGTTTAAATCATTATATTGCCCGGGGGATACTATGACTTTTGTTCAAATTTGTCGACATACTATATTAGATTTATTTTCATTTTCTGGGCTTTTCTTCAGATATTTTGACATACTATACTATGCTATTTTTCCACCTTTTCTGACATTCTTTAGTGGTTTAAAATGATTATATTTCCCGGGTAATGTTGGGTTTCAAAAAGGCGTTTCAAATCGATGCTGGATCATTTACTGTAGAATCTCCCATATTCCAAAGCTGTGTGTTCAGGGCGGCATACCTTAAATATCTATCATATTTAAAGCAAACCAGTCCCAAGTCTATTGTGCTTAAAGGAAAACCTTCCTATTTTTTCGACATACAGTCAAGTCTATTTTCCTTGAAGGACAAATATTAACCTTTATTTTATATATTTTTTAAGATTAAGATTTGATAATTGAGTCCCTACAACTATGTCCCTGTTTCAATGCCACATTTAATATTATGTGATGACTTTTTTCTTCTTAGTGAAGTTGTGTTTTCTTACTGTGTTGAATTTAGTCATAAAAAAGTCATAAAGTATTTCATGAAAAATTCCAGTTGAATATTTAACAATAAAATCTATTGTATAGTATGTCAAAGAAAGGCATCCTCTTCATCACATATTTATATATTTTATAATAATATTTTCCAATCAAGTCAATGAATGTTTAACGCTTGTACTATATGAAGACATTATTGCATTGTCTCTCATTAACCCCGCTGTGTGTCCTCAGGTCTGGGCAGTAAGAAGCAGCCTCTGCACTGCCTGGTGTCTCACGGGAGCTTCGGGGTCAGAAACCCCCCCCCGGTGGACTTCCATCAGATCAGCTCGTGGCTGAGGGAGGGTCCGGGGGGCCGGGTGGAGGGCCTCGTGTGGCACTGCAGCGACGGCACGCTCATCAAGGTGAGAAGACTTCATTGAGATACTGTCTGTGTGAGGTCACTTAAAGGTCACCTATCATGCTATTTTTAGGCAATAGCATAGGTCTCAGATATATAAACATATATAAAAACATGTCTATGAAGTGTTTTGCTCAAAATACCAATCAGATCACCCATTCTAGCCATGCCTCATATCCCTCTATTTCACTTCCTGTTTCAAAAGTGCTGATTTGGGGTATAAAGCTTTAAAAAAAAAAAGAATTGATAAAAAAAAAAGGAGGGGGCTGAGCTCATGCGGGACCCGGCAGCTACTGTCTAAACTAAATACTGCCGTGATGAAACGCCATATCATGGATTATCAAGGATTATTTCTGAAACAGTATGGAGCTCAAAGGCTTTCTCTCTTGCCGGTTATACCACAAGGTGAGTTCCTTTTTATTTCCTGCTTCTTCACACACATGCTCTCCAGTACAGGTTAGCTCTGAGTGTTAGCGATGCTAATGTAAACACCAACCATATTACGTCCAAAGCAGTCGGGCATTGTTTCTGATAGCAACGTTTCTGATAGGGCCGTGGGTGTAAAGCCAGCCTACATTTCCGGTATAACGTCATATCGGACGCAAATCTGGATCAGCTCCGTTGTAGCCCCGTTTTTAGAGATTTGGGTACGGAGGAAAAGAGAGAGGGTTTTATTTTCTGACGCTGCGTGAGTTCCCCGACACACCGGGGACACATATTTATTAGGGCTGTCAAGTTAACGCGTTAATAACGCGTTAACGCCACTAATTAATTTAACGCGATTAACGCATGTGTATTTTTTGTCCTCGGCCGCCCCGTAGTTTCAGAGCGCATCGAGTTTAAAATACCATCTACAAGCTGATGCTGACAGCCCCGCTGATGCTGACAGCCCCGCTCCTGCCGCCCGCTCGCGGCAGACCACACTTCCACGCTCACCGGAGACTTTTGGACTTCACTCAGTAATGACAGTTACCTCGGGGTCACAGCGCAATATTTTGACCCAGTGCGAACTTCAGTCTCATGCTTTGACAGTTATGAAAACTGCACGATATAGAGATACGATAAGACTTTCTTTCATGGTTTTTCTACATACTATAACATTTATCTTTTTCAAAATGTCGACATACTACTATGACTGTTTTCACTCATATTTGTCGACTGTTGAGTTTCTAATTATTTGACATACTATGACTTTCTTTTTGTACTTTTTCCAACATATACTGACTTCCTATACTAGGATGTTTTTTTCTCACATTTTTTAACATACTATACTATGACTTAAAAAATGTAAGTTTCGACTTACAAACATTTTACAACTTTTTTGGACATGCTATGCTAAGACTTTTTTTCCCTCCATTTTTTGACATAATAATATGATTCTTTTTTTCACATATACTGACCTTTATGAATGTTTCGACATACTATAGGCAAGGCAAGTTTATTTATATAGCACATTTCAACACAAGGCGATTCAAATGAAAGACATTAAGAGCATTAAGAAACATATATGATGATACATATGATATCTAAAAACACTCATTTAAAAGCAAGATAATAAAACATGAATACCAAAGGTATGTGAATTAAAGTGACAGTGCAGTGTGAGATACACACATCTGAAATGTTTAGGTCTGACTCTCAATCATTGCTCACTTTTTAGCAGAAAGTTTTCTATGACCTCACTTTCTTTCTACTTTCTTTTTTAACTTATCCGTTATCTCAAGTTTTTCATGCTAAACGAACCCTCCTTTGGAAAATTATAATCTGACCCCATGGTACCTTTTAGTTTTCGCCGAAACTATTCCTCTTTTTTATTTTTAAATGCACATTAGTTAAGTTTAACTTGTCTTTCTAGGACTTTTCTGGTGTCCTCCGTGAACCAGGGTCTTGAAACCAAAACGGCACACGTAGGGGACTTTAACCCCCTACGAGGGGACTTTAACCCCAATAATGACTTTAACCACCTACGAGGGGACTTTAACCCCAATAATGACTTTAACCACCTACGAGGGGACTTTAACCCCAATAATGACTTTAACCACCTACGAGGGGACTTTAACCCCAATAATGACTTTAACCACCTACGAGGGGACTTTAACCCCAATAATGACTTTAACTACCTACGAGGGGACTTTAACCCCAATAATGACTTTAACCACCTACGAGGGGACTTTAACCCCAATAATGACTTTAACCACCTACGAGGGGACTTTAACCCCAATAATGACTTTAACCCCCTACGAGGGGACTTTAACCCCAATAATGACTTTAACCACCTACGAGGGGACTTTAACCCCAATAATGACTTTAACCACCTACGAGGGGACTTTAACCCCAATAATGACTTTAACCCCCTACGAGGGGACTTTAACCCCAATAATGACTTTAACCACCTACGAGGGGACTTTAACCCCAATAATGACTTTAACCACCTACGAGGGGACTTTAACCCCAATAATGACTTTAACCACCTACGAGGGGACTTTAACCCCAATAATGACTTTAACTACCTATGAGGGGACTTTAACCCTAAAAATAATAAGCCTGAATATATCAATTAAAACCAGCGGCAAAATGGCATTTAACAGTCATTAAAAAGCCAAGATATTAAAATAAACATTAAAAGAAAAAATACACTATACTACTGTATGACTTCAATTCACATTTTTCTGTAATACCACTAAGACTTTTTTACATGGTTTGACATACTATGACTGTTTTATTTTGAGAAACAACATTTTTAAATATGTTTTGGAAATATAATACCAGGATTTTTTCCACATATACTGTCTTCATTTCACATTCTATAATACTTTTTTGTTGATAATACAATCAGCTATTTAACATCTAATATAATGTTTTGACTACCTGTAATCCCGTTGAAGGCCTTTAAATGTTATCGGTTGATCTGCAGGTGCACCGTCACCACCTGGGTCTGCGCTGGCCGGACGGGGGGGCGAGCCTCGGGGAGCGGCCGGTGGTCGTGCGCGTGGTCGGGGGGGAAAACACCGACAGGAAGGACTTGTTCTCCTCCTTCTGCAGACTCAACGGACAGCGCTTCAGCCGACTGCAGGACGTCCTCTTTGACTCGTAAACAGAGACCGAAACGCTCCTTTTCTCCCAGATCTTCGACTGTGACCATAGACGAAAGCAGCTCGATAATGTCGCTGATAATTCCATTCGCTTTCAGAAACAGTTTAAATTAAGAAACGACTTGACCCAATGTTCCAATAATTATCTGTAAATATTGTATCTTTCATAGCCAAGTGAAGAATAAACGACAAGTATGTAAATATTTACGTGTAACTGGTTTTTATTCAACAGTCTGTACAGTATAAAATCTGCGTTATTGACAAATATACAGAAGAACAATATACCAAACTGTCCAAATATAAAGAAATAAATATGCTACACAAACCAAGAACCGTGTAACAGACAAAATAGCTGCCTCATGAAACTTGAGATGCTACGTAACTGTTTACTGATTTTATTCATGATTAAGTGGAAAGCGCTATTTAAATGTGTCTCTCGTCTAGAGAAATCTTTAGGGCTGGACATCGATATAGTGCCGAAAGTCAATATCTATCTAGAGAAATATCTAAAGACTTCTTCTTACTTTTCTAACTAACCTGAACCCACTTACAAACCTATGTTTTACGCTGCAAAAATTGTAAAAATGTCCCGTTGCTAAGAACATAATAGTTATTCTAGGCAAACATGCTAATCAAATAAGATATGTTCAAGTGTTAATGAATAAAAACAAAAACGTAAGGGTGATACAAACAGGTTTACAATTAATTAATGTTTCTTATTTTATATTCTAGATCAGGTGAAAGCTTTTGAAAAATAAACTTACATTTGCAAATTACATATATACTGTCATTAACATTAATGGTTTAGGCCAACAAAAAAAAAGGTTAATCATCCCTGAACTTCCTGCTGCTGCTTCTCCACTGATCAGACAGTCGCATGCTGTATTGAGAGTTGATTCCAAGAAGAGGACATACTTTATTAATCCCTCACGGGGAAATGTCTTTAATAAAGTATGTCTTCAGCCCTCAAGATATAAATGAATAACCTGTAAAGTGTTAAAGACTGATAACCATAACAGTGCTTCATGTGCAGTTTAAACAGAGATTTAAAGGCACAGTACCCCGAGTTAACTGACGGAGACGATGGGCAGCTCCACTCCGAACTTCTCACACACTTTCCTCAGCTGCTCCTCCAGCAGGATGTTCTTCGTCACCTCGGAGTTGTAGTTGTACTTCAAGTCCTCGATCTCTTCGAAGAACGACGGGTCAAAGTTCTCCAGCTCTTCCTTCAGCTTTTTTACCTCCGTCTGGAGTTGTGTTTTCTCTGTTTGGGCGACGTGAAGGAGCTGTTTGAGCGCACCGTTGTCTGAGGAAACAACAAGACACAACAGGAGTTATTATTGTTGTTTATTGTGACATGTGACATCCTGGCTCACTTTGAATGAAAGGGGTCATAATGTGCCGTTTCATTAAACATCTACAAAACCGTTTTACTGACAATTTCTTACATGTTTGTTCTATTTTGTAAATGAAAGATGTGTCTAAGATAAGATAACATTTACTTTACTGATCCCAATTAGGAAAACATTATTGTTGCAGCAGCATAAAACAAAACAAGGCATGGCACATAACAACAAATTAAAAGTAGAAATAAACAATTCTAAAATAGAAACATTTCAAAATAGAAGTAATCCAGCATTAGAGAGTAAGAAAAATATACAGATGACCTTGACGATAAAACAATATCTTGGCTAAAACTTGCCCATTTACATCCCAAAGCGAGACATTTTCAATTTAAATGTATTGTAAACGCCGAATTAAGAGAGGTCAAATAAATCTCACAGAGCTTTAGTTAAATGAACATTGGTGTGTTCTGAAGTCCCACCTAGTTTAGAGGATGTTTCCCCGTATCGCTCACTGTACTTGTTCAGCTTCTGTTTCAGCTCCGTGTTCTCCTTCTCTAGATCACCGCTTAACAATCTTTAGATTTCAAAAACAACATATTAGTTTTAAAGTACGGAAAAAACCATACTTTTACACATTTTTCAAAATGTTTCGACATACTATAATATTACTCTTTACCCAAAAATTGACATGCTATGACATTTTTGCCATTAATAGTGCCTTCCATAATGACTTTTCCCATTTTTCGACATAGATGCTATACTATGATATTTTTCTTTCTTTTTCGACATACTATGATATATCTTCAAATATCTTCAATATACCTTTCTATGACTTTTTCAACATACTTTTCTATGACAGCGTTAACATTTCCTATGTTTTGGTCATATTATACTATGATTTCTTTCATATTTTTTGACATACCCCTATGACATTTCACCCCACCCTTATATCACTTCATAAGGTGTGTAGTTAACGACTCGTTGCACTTTTAACAAACCCCTTTTTCTGGAGCTCCTTGGTAAATCCGCCTTCTGTCTTTCCGGCTGAAGGGAACTTTTTCAACATGTCAACCTAAGGAAAAACAAACCTATTAATATGATACTTTATTCCATATTTGACACAAGCTTGAGGTCAAATGACACATGAAATCCCCTGACTCACTGCTGTGAATACGTACAATAATGATTAATGCTGTACCTGATCTTCCAGTTTCCGGATGTTTATCTGCGCGCTCTCCTCACGCTCCCTCACCTCCTTCAGCTGTTGTTTCAGTTCAGAAAGGCTGGAGGTCTTCTGGGAAAGATCCTTCTCCAGCTCCTTCATCTTGTTCTCAAACATTCTGCGGATACAAGTGAAAGAAGCACTAGATCACACTCAGTAGACTGTCCTTAAGGCCTGCAGTTTCAACATAATGTCAAGGTTTTGAAGTGTTTTAAAACAAGTAAATAGACATAAAAACAAGGATATAATGTCAAATCAATAGGAAATTAGGTAGGAACACTTTATAGTAACAGTGACAATAAGGTTAAATAAAATAATAATAATAATACATTGGATTTTTATAGCGCTTTTCCTAATGCTCAAAGACGCTTTACATAAAATCGGAAACAGTACAAAGAAAACAAATTACATGACAGAGACATGTTAAAAGCCTGAGTAGGAAAGCGTTAATAGAGACTGGAATGAATAGTTTCTATCTCTACTGCTGCAGTTTTAAGAGATTTAATTGTCCAACCACACCCCCTAAGATAAGACTAACAGATAGGAGTTAACACATTTTTCTGACCTTGTCACCACGGTAGATTTCGAGGTCTTGCTGCCGGCCCCCTCAGAGATGGGTTTGGAGAGAGAGGCTCTCAGTCTCTGCTTCGTTTCCTCCAGCTCGGCCTCCAGCTTCTCGTTGGTCACCTCCACACTCGCCTTCGTCACCTTCATCCTCTCCACAGTTTCCATCTCCTGTAACCAGAGATGGCAAAAGGACACACATCCTTTACTCAAGTAGAAGTACAGATACTCGTGTTTAAAAATACTCTGGTGAAAGTAGAAGTACTGACTAAACTTCTTTATTCAAGTAAAAGTAAAGAAGTATGGGCTTTGAAATGTACTTAAGTAAAAAGTACCCATAACTACCAGCTGTTTTAAAGAGTACCTGACCTCCCTTTATATTAATAGAACAATAATGTCATTGTTAGCTAATGAATGTTTCCATGCTGAACAACTGCAACATGACAACGTTTTCATTGGTCCCTCTTCTTTAGAGAAGACCAGGAAATGATGGATACACGGATCGTGTTCAAATCAATAGGCACGCAATGACTCTAAATAATAATGATCACGCCACCAAACACACATTCAAACTAAAGGAACCAGCCTGTTTGGAAAATGTAAGAAGTAGAAAGTACAGGTATATATGTGTTCAAAATGTAAGAAGTCAAAGTAAAAAGTCGTCAGAAAAATAAGTAGTGGAGTAAAGTACTGATACCAGAAACATGTACTTAAGTACAGTAACAAAGTATTTGTACTCCACTACTTCCCACCTCTGCCTGTAACCATATCAAACAGGCATACCCAGGTGGGATAACAGGAGGAGTAATCATGTGTTCAGAGGGTTTTATTTCAAATGAGGAACAAATAAAGACATTCTGTCAAAAAGCATCCTTGGCGTAAAAGTTCTACATATCTTTGGAGTTCAACATTTCTCATTTCAACCTGCTCATAAAAAGCTAATGTCCATTCACACAAACATGCTGAGAGAGACGTTACACAATGTTTACTACTCTTGAGCCAATATGTTTTAAAATAAGCTGTTTTCTTTTGACTTATTTGAGGTCCATCAAAGATACATTTCCTTCACATTGTCAGTTCTTTTGAATATAGAGACTTATTACTCCAAAAGCATTAAACATTAGGATGCTTCTCTTAATTAGGAGTCTTTACACTTATTGAGGCAATAACTAAACGTGTTTATTCACCCTTTTGATCTCCTTGCGTAGACGTTCGTTTTCCATCACTATTTTCTCCAGTCCTTTGGTTTTAGATTCAAGTTTGGATCTCAGCTCAGCTTCACCGGCACTCTTCAGTTTCTCATAGTCCGTCTACAAAGAACAACAATATTTACCGTCAGCTGTAGACACAAAACAGTTAAGTATATAAACATGTAAAATAGAATTATAGTTCACACGAAGATACGGACCTTCAGTCTGTCATTTTGTTGCTCCAGGGCAGAGATCTTGTCTTGATTTGACGACGCCCCGGACTTCTTCAGGGTCTCATTCTCTCTCTGCACCCTCTCCACCACCTTCTTCATCAGCCCGATGGTCTTCTCCAGCTCTGGGACTGTCTTACCGCTGTGACCGGCCTGATGACGAACACAAATAAGATTAGCTTTCATAATCTACAGATGCAACAGGAGGTTGGTTAATTAAATATTAAAGGAGAACCTCAGCAGAGTTTCATCTATATCTTTTTTGTTATTACTGCCGACTTTTATTCCATATTTTATTCCATTTCTATGTAAATACTGTTATATTTTACTATATTTGTTATTATTTTTAATATTTTCTAGTTCTCTATGTGTGTTTTTTTATTCTTGTTTTACTTTTATGCATGCACCACGACATCAAGTCAAATTCCTCGTACAGTACGTGTCCACCTACCTGGTGATAAACCTGTTTCTGATTTTTTTATTTTTGTTTCTCGGTAGATGAAACGTTTTTCCACCTTAAATAAAGACATGTATTTTTTTTTATTTTCTGTGTAAATGTGTAGGAAGGTACTTTAGATACATACTCCGCGTATATGCATCAGCTTTTTGTCCACCTCTGCCTTTTCCTTCTTCAGCGCGCTGCACATCTCCTTCAGGTCTGCCACTTGATTCTGTGAAAAAAAGGCTCTCTTTTAAATGTGGTCAATTATGATACTAAAATGACGGGGTCAACTTTATCACTATAACTTAAGTCATTGTTTGGTTTAAGGCACATTTAACACATTATTTGAAAATACTCTGTTTCTAAAACACAACATGGTACAGATGAATATATATATATATATATATTTATTTGCTTTTTGATTTGACAAAAACTAAAAAACAATCCAGTTCTCATTAGAAGGTCAAATTTAGTGGAAATCCAATATGAACCGTCTCAATCATGATTTAAGATCCTTCACCAGCTCACATGGCCTTTGACCCCTAACCCATCACAGTCCAAGTGCTATTTATTTAATGTTAACTTTATTATTTGCTCATCTTGTTTGTTTATTTGTTAACAGCATTTAAAGTGGCCTTGGGTCCTTTGAAAGGCGCTATAAAATGTAATCTATTATTATTATTATTCATAATTGTGTGGTGGGGTCTGTACTTGCAGAGACCCCGCAGCTTTCTCCTCAGTTTGCTGTGTTCTGGACATTTCTGGGCATCAACTAGGTGCAACATTAATAATAGGTTTATTTAGTATAGCACCTTTCACAGAAATATAATTCACAAAGTGCATCACAAGTAAGAACAAAAGTTCAAATGTAAGACCACAGAAACATGAATACAATACCAACATGAGGCAGAAACTTAAGGTTAACATAAAAACAAAACACAGACCACGTGGAGTCCTGAAAGGAACAAACATAAGAACAGAACACATCACACACATCTCAAGTAGAAACAAAAGCCAATGTAAAAAGATAGAGAGAACGTGTCCAAGAGCAACGGATGAAAAACAGCGGACACAGCGCCAAGAACAAATCTGGTTTTGGCTCTAATTTCTTTTAATATGATGGGGGAAGGATTTCTTAATATTGTTATTTTTTTAGAAGAAATATTAAATCCCCAACATTGTTCCCTTTACATTATTGGTATTTGCAACAAAAATTAGATAGCTGTTGGTGATGGTTTTGGCTTCAGCTTGGCTCTTGTTGAGGGCCTGACTTCATTGTGTCTTTCACACACCTTACTGTACATACCAGCATGCGCTATATGATGCCATTGGTATATCAATCAATGATATAGCACGAAACAACTCCTTCTCTCATGAGGTTTTGTTTACCTTGAGTCTTGGCAGGTCTTTGTTGGCTTGCTCCAGCTGAAAGCGCAGCTCCAGGTTCTCAGAGGCCAGATGGAGGTTCTCTTTTTGGAGGTCCTGGTCTCTCTGAGAGGGGGTGCCAGTGCCTCGTCCTGACGTCTATCACAAGGCAACAGAAGACATTTTATTAAGAGCATCACTGCTATAAAATGAAGGGTGAATGCTCAAAAACAAAAGCTCTAGGGGTGGGTTAGGGGTGGCGGTGACACGGGGGATAATGCGCCGTCTACCAATGGGAGGGTAGGTGGTTTTGATCCCTGTCGACATCCTTGGGAAAGAAACTGAAGCCCACATTAGGCTTTGCCCACGATGAAGAGGTGCTTGGAAAGTCCTAAATGAAATATAAGATAATAAAAAGGCTCTTGGGGATCACAAAACTGTCTACCTACTGTACACACGACCAATGATAGCTTTTGTAGGATAACCATAACAGACAAGGCAATAAGACAGCCACACACTAACAGCAATTACCACTCACTTTTAATAAAGGTGTGCCACAATGCTATCACACAACACTAGCTCTTGAGCGGAGGGACTACAGAAGCCTGCAGTACCTGGAGGTTTCTAACTGATCTGCAGTCTGCTCTCCGTGCACGCTCCTCTCTTTTCTCCAGGATCTCTGGGTGTTTCCTCGGGACGGAGCAGGGGTCCACATCTGGATCTGCTGAGCACGGCTGTTCTGCATTATCTTCCTCGGTGACCCCATTTGTAGTCGCAACCACTTCATCACTCAGCTCTGCCTGTGGCTCAGCCTCCTCTGGGTTTTCAATTTCCACATCATCATCTGTATCTCGGTCTCCTTCATCCTCCTTTTTCACGGTTTCAGCGTCGGGTTCTGCCTCACGATTTGACGTACCTGATGCTGGTCTTTCTGACTGATCCTCAGACTCAATTTCTTCTGTTTTATGTGTCTTTTCATTTCCTTCAACTTCAACTCTGTTTTTGGCTTCTTCCTTGTCTTCTGCAGCATCCTCTTCTCCCACAATAATGGTTGGGGTTTCTTCTTCAGCTTCCTGGGTTTGCTCTGTCTCCCTCTGTTGGTCCACATGTTCTCCCACAGCTTCAGGGCTCTCAGAGCGTCTGTATGACTCACCAGGATGCGGAGCTGCATTCCCTTCACATGACCCGTCCGCAACATCAAAAGTGACAAAACTAATCTCTCGCAAAGCCCCGGAGCAGGAGCTATTTGACTTCACAGGCAATGAATCACATTTAATCCGGTGAAGGAGAGAAAGAGATTAAAGAGTGATGAATAAAGAGATAGGAGGAAAACACAAAATGGAACTGGGACATCATACAGAGAGTAGAAAATGTCTTGTTCAGTATGTGTGGGGACATGAGCTGCCTACTGTACAACAGTAATAAACGTCAGGTACTAAAATCTCTCTAATGTATATAGCGCTAGAATTCATTTTCATTTAACCTGGATTACTTTCAATACATCTATTCACTGTTTAGTGTGAGAGATGGCTAAAAAGACAGATGAAAATCCTCCAAAGCAAAAGTAAATGAACTACTGAGATATTTTACTAAAGAAAAACTAGTAATACCTCAGTGTAGAAGTACTCTGATACCAGTAAAAGTCCCGCATGAAAGACTTTACTTCAGGAAAAATGCCAAAGTATAAGCATAAAAAGTACACATTCGGCAAAACAGCCCATTTTAGAATAATGTACATTATATTATGTCATTATAGTAATTGATGCATTCATGTTTTCATTACTTTATTGGTGCAGTCGTCAAAGGAGGAGATTATTTTTACTTTTTTACTCCCGGGTAAAAATCAATCAAGTTCTATCTTAACCTAAAATAAAACATGATGAGTGCATTGTGGATAATATTTTGTATTATTTATGAGTCTTCAAAGTGACTTAAGCAGTCAGATAAATGGAGCAAAGTGCAAAGTAGTGTGTGTAAAGAAGCAGGAAAGTAAATAAAAGTAACTTCAAATGATACTTAAGAACAGTACTTAAGTAAATGTACTTAGTTACCGTCCAACAGTGACTTGTGAAGATCAAATAAAATGATGCTTGGCACTTTTTTCTTGATATGCTTTTTTTGCTTTCAACATTTCTGTTAATCAATGGTTCCACATTAGAGTATTTGATCAGGGTATTTGAACATGATTAGGGTCTTTACTGACGGTCGTGTTTCCGCAGCACTCACAGAGGGTCTGGACGGAGGCTCTTTGAGGGTCTGGATCTCTGCAGAGTGCTGCCTCTCCTCCAGGAAGCGGTTCCTCTCAATCAGATTCTCCATGGCGTCATCACGAGGCAGAGCCTGGTGCTCTCTGAGGGGTCAGGATTTGTTGTTTAGTAAACAGACTTGAGATGAGAACAACAGGCCAGACAATGACATGGCAGGAGGTCAACATTACAGCCTAGTGTTGGATTATCACAATACTGTTTATCTAATGCACATTTCTATTTAATGTCTTTTTTATTACATTTTAAGTTAAATTATTGTGTTTATATAAATGGGTTATTTATATATATATTTTTATTGCACATTCCTACTTTTTTCACATTTGATTGTATTATTATTATTATTATTATTATTATTATTATCTTTTTTAATTTATATTTTATTCTAAAATGGATCAACTGTGACAAAACACAATTTCCAGGATTAATTAAGTAATTTAATTTGTTTTTATTGACAGTATATCTACATTTTCTGAACAAACGTCGATTTAAAAAAAGATATTTATACTATATATTAAAAATAAATCCTTCTATTAATTAAGGTATTTTTTTTAAGTTTATTTTTTACTATTTAACGTCATAGTTAAGGTAGTTACTCAACTGTTTAGCATCTGACTAAATAGCAGAGGTGGGAGAAGTACTCAGATCTTTTACTTGAGTAAAAGTAGAAGTACTCAGATCTTGTACTTGAGTAAAAGTAAAAGTACTCAGATCTTGTACTTGAGTAAAAGTAGAAGTACTCAGGTCTTGAGTAAAAGTAGAAGTACTCAGATCTTGTACTTGAGTAAAAGTAGAAGTACTCAGATCTTGTACTTGAGTAAAAGTAGAAGTACTCAGATCTTGTACTTGAGTAAAAGTAGAAGTACCAAAGTGTAGGAATACTCTGTTACAGTAAAAGTCCTGCATTCAACATGTTACTCAAGTAAAAGTAGAAAAGTATTATCATCAAAATATAGTTAAAGTAGCGACAGTAAAAGTAGTCATTGTGCAGATTGGTCCATGTCAGAATAATATATATGATATGTTTTATAATGATGGATCCTTAAAGTGTTCTCAAAGCTGGTAAAGGTGCAGCTAGTTTGAATGACTTTGTATACTGCAGGGTAGCTTGTGGATTTACTCCAGGTGGAACTAAAGTCTGATTCAACACTTGATTATATTTCACATCATTCATCCAGATCTGTGAAGTAACTAAAGGTATTAAATACATGTAGGGGAGGAAAAGTACACCATATACCTCGAGTAGAAGTACAAGGTAGCCCAACATTGAAATACTCAAGAAAAGTACAAGTACCTCAAACTTAAGTACAGTACTTGAGTTAATCTACTTAGTTACTTTACACCATTGCTAAATAGTGATAACATTTGAACGCTTACTCGCCAGAAAGCTTTATTTTTTATTGGCTTAGATAGTGTTTATCAGTCATTCCCGACAAAAGATTGATGATGTAACATTCCTACTGAAATACTCGATTAATCTATGTTCACATCAATTTCTCCGTCCATAAAATGACGATTAATTAATAATGGTGTAAGATATGATAATAAATTGCTAATCATCACAAAGCAGAACTCCGTGACATTTAGACAGAAGATAATATGTTACGGTGAAGGAGTGATATCTCGTGTTGTTATACGCTGAATGCAACAGTTACACTTTGAAATTAGTCTTACTCTGGTTTGTTTTCCAAGAGACGGAAATAACAGTCTCTAACATAATAAATCATAAAATGTAATCAGTAAAATAACTCTCAATGGATCCTGTATTGAGCGGATAACGAGGCATCTGGATTGAAGACAAACTCGGCTTAAAAATGTCAACAAATATTGATTTACAAACTTGGAAACTAACGTCTTGGGGTTTCAAGTACAATTTAGATTTTGTAAAATGCATCATAACATTTTATCATTTTTTTGTAATTCCGCAAACATTTAAATGTGGATTAATGCGCATAAATGACCAAATAACAATTGTTTTTACAATTAACACTTAAAAATGATGAAGGTGAGTGCAAATAAAGCTTAAGGAATTGGGAAATATGAAAAATAAATGTATATTTTTTACAATTCATGATGTTATTATTGGCTGCTACCTCAAAACTCTTTATATGTTCACTAAGTGGCTTCTTTTTGTACCTAAGATGTTAACTTATTGGATCATTATTTTATTGTTTGCTTTGTTTACCCCTTTTTTCTGTCTTTGTATCTGCTTTGTTGTCTTTGCTGTAACAAATGTAAATATAGGTCAAATAAATGTAATAGTTCTGGACCAATAAAGAATGTGTAACTTTTAAATACACAACTATGTACAAGTATACTAAAGGAGCTAACATTAAAAAGATATATTATGATTGTTTTTGACTTATTTTTAAGACTAACGCAGCGTCCACACGGCGGCGTGCGTTGAAGCTTGCCGGTGGGCGTGTCTGAAACTCGACCAACAACCAATCACATGAATCTCCCGCCCCGGACACACAAGCACGCGGTTTGATTGGCTAGAGCTTGTACTGGCATATGATTTGATTGGCTGGCGCTTCCGTCGAAGCTTCAAAAGTTGAACATTGCTCTACTTTTGAAGCGAGCAACGCGAGCAAAGCGAAGCGACGCGACCACAATGCAGTTCGGCAAAGCGTGACGTCACCCCATTCAAAGTGAATGGGCAGAAGCGTTGAAGCTTCAACGCACGCCGCCGTGTGGACGGGCCGTGAGTTACTTGATGGTGAGGATCTGAATACTATAAATACACAACTACATATACTTGTATTAAAGGAACTGGAACTAACATCGACTTGTTTAAAGATAGCAGAAGTATACTATGATGACTGTTAGTTACTTGATGGTGAGGATCTGAATACAATAGATACACAACTACATATACTTGTATTAAAGGAACTGGAAGTAACATCATAAAGACTTGTTTAAAGATATCAGAAGTATACTATGATGACTGTTATTTACTTGATGGTGAGGATCTGTGTCTCCAGCTCTGAGTTCTTCTTCTTCAGCTCTTCCAGCTCCGTCTCCATCTCAGCGCTGCGCACTCCCACCACAAGATCTGCCGTCACGCCTCGACCCTTCATCTTCCTCAGCAGAGAGCTCTTCTCCTGCTCCAGTCTGCAAACACAGAGAATCAGAATCAGTCAAAGTCAACTTTATTGTCAATCTCAAAATATGTTTGTACACACAGAAAGATTGAAATACTGTTTCCCACAGTCCCGAGGTATAAAAACACACATTCAAATACACTCAATAATTACAAAAAAACACAAAATAACTGTTTACTTCAAGTAAGCAGGATATATATAAAGGAAGATGATGTACATCAGGGCTATTCAATTGGCGGCCCCGGGCTGATATTTACTGGCCCTTTGAGTATAATGTTATTTCTTTACGTTTAGTTTTTTTGGGCCAGAGTGTCTTTATTCCAGAGAGGGTGTTAAATTGAGAGATAGAGGGGAAGACATTGCCTGAAAACTTCTGCGGGCTCGGGTTTCGAACCCACCTACTAGCTACTGTAGTGACATCTCTGCGTGAATGATTAGATCATTTCACCTAAATTAAATCAAATGAAATTATGTTGATGGTTAAATCAGCTTCACATGTAGGCCTACTGAGTTCTGAACTTGCCATTTAGATCTATAAAGGCCTTGGGGCTATGTTGTTTGATTTAATTAAAGGTCCGATGTCATGGCCATTTCTACTGATCATAATTCCATTGTTGAGGTCTACTAGAATAAATATATATTGTGCAATTTTCCAAACTCACATTGGTTTCTCATACAGCATCTCTGTATAGTATGTGTATTCACTCTCTGTCCTAAACGGCTTGTTGGAGCTCCTAACAATTTTACTCAATAATGAAAGTAATCAGTACTTAAAGACCCAATTAGCATCACTTTCATATCAACCCGTAGCTTGCTCCAGGTCGCACGTTGCAGCTTTAAGTGATGATGTGGTGTTTCCAAAGATAAGATCAAAGGGAGCTGTGTGAAGTGAGCAGGACTATGTACACACTGACCTGGAATAGAGATCTCTGAGAGTGCTGAGTTGTTTCAAAAGGGCTTCGTTCTCTCTCTCTTTATCCCTCAAAGAGTTCTTCACCTTCTCCATCTTGGCCTGCCATCTCTTCCCCTCCTCCCAACGCACCACTTCTCCTTTGGTCTGTCAGAGAAACAAGTCGTACATCAGGAGAACGTGCAAACAGATGATAATGTGATTAACAGAACTGATGTGCAAACCTTTTCATGATCATCCTTGACATTTTTCCCTTCTGCTCTTTTGTCCAGCTCGGACTCCAGCCTCCTGATCTTCTTGTGCAGACTCTCGGAGCTCGGCCCCTTCCCATCTGGTTCTGGTTGGCTCTAATCAGCAAATACAGACGAGGAGATTTCATAGCACCTCACTTTTCGTCAAACAGTGTACAGTGGAGACAACAGGTATTCATTCCCTTCAGGTTCACAACCCTTGGCTTCCTGCTGAAGACACGAGAGACAAACCATAGCAAACCATATAGAGACATTGGAGTCCGGCAGTCTCTAAGTAAAGCTGGCGGAGGCTCCTTTCTATCATTCTTCCTTTAAATCCAGCTCCTCGATAACCTAATAACACTCATTTCCAGCAGCTACAGTCACACACGCACATTTATAGACATTATATACACAATATACAATGGTTTTTGTAAGGGTTTTATAAAAAATATAATTTGAATGACTGTTTACAATGGGAAAGACATGATCATAAATATGTATATAAAAATATATTATTTATATTATCCTGAATATCAATTCTAAATGATTATTGTTTTAATTATAATATATCAAAAGTGTAAATATATATATAAATATAAATATATTATAAAAAAACATAAATACAATTTAATATATAATTCAAAAAATATATTAAAATGTAATAATATATATTATGTAAAAAGCATGAGTGACAGAGATGCAGCCAAGTATACATATATATATATATATATATTTATAAAACGGACAAGTCAAATCAAGCAATCTGATTGGTTCTTAGCCGTGATATAATGAGCGTATATCACGGGTAGAATTGTAGTTACTTTTCACAACAAGTCAGTATCCCTCCGCGTCTGAGAAAAGCTACAACCGTTACAACTGTTACATTACGTCCATTACGAAACTAACTAACTAACAAAGCTTAAGATGGAAACATGTAAGGGATAATGTGCAGCAAGGACTTATTGACCGTTGTTAAGGACGCTCACATCTGCAGAAAGTAGTCCGGTCGATTTAACTGTATACAGTTTGGCTGAAAAGCAAACGGCATTCGTCGGGCCGAACCACGCCCCTTAACTGTGATATAATGGCCAAATACCACGGCCTGTCGTGAGCTATTGCTTAAATATAAAAAGCAGATAAAAAGTTAAAAAGATATGAGGAACAGAGGAGCAGCCAAAGTCCTGAGACAAATCTGGACTGTAGTTTAAAAAAGGCTAGAGGGCACTGATCCACAAGATGAGCCGAATAATTTGATTTGGTTTCCACCGGAGAAGTTTATCTTAGATCTCAGAAGAATGTACGATTCCATTCTTGATGCATTCCTCAATTTATTTCAATTGAATCGTCTGAATGTCTTGTGCGCATGATGTTGTGCTGATATTGGCTGTCATGTGGCTGCTGTTGAAAGCTTCACTTCAAAGCAGCAACAATACACTTCAGATTCGAGTCTAACTGAGCTGCGTGCTTCCTAATAAATCAGGAGCTCTGTGTGTTTTCAGAAACTCCCTGAGAGGGTCTAACCTGGAGGGCGCTGCTGAACCTCTTGGCTTTCTGCTTCAGCTCCTGGACCTCCTGCTCCTGCTCCTCCCTCTCCGCCTGCAGGCGTCTCTGAGCCTTCACACTCCTCTGCAGATCCTGGGTCAGCCCGTCCACTTCCTCTCTCAGGCTGTTCTCTCGGCCTCGCGCTGCTCTTGCAGAATCCTTTGCCGATTGAAGTTCTTCATTAAGTTCTTGCACCCGCACCTGCGTCAAAAGACATACATGGAGATGCTTACATAACTGCACCTGCCCCTTTCCTGTAGTGTGTTATATAGGTTTTGAACAATTACAGAGTCATTTTTCCAACTATATTGCAGCCCTTTTTGACTCAATACTGGACCAATTTTGAAATGATTGTCCCCATTACTCAGTCAGACTCAATTACCCTTTACTAGTACGCACACAGACTGGCACGCTGGCACCTCAAGGAAGTAGCAAATTGTTGAGAAACCGACTAACACATGGTTGTATTGGAAAGGCAAAAGGCATTTTATTAATACCAGCAAATGCAAATATAACAATATGTTACCATAATATCTACTGACTTTTAACATCTGACTCAAATTAGCTGTAGTGGTGTTTAATAAAAGGAATAAAGGCAAATTGGAGTCGACTAGATGTCTTTACTGGGAACATAGTCGATTATTTTCTGTTTCTTTATAGGAAATATAATCATAACTCGCTTCCCAAGCTTTCTTTATGTCAGTTTATAAGATCAACAGCTATTCCCAAATATCAAGACACAATACATGAAAAACAAACAAAAACATTTAACATAACATCACAATCAGTGAGAGAAATCATGCTCAAAGAGCCTTCAGCGTGCATTTGATCTGGGATTCAGCTCTGTATTTACTGAGACGACTGACTGATGCACAAAGGATGCTTCAGTCTGACTTTATTGAGTACCTTAAGGTCTTTGGTGTGTCTGTCCACCAGCATCTGAACGTTGAGACTCTCCTCTCTCTGAGCAGCGCCGGCGATGACTTGACTCTCGGCGGCAGACGTCATCTCCGCCCGCAACTCCAGCAGAGCTTTACTGAGAGCCTGGAAACACAACAGAGAGCAGAGAGATGCCAGATAACATAAATATGATGAGTGCAGTTATCAGACGTCCTTTCACAGTAAATGCATCATCCACTTCTTCATGGAATACTTCTTCTCACGCCGTTTTTGATACTTGATAAGCAACATCTTCTTCTGTAAGTGTGAGAAATACTTGGCTGGAGTTGTGAAAAATAATTAAATCACTATTATTAATCCCGATGCTGAAAAGTAGTAATTATTCAAACGTAATTAATGTTTCAGTACCAGCAGGAACGGCAGGATAAACATCCAGGTCATACTACCAGTGCATCAGACAAGATTTACTGACCCCAGATCACCTGTGAGGCACATCTCTGGACTGGGAGGGAGCAGTAGTTCCTCATAGAGATTAATCTGGGTATTTCATCAAGGCAACAGGATAAAAAAACGTTATGTTGCACCATTATTCTACAGACCACCAAAAAGGGACAAGTAAACCAAGCCCTCAGGCAGTGAGCAGGGTGTTGACTCTTGGCAAGAAAAGCCAAAGGCCCCTTGCCCTATTTGGGTGGCCCCAAATAAGAAAATACATGCGAGTTCATGGCTACTGTAGACAACGTTCTTGTTGCTCTGTGTTGCGTTGTTAATGAGTGAGACACACCAGAGTTGAGGATCTGTGGGGTTTATTCTCCCAAAAATATAGATTTACAATTTACAATTTAGGCATTTATCAGACACCTTATTCCAAAGCGACTTACAATGACCAATTACAGGGACATTCTTCCTGGAGTCAGGGTTCATACACTTTTTCACCAATGATTTTCCATGACTTCTCCATGACCTTTACCTAATTTTCCATGACCAAAAAAATGACTCTTTCTCAGCGGTACCACTGAAAATGCTTTATTTTAACATGGAACAGGAAAATAAGGTCTGCATATGAAACATGTTGTGCCTATCTAAAACAAATTAAATAGGCTTACTAGCTTCTACACGCTAAAGCAACTAAAATCTCTCACCAGCAAAATACCTCGACAGTTAAAAGCCATTTTACGGTTCATTACTATACGATACAGTATTTATTATCATTATAGTATTACTATTTCGGCGATTAGATAAAATATAAATTATATTTAATGCAACTTTAGTTACATTTCCATGACTTTGACCAAAACTTTGGGAAAAATATTGTTTTCCATAACTTTTCAAGGGCCTGGAATTAGCATTTTGAATTTCCATGACTTTTCCAGGTTTTTAATGACCGTAAGAACCCTGTAGAGCAGGGGTGCCCAATACGTCGATCGCGATCTACCGGTCGATCGCAAGGGTGGTGTGGGTAGATCGCATGGCATTTAAAAAAAAAAATAAAAAAAAAAAAAAAAACATTTATTTTTTCAAAGTTAGCCTATCATCCATCCTTACTATGGCATTTGCCACTTGATTGAAGTACAGGTAAGCCAGTCTGAGTTGTATTGTGCCATACGGGTTCATAGAGTTATGAGGGGGCCTCACCTCCTCATCTGAAGCGCAAATGCGGCGCACTATTATCCGCTTATGCGGCGCAATTAGTGTAAACGCGCCACAGTTTATCCGCCGTGTCCCCCCCCCCCCCCCCCCCGCTCATGACACAGATTGGGCAGGGGCGGCCCTGTAGGTAGATCATTTGGGCTTGGTCATTTTAAAAGTAGCTCCCAAGCTGAAAAAGTGTGGGCACCCCTGCTGTAGAGTAACTGACGGCCTTACTCAAGGGCACACTAGTAGTGGTGTTCCAGGCGGGATTTGAACTCGCAACTTTCCGATCATCAGCCCACATCACTATCCGTTAGACCACCAAAAAATAAAAATAATAATTTTTTTTTTTATGAGATCCATTTGTGGCGGACGATATTTAATTGTGGTGGCCCTCCACAAATAAATCAATGTATGGGAAACACTGCATGTCTTCTGGAAACAATTGGGGTTAGTTATCTTGTAACTATATTTACAGCCGGTGTGGGACTGAACCGGTAATCCCCTGATTTACAGAAGAGCACATTAACCCCCTGAACGTCTAGATTCAATCTGACTGAGCTGAGACCGGCCCTAACACTTCCTTAAATCAAATGGGAGGCGGGGCTTAAGGAACATGCAAGTGCACATACTCTCAGGGTGAAGATTCGGGTATTTTTGTTTACCAAGAGGCCAGTTTATATTTACACAAAGCAACTTTCATGGACATGAACGTGGCCCCACCTCCAACACTGTATCCATATCTCTTTATACATCCATGAAGTGAACTTATGTGATAAAAGAACCTTGAGCTGTTTCTCTCTCTGGGTGAGCTGAGCCTTCAGTCGGTCCACCAGGTTCTTCATGGTGTTGCTGGGGGAGCGCACGTTGGCCTCCTTCTGGGCGGACAGCTCAGTTTGGAGGAAGGTCATCTCCTTCTCCATCTGGGCGATTCTGTTAGTCTTATCCTCACTGTCACCGGTCAGATCCTTCACCTGGGAGGCATGGTGCTCCTCCAACCTGCAACAAATCACCGCTGTTAGTGTGTTTTAAAAGGCAGCAGATGTTATAAAGGGGCCCTATTATGCTTTTTAGGGGGTTTCCCTTTCCTCTAGTGTGTTATATAGGTTTTGTGCATGTAAATGGTAAATGGTAAAATCCCTTAAACCCTAAAAAAACCTTTGTTTTCTCTTATGTAACATAATGATATCACGATTTAAAACTTGCACTTCTATTGGTTCAAGGTTCAAGGCTTTTATTTGTCATACGTACATAGCTACAGTGTATGTCGATGAAAATCTTAGGTCTAGCGCTCCAACACATTGTACGTGATAGGCTAAGGGGCGGGACATCTCTAAGCGGTTCACCAATCACAACAGAGCCGGCCAGCTAACCAATCAGAGCAGACTGGGCTCTGGTTTCAGACAGAGGGTGAAAAGAGGTGCTGCAGCACCGGCAGTATGAGACAAATACAGAGCTTTTTGAACATTAAAGCATGGAGACATGTCCCAGTAGAGACACTACATACTGATATACACCTGAACATCAGCAGGAGAGGACTCTTTAAAGTAGAGACACTACATACTGATATACACCTGAACATCAGCAGAACATGTCTTCTTTAACTGTTATTATAACAGTTTTTTAGTAGGACTACTTTTATCTACATCAAGTCCAAGTCATTAGCACTGACTCTAACCAGCTGGGCGGGCATTTTCTACTGACCATGTGTCTGTTGTGTTCTGTAGCTAATGTGGTATCAAGGGGGTATAGTCATGATTAAAGACATGAAAACAAACGCTCTGTAGTTTGGAGAAAACTGACAGGAATAACAAAACGGCAGTTAAGCTATTTCATCTTTTACACTGTTTTTGTCAAAGTCTGGTAGCTTTGAAGAGATCTTAGATAAATGTTTTCAGTTCCTTGTTTTGGACGGGCTGTCTGACAACAAGGAAGTGTGGTGAAAGCACTCTTTATCGGATAGCTGACATTTATGCGTGACTCTTCGGCCCCGTTCCCATGCTCCTGAACTGGGACTCCTGTCTGGTCGCGTGCTGACAATCCTCAGAATCTCTTCAAGGGGAACATACCTAACCAACATTGTTTCTATGTTTTCCTGCAGTAAGCTTAGAACATTTTTAATTTCTGTTAAATTCGGTAAATAAAGTCCAAGTTTAACAGAAGTGAGAACATCTTAAGCTTTTATACTGGGACAACTCCCCCTGTGAAACTGAATATGTAAGCGCTCTACGGTTACAGTAAAATCAAATGTAATTTTTTGCATTTGATTGGGCCTAGAATGCAATTGTATATTTTTTTCCACGCTTTGGCAGCCAGTTTTAAACTCAAGGACGCTGAAATGATTCAGAGGTCAAGTGTTTCTGAGTGTGTGTGTGTGTGTGTGTGTGTGTAGGCATAAACTTTGCATGAACTATATACTAATAAGACCTTCTGACATCCTACATAGCTTAACTTGATGCAATTTTACAATATACTCTATCTCACGTTCAACGTTTATTGGGAGTTGAGAAATGCTGAGTGACCTCGTCCTTTGAGAGGTGGTTCTTAGTAAAGTATTAAATCGTGCTGCATTATCTTATTATCGGCCCCAATGACCTGCTGAACTCCTAAAAGCATCTTTTCATTGACTTCAGTGATTTGGCTGATTTAACTAAATTATTAACCTTTACAACTGCCCATTAAATCACTTTAAGGTTGTTAAAATCATGTTATTCCAAACGGTCTGAAAGTGACAGCTTGTTCCCTCTCTTCATTGAAGTTTTATGGTGCAGAAACCTGTATGATTCATTTAGAAAGCGAACAAGGAAATGTGTTGTTGCATACAGATAGGAAACCTTTGAATGGTGGTATTTGAAGTTATTCAAGGCCATCTGTTCAGAAAGGGGGTTCAGTCAATATTTCAGGCTTTAAACGGTACTTTTAGTAGACTCTGAGCTGCTGAACTGACAGGGACTAGTTGTTTCTCTACTATTGGGCCTTTGTATATTAGATGTAATCCTGGATGAGACACACATTAGCAAAGTGCATTCCTGTTAGGGCATTTCAACCTTTCAACGTTACAACGTCTCATTTCATTAAACTGGGGTTTAATGAAATGAGACTAAAAATAAAAGGAGTCTCTGTCCGTCTGGGTTAGGCGGCTGTATCACTGAGGATCCAAGGAAGGGTCAAGACCTGACATATTCGTATCAGAAGTCTGGTATTATTCTCGGCTGGATTTGTGATTTAAGAACAGAGAAGCTTGTATGAAACACCGTAAAAATAAAGCTCTTTAAACTGAATAAGGCAGTTAGGGAAGTTTAAGAGTTTGTAGGGGTATCAAATGTGGTTTTGTACAAAAAACTGCAAATTCATGATGAATATGTTCGGCAAATAACATGAGACCACTGACTGTGTAGCAGCCTGTGAGTTTAATTACAGAACGGTTAGCGTGTCTTATTTTAGGTGTTGGTCCGGGATTGGGTAACTTTTGGAGATAATTGCTGGTAGTATGTTGATTCTGGTTCAGAGCTTTATTGGTTTTGACAAACTGAACCTGTACAGGACTCTGCTGCTGATAATAACTGCATTTATCATTAATTGAATCACGAACCAAACTACTTGAAATAAAGGTTTCTGATTCTGTTTGAATATAATCTCCACAGCTGACAAAAGAAAACGTTTTCAATAAAAGGGATAATCACTTTGACGTTTCCTCGGCGTGTTTCTTGGCCAGTGTTTCCATGGCGCTCCTCTGTCTCTCCAGCTCAGCGTTGCTCAGCCTCAGCTTCTCTGTGACGGAGGAGAGCGAGACGTCCTGCTCCGACACCGTCTGCTCCAGCTCAGCCAGGCGCTCCAGGTGCTTGTTGGTCGGCACCCTGATGCTGGGCTTCTTCATCAACTCCTGGACAAAAAGATGGAGGATACATTATTAAAAACACGTAACACTGCTTCAAACGTGTGCTTTTATTTATGTCTTTATGACTTAATGTGAGCATATGTATAAATGTGTCTGTTTATTGTGTATATTCCACACATGGCAGTTATTTTAAAACAAAACATGTACACTTTACAAAACATGTACACTTAGGCTGGAGCCACACGGAGACGATAACGAAAACGAACCGAATTCGATATCAAAAAAGTCTTCCCTTCACACGAGACAGCTCGGCCCGCTGGAGATGCATATGCCGGGCCTGTAAGTGGCGCTGTACTTCCGCCACAAAATACACCAAAAGCAGCGAAGAAGACCCCCCGAGCATGGTTGCCATGGTTGCCCTTCTGTATTCTCCGCGGTGGATGTAGCAACATGTAGTTCATGTAGTTCATGTAGTTCTCCATGTCCACTTGTTGCTGATGGTTGTGGTAGAGGAGCTGTAGATTTTGCACTAACATCTGTAGCATGATCAGTAGCTACTGACAGTAGCTACTGACCATGCTACAGCAGTGAGCAGCAGAGGTGGGGAGAGGCGGGGCTATGGCTTCTTCGTTATCAGGAAATGATCGTATAGGGCGTAGACACGGAGCCGTTTGCCCCCCCAGAGCGTTGCGTCCGCAGATCTATCCACCTTGGGACCCGTTATCGTTATCTGCGTTTCCCTGTCGGCCTCGTGTGGCCGAACCGTCTATAAGATAGAGAACTGTAGCGGATACGACCCGTTTCGTCTCCGTGTGGCTGCAGCCTTATACTGGTTGTTTAGTTTTTTTATATTGCATGGTGGAAAGGACAGTTACGTTACAGATGTCTACAGTAGGCATTGTGTTGCTGAGATATTCACTGTATTTATGATAACTAACTACAGTATGAATGGATGTATAAAGAGAAAGGGATAAAGAGCAAGAGGGATGGTTTCTCAAGAAGTGAAGACTCCTTTAAGTCTATGTAAACTAGATAATCATTTCTGATGTTAAGGACTGTACCTGCACCATCTGTTGTGGCTGTAACTAAAAAACTGACCTGAAAAGAAAAAAGGTTCTAAAGGTTAGACATGGATAAGTGCGTACCATTGCCGTCTGTTTGAAGCGGTCGAGAGAGGTGTCCGTTTGCATGTCCAACTTCTCATGCAACATCTTCATCTCCTCCTGATGTCTCTTTATCATCTCCTCCTGGTCCTGTGATTGAAAAGGTGAAGTTAAACGAAACACTTTGAATATAAAAGGATCATTTTTATTCTTAATCTAAACCAGCTTTCTAAAGACAAGAGCCAATAATAAAAAGTGGCCAGTAGATAAGGGGCGGAATATTTATGTGGAAATAGCTGCTAAAAAACATAGATTTCAGTCATTTGAGATCAAAGACATTTATAAACAAACTGCAACAGAAAAATCACTTGGAAAACACCTGCCGATTCACTTTTTCAATTCCCATGAAACCGGTCATTTAGTTTTTACTCACCACAGCTAATTATTACCATCTTAGAGAAACATCAAAAGATACTACCTGTCTGTTTTAATGACACAGACACTATTTTACATGCCAGGAATTCTGCATATGCCAAACCAAAGATTAAATTGATCGACTACAGGTGGTACAGAGCTCATCTGCCAGGTGTCTAACCAGAGATAAGACAATTTATCACATGACTTATGTTTTTACCTTACACTGGCTTCCAGGAAGTTTAAGTATAAATTTCAATCATTACTTTTAGGTTCTCATGGCCTCCTTTATCTCTGACGTGTGTAAATCACAAGTCAAACCAGATATTTAACCACTTCTTTAACCCTTATGTTGTGTTCGGGTCTCCCGTGACCCGTTTCAAGTTAAAATGATATAATAACTTTGGTGTTCGGGTCTGGGGAGACCCAGCAGAATTGTTGTGGGTGACTCGGGGTCAAATTTGGCCCAATCAAGATTCATCTTTGACTTTAGACACCCCTCCCCCACCCCCTTCATCCACTGTAACAATAATTGTTCGCAACATGCACCTGGTCTCCCCTCCTCCCACGGGAACTCGATCTTTCTCAAAGAATATGTACACTAACACTTGAACCTGAACTCACACATGCACGTGTGCAATATGTGGTGTAATGTGTTTTGGGCCATAACATTAAATTACAACAGGATTGTACGGTTATGAATGCATAATAAGTTAGTTATGATGTAGTTAAAACAATATTGGATGATAGTCATTATTTTTGAGTGTTTTGGACTGAGATAAATCATGGGTCAAAATGTACCCGCAAACGCCATGAACGGTAACAGCTTTCGAACACAACACATGACATGTAACTTGTTAGACGCTTTTATCCAAAGCGACTTACATACTCAATACTGTGGGCAATCCCCACAGGAGCAATTTGGGGTGAAGTGTCTTGCCCAGGGACACAACGACATGCTGACTGCAGTGGGGTTTGAACCTGTGCTCCCCTGATCCCAACACCAACGCATTACCCCACTTCGCCACACGCTACATCTATATGCTATTTGCTATTATCACTAAGTCTACCCCAATACAACTTGGATTAAACAATATCATATGCTCATTTATAAAGCGATAACATATGCCCGTTTGAGTCAATAAGTTCATTTGATCTCAAATTACAATAGACCTGTCACATTTCTTATGTTTGCAAATGCACTGGTGAGAAAGACGTGCAATGGGAAATTCAAAAGGAAGGAGGATGATTATATATATATTGATTGTCAATGGAATGGATTATATCGTTTAAATAATTGATGTCTATCGTTATCGTTACACCCCTACTATGCGCCAGTAGGTTCTTTGAGATCCTCAGGCAGCCATTTTTTTTTAAACATCTTCTGATACAGAGACACAACTGAAAACTTAACGGGCATTTTCAGTCAGGGCCCCAAGGCTCTGGAACAATCTGACTCATAAAATCAGGGCTGAGTAAATGATCGTCTTTATTCAGAGAACCTTTTCTTAATTTACTTGAGTTTTAATTACCTTCTAAAAGTAAAAAATGTCCATAAATATATTTTCTTAAATCTCACTTTTTTCGGCACTATATTTGTTAATATACATACAACAGTTTTTGATCTGTTCCCTTTAAAGCCTGACGATTTACGACCTACAGTTTTCTTTGCTGTTTCTGTCAAGCTCACAACATTTTAAAAGCGTATGAAATCATGGCAACCATTTTTAACGTAACTGATTCATCATTTTTAATTTATTTTTTAAAACTGAATTAGAACACAGATTTACTAAAGTAACTAACATTTATCTCAACCTAGACCTGTGATTTCTACCATATGTCTGTCTATCATTTTAAATGTTTTTGTATTATTAATCTAGTCTTATTCAGTGGGGGGGGTTAACATTTTTTGACAACCTGCACACCTGTTTGTTTTGTCTTTGACACTGTATGTGTTGTTTAAGAAAAATGAAAATAGAGTTTAAGAAAAATGAATAAAAGCGTATGAAACATATCACTGTACCTGTCTGGCTTGAGTTAACTGCTTCTGGTACTTCTTCAGCATGTCTTCCTTCTTGTCGATCCGCCCCTGGAGGTCTTTGATGGTCTGGTGGGCGAGCTTCAGGGTGCGCTGACCCTCCGGCTGACCCTCCTCGTGCTTCTTCAGGTCAGCTAGCAGCCGCTCTCTGTTGGCAGCGGCCGGGAGGCGAAGACGCAGCTCGTTGATCACTCGATCTCTGGAAACAATGTTCTGTTCTGCCTTCCACAGAGCGGCTTCTTTCTCTTTCAACTTCTGCATAAAAGGAGTTTTAATTCAGACAATACGCTCTGCATTATATTTATGAGGAATAGTGATTGTACAAATAGGGACTGAGTAGAATACCTCATCCAGATTTTTGCAGGTGGCCTGTGTTTCCAAAATGGTGCGGACATGCTCTCTGACTTTACCCAAAGCAAACTCCAGCTGATGAGCGAGAGGAAGACTCTGGTCTGGAAGGGATCCTGTACCATACTCATACTGAAAACAAAGAAATATAGTTATTCTCCAAAGCAACACAGTCTTATTCTGAATAATCATGCTTGGTTTGCTCTTACTTTAGATTAGATTAGATTACTTTATTGTCATTACATAATGCAAGCAGAGTGTAACGAAATTAAGAGGGTCTAACCAGAGTGCAAACAGTCAGTTATATACACATCTATCAGCAGTCTGAATGATTCCCTCTGTAAATAAGTTTACCTTTTCCGAACTGCTTAGTATTTCGCTCTGGTGTTTCTCGTACTGCTCCAGTTGGCGCTCCAGCTCCACCTCTCGCTGATCATGAGCCAGCTGGTGTTCCTCCTGAAGCTAGACATGGCCAATAGAGATGTATTCTAGATTACCTTGACATTTTCTTGAATACTACAATACTACTGCCACCCTGCTCAACTTAAAAGCACCTTAGGAAGTGAGGCGGTTGGAAATGTGAGGACTTAATATCTCGATTTCTCTCCACCCTTTGTTATTGAGGTAAATGAGTCACACCACAATAATGTTTTATCACCCAAATCACCAAGATTTTATTTGCAGGGCTCGACATTATAAATGGCCCGCTGGCCCGGAAGCACTATTTAGACACCCCGGGCCAGCATAACGTACTTTCCACTCGCCCGCTCGGGCCACTAAAAATATTGCTTTAAAGAAAATGGTCCTGTGGTATAGGTATTTTGACTAGCAATTTTTTAAAATTGTTTCGTTTATTAATGCTACAACATAGCGTTTCGTGAGGCGGTTGTCGTTGTTGGGTGAAAAGCAGCACGAGCACTACAGACTTTCTCGCCACCTAACCATTCGCCAAAATGTTTTTAAACCACCGGTAACCGGCCAACGCTGGACAAAAAACAATCTTCAAATAAAAGAATGTCACCGGAAGAGTTAAAGGAGAGTGACGGGGAGTATGAGAAGAAGAGGGAGAGAACGTTTGGAGTTTACTTCAATATGATGCCAATATAAACAAGGTCTTTTGTCGGCTCTGTACATCAATGCCGACCTATGCTGACAAGTAAGTGAAGAGTAGAACATATAAAGGTATATTGGCTATAGGGAAATGTCCCAGCAGTTTAGGATAATGAAGGTTCTAATCTAATCTATTACATAGCCATTATATGTCTAACTCCTGATGATAGGAAGGCAGAAAGTGCATTATACAAATAATAATATACTCATAATTATGATAATAGCAGACTATTTTTTAACAATGACCACAATATAATTATTTTAATAAACCAAATATGAACAATTGAGGAAAATGAGGAAGAACTGATGATTCAAATGTTGTAGTACAAGTAGTAATGTAGTTTGTGCATAAATTACTATTGCAACAAATATATTCATTTTCTTCATTATTAGTTAATTTTTTTGGACGAATGCTCTCGGGTCAATGGTGGGACCAGTGTTGCATTATGGGAGGAGCCTGTGACCTAAGATTTTCATTGTCATAACTACACTGTAGCTATGCACACATGACAATAAAAGCCTTGAATCCTTGAAACTTGAAGACATTTTTAGAATTGTGTGTGCATATTGGTGAGTTTTTAAGCATGAATACAGAGTAGAAGAGTTTTTTGTCTCACCCTGTGATGCTGAACAACGTCCTCCTCCAGCGAGCGGATGTTTCGCTCCTGCTCCTCCACCAGCGTCTTCAGGTACCTGATCTCCTCCTTCTGCACCGCCAGCTCCCTGCCTTTCCTCAGCTCCTGCAGACGAGCGTCCTCCATCTTTTTGTGCCACTCAGTCACCTGTTGGAAGTCATACTGATGTAAACTTACATTGTTTTTTTTTTGTTAGGATCGTATACCGTGTCAAGTTTAGAGAACGGTAGACCTGTTCATTTGATCGTTGTTTTGTATATTTACAGAGACCGCTGCAAAAACTAAGCAGCTCATAAACATCAGATTAAAACAAATTCACAAGAAAAGAATTGTCACTAAACGTCAGTAAAGGTGGATTGAAATTATATTTAAATGTATAGTTGTAAGTTTTACTACAGACAGAGTGCGTAGGGGTCGATTTGGAATAGGGCCAATGCCTAAGAAAAGGGGGATAAGTGTAATTCAGGACTACTGTCTTCATTTTCAAACTTTTTTAGTGATTTCGTCACAGCTTGTTTTTTGGTACAGCATTGTTTATGAGACTGAAATGTCTGTTCCAGCATGCACTTATTGCATCAGTAACGTCTGAACCAGAACATCTCCTTGTCTCCTTGGCCACCAGCCTTCTCCTTTCTTTCGTTATTTCGTTTTTCTAAAAGATTATCTATTGACTGCTTCATTTAAAGAACACTTTATATCAGGGTATATGCAGGAATCCTGAAGACAAATGTAAGACCTGTTAAGACCTTTTTTAAGACCCTTTCCATACATTTTAAGACCTCATCGCCACTTTGAGTTCTAACCGGTTACATTGGCGACACACTTTACCTCACATTGACTATATACAGTATTGATTGTCCTTCCTCCTTATCTTCCAACCATTTGGACCCAAACTTGCATTTCCCCATAACGATGTTGTTTAACAACCGGCGTAAACGGGCCTTCGCGCGCTATCAAGCAGTGAGCGTGCGATGTCCTGTTCAGATGACGTCACATCCAACGGGATGCCATAAATAAACTACACAGAATCACACTACACACCTACGCAATGATTACATTCAGGCACACTGTAGAATACAACCTCTTTGGAAAATTGATATACTTATTGAAAACAAGCTACAAAATGTAATACCTTGGAAAATGCCGTTTAATACTTTTTAATAGCCTTAATTTTCGCTAAATTGATTTATCAACTTTTAATACTTTTTAAGACCCCGCGGACCCCCTGTATATATAAAAGTATTACGTTTTGAAATGGGAAATAATTAGCTCTAAAGAAGAGTGGGATTAAAGGAACAATAAATATGCTTGCCATGTCGTGTTTTTGGTTGTCAACCTATTTTTGTTTGTGAAATGTTGAAGTGATCCGACTGTATCTTTATTTCTTCTGTTTTTGTTTTGTTTTTGTCTGAGATGGGAATGTCCTCTCCTATATGTTATTGTTATGTCCATGTTTGTGTCTTTAGCCTGTACAAAATAAAAAAATACGTTTTAAAGGGGACCTATCATGCAAAATGCACTTTTTGATGTCTTTTATACATAAATATGTGTCCCCGGTGTGTCAGGGAACTCACGCAGCGTCAGAAAATAAAACCCTCTCTCTTTTCCTCCGTACCCAAATCTCTAAAAACGGGGCTACAACGAGCTGATCCAGATTTGCGTCCGATATGACGTAATATCGGAAATGTGGACCCACGACACTATCAGAAACGTTGCTATCAGAAACAATGCCCGACTGTTTTGGACGTAATATGGTCGGTGCATGTTTACATTAGCATCGCTAACACTCAGAGCTAACCTGTACTGGAGAGCATGTCTGTGAAGAAGCAGGAAATAAAAAGGAACTCACCTTGTGGTATAACCGGCAAGAGAGAAAGCCTTTGAGCTCCATACTGTTTCAGAAATAATCCTTGATAATCCATGATATGGCGTTTCATCACGGCAGTATTTAGTTTAGACAGTAGCTGCCGGGTCCCGCATGAGCTCAGCCCCCCTCGTTTATCATTTTTATTTTTTGTAAAGCTTTATACCCCAAATCAGCACTTTTGAGTGAAATAGAGGGATATGAGGCATGGCTAGAATGGGTGATCTGTTTGGTATTTTGAGCAAAACACTTCATAGACATGTTTTTTATATATTTTTATATATCTGAGACCTATGCTATTGCCTAAAAATAGCTTGATAGGTGACCTTTAAGCCTTACGTACACACGCATTAAAGAAGCATCTTGCTCTCTTGTTGGAGTGGGAGATCAACAACACTGACCTTCTGGGCTCCTTTCACGTCCTTCAGTGTAGCGATGAGCTCCTCCAGGCCCCTGAGTCTCAGCTCCAGTTCCTCCGCCCTGCCTTCCGCCCTCTTCCTCTCCTCCTCCGCCTTCCTCTTCTCCTCCTGGGCTGTAGATCTGTACTCCTGAAGGCTAAACATGGCCACTGAGAACTTCTCCTGCTGGGGGAGAGGTATGGCTCCGGCGAACTGCCTACGTAGCGACTGGATGGTCTGACGGAGGTGTTTGGAGCGGTTTCGTCCCTCTTGTCGAGCGAGGAACAGAGAGCGCTCGCTGGCGTCCAGTCGCTGATCGGTGCGCAGCTTGTGAACCTCCAGCTGTTGGAGGTGAGATGTGGCAGCATCCAGTTTGATCGAAGCTGCCGACTCGCTGAGCTGCAGAGCCACGATGTGCTGGTGCAGCTTCGCTATCAGGGCCTTCTCATCTGACTGAGACTGAGGGGGAGAGAGGACACTGTGAAAACACGCTTGATTGTTGTGCTTTAATTGATGTCTTAATGTGTGTAAATGTGTCAAATAGAATATACATATTTTTATACATTTATTATATATATATTCGTATTTTTGTATTCGGGATAGTGGGAAACGGCATTTCGATCTCTCTGTCTGAACACACAAACTGAAAGATTGACAATAAAGTTGACTTTGAAAACAGTTTCACCTCTCCCTGATTTACGCAGGAGTCTAAATTACAACCCATGTTGTCTATGTTTTCGTTCATAAATGTCAATATAGTTTTGCATTACAATATTGTCCAACAGAGCTATAAGAAGTGTTTTTACATTTTATTTTGCTTTACTTTCATTTTTGTATACAGAGCATCAGAGCTTAAATATTTGAATACAAACTAATAAAAAAGTCACAATATGGATTGCAATTTCTAAAATGCAGAAAGATCCAATAAATTCAACAAAAAAGAAGAAAATTAATGTTAAATGTATTGTTTACAGAAAATGGGAATTATAATACGAAATTAATCATTCTTTTCAATATCATAATTTATATTTTATTATTATTCAAAAACTCAAATTACCTCTTTATCTTATCTTATATAGCAATTGGAATATCGATTACAAATTCAAAATGTTACTATAACTTTTTTTTTTCTGTATTTTATTAAACAAACGCCTGAACATTTTACTGAATCTGTTTAAAATAACAAAACATTACTAACATAAACTCACCTGTTAACTAATAACCCTGAAGAAAGTAAAGTTAAAAACCTGATTTGGTGAGTTATCACACTGCACAGTACCTCAAATCGAAATCCCCTTCACTTTAATTGTGAATCAGACAGTTTACCAGAGTTTATGAGACTAATAAAAGCTCCGAACATAATGAGCAACATTACGATCTAATGTACTGATCAGGAAGAGTTTATGATTAATGATACCATAGAACACCAAAATACCTGGTATTGCTGTATAATACCTGGTAGTGCTGTATAATACCTGGTAGTCCTGTATAATACCATGTAGTCCTGTATAATACCTGGTAGTGCTGTATAATACCTGGTAGTATTGTCCTGTATAATACCTGGTAGTGCTGTATAATACCTTGTAGTCCTGTATAATACCTGGTAGTGCTGTATAATACCTGGTAGTCCTGTATAATACCTGGTAGTCCTGTATAATACCTGGTAGTCCTGTATCTGTCTCCTCAAAGATTCCACTTCCTTCTCTCTGCTCTGCTGTCGGGCCTGAAGAGCAGAGACCTGCATCAAAGCCACATCTGACACCTCCTGCAGCCTGGGCAAAAGAAAATAAACATTACAATGACAGTGGTGGAAGAGGCACTCAGATGTTATACTTACTGTACAAAAGTATGGGCATCAAAATATACTTGAGTAACCCAAAGTAAAAGTACTCGTTATTCGTGGTAGTCCTGTATGGCCAATTTCAGAATCATATATTGATTTAGAATTCGAATTAGGAGGGATGAAACCCTCTGTAATGGTCACTCATGCAGAGCACACAGCACACACAGTGAAATGTGTTCTCTGCTTTTAACCCATCCTAGTACCAGGAGTCTAGTACTAGGAGCAGTGGGGAGCTATTGTACAGCACCCAGGGAGCAATGGGAGTGAGGGGGGAAGGGGGGTGTCCCGTGCCTTGCTCAAGGGCACCACGGCAGGGCAGGAGGTGAACTGGGACCTCTCCAAGTAGCAGTCCACACTCCATATTTAGGTCAAGTCGGGGACTTGAACCGGCAACCCTACGGCTCACAGTCCAAGCCCCTACTGACTGAGCCACTGCCGGCTCTATGGATTAAGATTATGTTGAAAGCTGTTAAAGTGGAACTTTTTGAGTGACTTTGTATTTTGGTGCTGGATATTTTATCCTTTGATTTGATGTCAATGTTTGATTATTAGATTATTTAAATTTGATATTAGCTAACTAAAGCAGCAAGGTAAATATAGTGGAGAAAAAAGTAAATATTGGTTTCGAAAATGTGATGGAATAGCATAGTCACATAATTGAGTAAATGTACTTCATTTCATTCCAGCAAGGATATTTTGATGGTAGAATGAGTCTACATTGTGAACATTATAAGCAACAGTGGGACCAAATTATAAAACAAAAGCAAAGAAAAGCTCATGCATAACAGATAAGTGCTTTTAAGGACTGGCACAACAGTTTGACGGATGAGATCTTGATTACACGGCTTTGACCTTAAGAAACACATTTGTATTTCCCATATCATTTATTCCCAAAGCCATTAAAGGATAGTGAGTGCAATCTCTAACATTTGTAATATCTTATTTCCAGGTATAGAAATAGTAAAAGGCTTCCAACAGCTTTCAGCAAGAATTATTTTTAATGTCTTGTCTTTCACTCCAAACTAGTGTGAACACATAAAGTATTAAGATATATGAAGCTATTATGACATGTCTTTCACGATAAGAGCATACATCATTAATCTTAAGGCGTGTGCACTGACAGACGTACTTAGAAACCTCGATGCGGAGCTCCGCCTCGTTCTTCTCCAGCTCTCCAACCCGGGCTCTGTCAGCGTCGCTCGCAGCTTGACTGACGCTGTCGGCCAGCTCGTCTCTCAGTTCGCGCTCCACCCTCTGCGCCTCCACATTCATCTTGGTCAACTGAAGAGAAACAGAGGCAACGTTACGAGATAAGATCTTTTTTATAACGTGATAATGTTGGGGGAAAATGACCTTAACGGGCAGAGATGGCAAAAGTACACACAGTCTTTACTCAAGTAGAAGTACAGATACTCATGTTTAAACAGACTGGGGTAAAAGTAGAAGTACTGACTAAACTTCTCAAGTAAAAGTAAAGAGGGCTTTGAAATGTACTTAAGTAAAAAGTACCCATAACTACCAGCTGTTTTAAAGAGTACCTGACCTCCCTTTATATTAATAGATCAATAATGTCATTGTTAGCTAATGAATGTTTCCATGCTGAACAACGGCAACATGACAACGTTTTCATTGGTCCCTCTTCTTTAGAGAAGACCAGGAAGTAGTGGAGTAAAGTACTGATACCAGCAAAATGTACTTAAGTACAGTAACAAAGTATTTGTACTCCACTACTTCCCATCTCTGTTAACGGGTGAGAATCTGGCTCAGATTGTGTTCGATTGCCGTTTCTGGGGTTATGAACGTGCTCCATGTCGTTTTCTTTGGCCACGTACCTCTGCAAACTTGGACTCCAGCTCAGAGTTGCGTTCCTCCACTTGCTTCAGGGACTTACTCATGTGTTCGTACATTTTGTGTGCGTGCTCGGCTCTCTGCCTCTCGTTCAGCTCCTTCATCTCCAGAGTGGTGATGCGCCGGGCGGCTGACACCATCTCTTTGTTCGCAAACGCCTTGTCTGCCTTATCCATGCTCGTTTCACCTCCTGGCGTTAGGGTGAAAACACAATTAAGGGTGAGAATCTGATTTAAGGTTGGAATCCACAAACTCCCTAACCCTACAAACTAGATTAACTCTCTGGTTTTAAGTTTTGTATAAAACGATAAGATATGGATTTCACACTAATTTCCTCTCTTTGGGACTATTTTTTGCCAGAAGTCCTGGTTTGAACTAGGTTAAGCCCAGGTTAAAATGAATCTATAGCATACAAATTCTTATATTGGGATCCACAAACAAGATTAACTCTCAGGTTATCATGGTTTTAAGTATTGTATAAAAAGATAAAATATTGATATGGATTTCACACTAATTTCCTCTCTCTTTGGGACTATTTTTTGCCAGATGTCCTGTTTTGAACTAGGTTAAGCCGAGGTTAAAACAAATCTATGTCCATAACTATTCTTATTGGTATTGACAAACAAGATAAACTCTCAGGTTAAATCATCGGTTGAGATTTTGTATAAAAGCGATACAATTTGGATTGAACTGAAATGGTTTCATAAAAAATTCCTCTCTGTTTGGGAATATCTTTTGCCAGATGTCCTGGTTTGAACTAGGTTAAGCCCAGGTTAAAATGAATATATGGCCATACTAATTTCCTCTCTCTTTTGGGTCTATTTGATTGCCAGATGTCAAAATATATGGCCATACCAACTCTAGGCAGATCATTTTTTTCAATTTAAGTCTTTTGATTGTAGTTTTGGCCAACATTTATACTACTCACAGTGACATTAATCTCATAAAAATGTTGTTTCTTAAGACAGGCATGTGTTGACACTGCTAGCCATAGATTACATCATATGAAGCAATCAAAATAAGGGTAGCCAGTAAAGTGTGATAATCATCTACTTTATGATAGTATCGTAAAGACGTAAACAACTGCACCTTAGCCCGAGGCTGTGTCTCGTGGTGTTACCGCATCCCGAAGTTTATTAAGAAAGTGTTTTCCTACAATGGCACCAGTCATGTTGATTTATCCTGTGTTGATATAAGTTTAATCCTAACCTAATTGTTGTGAGTCACAGAACGCAGTAGATACTTTGAAGACTGGTTTAATAACACACTAATAAACAGTCGTCAGTTCAAAGCGTGTCAGAAGGCTTTTTCATAGTAGAAAACAACAGAACTAATAATATTCAGGGATATCCTATGAAAACTTTTTGGTGGGAAGCAACGATGTACATTTGTACAAAGTGTTTTATTTATTTTTTAAGTTCTGAGAAAAAGTCAGAAAATTCATTTGTTTCTGACTTTAAAGTTAGAACTGTGACGACCCCTGCTTTACTCTCTCCTGTTGTGTGTGTATGGCCCTTTAATGATCTCCCTTTGTCCGTATCAGCCTTGATTGATGGCACCTGGCCGCCGGTACAGGAGGAGTGAAAGGCCCGAGCCAGAGGGTGTTTCTCAATGTCGAGGAAGGCTGCTCCAGAGCCACTATTTCAAGGATGCTACGTCATCGAGTGCCGCCGAAGGACTGTTCCAATGTCCAGCATACTTGGAATTCTACTGAGGCCGGCGTACTTCGTTGCGGGAAATTTCGAGGCTGCACATGTGTAGACTCCGCGTCTTAAAATCCCCACAATGCTTTGCGCACGGACCAATTTCCAAATCTTTGGCGGAAATCACGCTCCATTTAAGGCGGGGCCTCGCATATGACGCACACCTGTTAACCTGTTCCACAATTCTTCGTTTTCCGAGGCTAGGAGGTATTTTTGCCTCGCTTCTGAAGCAACTGACTCGGAGGTACAGGTGCTGCCAAGCAAGCGTCCTCGACATTGAGAAACACCCAGAGTCTCGCTCGCTCTCTCTGTTGGAGGATTCGTTTGGAGAGCAGCTACCTGACTTATGCTTTTGTTTCCCTTCCTCTTAGTTTGGCATTCAACACCTCGCACCACACCATGTTCAAACGGCCACACCTACGCTACTGATCTTAATGATTAACACATCCCATTGTGGTAGCTCTTCAGTTAAGTTGAGTTATTATAATAAATATCGTTCCTTAAACCGTGTCCTTTCCACGTTCTTTGTTATGGCCAAGAGCCAGGCCGTGACAGAACAAAAGAAAAAAATCACATTTGGTCAGATCTAAAAAAAAAAGGTTATATACTATAAGGCCCTAATCCTTTTTCGTATTACATTTTAATTTTGACGTTCTTAAACTTAACTTGAGTATTTTCCATTTTAAGCTACTTTCTACTTCATCTACACTACAATACCACCCTAACTCCTTACTTAATATAATGATTTATGATGTATGATTTTGGATTAAGATACCCAGCAGTGAATAAAGCTAACCCGCTTTAACCAGCTGTTCATTTAAAAGGGTGAACACTAAATATAATCCTGTGAATTTATACACATTAAGAAAAACTTACTTTTCAGGTTTTGATACCTAAATATATTTTGAGGCCTATAATAGAATATAATAATATTTAAAAAAATTATATATAAAATAAGAATGACTTTTAGTTGTTACAGAGTAATTGTACACTTTTTTGTAATTGGCCACATGTTCTAAAAGTGATATTTTTCTCAGAGTTCTGACTTTAATCTCAATTTCACTTTTGGTTAGATCTAAAAAAAAAAAAATATCACATGGCCGTAATCCTCTTCCATTAAAGGTAGGGTAGGTAAGAATGGAGAAACCAGCTCGAGTGCGCTAGAAATTGAAAGTACACAACCGAAAAAAATCTGCCCCTTCCTTCAGACTTCCTTACAGAGCCCTTCCTCCAACACACACGAACGCGCACATGACCAATGAGGGCACGAGATAAGTTTGTGCACAGATGGAAGGCTGACAGGCAGGTAGGCCATCCAGTTATTTTAGCCGGGCCGAGGCAGATCATTGGACTTGCTTTTTACAGCGCCACGGCTTCCACAGATGACATTTTTGTATGTATTTATTGTCAAAGCATTTAATATATTCATTGCTATCGGGATGTTAAGAGCATTCCATGGAATATAACAAAAAGTGTTTCTGAAGTGAATTACCTACCCCACCTTTAAGGTCTGAGAACTTATTCCACCTCTCTCCATTGTTTACCTGTTGTATTGACGTTGTCCCATGCTTGTTCCAAAGTGTTCAGTTTCTCCTTTGTGATCTCCAGTTCTTTGTTCATGGCTGAGATCTGCTCCCGAAAAGACTCATTCTCACCCTGAGAGAAAAATAATACTGCATGTTAAGTCCATGCTAACAGTTAAAGGTCCCCTATTCTACTGTTTTTCATCAATATATTATAGTCTCAGATATATACAAACATGTCTCTGAAGTGTTTGTCTGAAACACCAAACAGATCATTGCAGCATCCCATAATCCCCTCTGTTTCAGCCCTGTTTCAAAAGTGCTGATTCTCTGTCTGTTACTTTAGATGAAAATAAGGAGCCCCTCCCCACGCCCCTCTGAGAGATATTTGGTTAAAAAGAACACAATGGTGCTCTAGGAGGAGATTCAGGTGATAAGGTGGGGGGGGGGGTTACCTGGTTGGTGATTGGCTAATGGTTACACAAGACAAAAAATCGTTATGACATCATAAAGTGGCCAAAATCTGATCAGCTCATTTTCAGTTTTTATATAAATGGATCAGGACAAAAAGAGAGAGAATCTTTTTTCCTGAAACTTTCAGAATCTCTTTCCACAGAGGGGACACATGTTCATGTATATAAGACATTAAAAAGTGGATTTTGCATAATAGGTGACCTTTAACAATAAAAAGGTGCATTGCTGGAGGTGTAGAGAACGTTTGAGTGTTTTATTACCTGCAAATGTTCCAGGTTGCTGGTTCTCTGAATGAGGCGGCTGTCTCTCTGCAGCACGTCTCTGTATTTGACCGTCAGCTCCGTGTACTGCTTGTTGGCCTTCTCCAGCTCTGATGAGAGCACACTATCATCCAAGGCCTTTTGAAAAGCTGCTATCTTATAAGCAGCCATTTCCTGAAAATTAAACAATGACAGAGCTGTTAAAGATGATTGTACGGTGTTAATAACACAAATATGACTTTTATTTGGGAATTTTAAAAGGGAGACAGTATAGGCTATAGCATCAATACATGATAATTACTAATAGATATCCCCATGAAACTTCTGCAGTTGTTTACTTACATTAAAACAAATGATTGTTGTATTACATGTTTTCTGAAATTTGACGTTTGAATATGCTAATAAGGCTTCCTATTTTTATATATTTTCTAATTCGCATTCATTTTCGGGACAAAAATCTGAACATTTGATGAAAGGGTTTCACAGAGGGAATTTGGGATATCTATGTTTTAAAACTACATAAATAGTATACTATCAACAGCCATAAAAACTCCATGATTAAGGAAGAAAATGTTCAATAAATCAGGCAATGAATGATATAGTACTACTAATAAACAACACTATTAGCTTCTAAGCGTCTTTGCGTTTCTAGAAAAGCGCTATACAAGTATCATGTATTATTATTATTATTATTATGAAAGTGGCTAATCATGAGAACAAAGTCACTGTGAGAAAACAGCCTTTAAAGATCTGTAGTCATATATTTTGACATCTTGACCTAATATACTGTATATTAACATGACTCTTTCCCTATTGCTATATGCTGGTTTATTTCTATTTCTATTTTGAGATGTTTCTATTTTAGAATTCTTTATTTCTACTCTTTACATGTGTTATTATGTGCAATGCTAGGGATGGGTATCGTTAAGGTTTTAACGGTACTACTACTTTTATCGATACCGCTTATCGATCCGGTCTTTTAACGGTACTCTTATCGGTTCTTTTGGAGAAAAAAACAAGGTAAATTAAGTTAATTTACCTTGTTTTTTTCTCCAAAAGAACCGAATTAAGAAAGAATTTAATTAACTAAACAAATTGTGAACAAAACTAACATTGCTTTTTATTTAAATTAAATACATAATATTTCACATCAAAAGAAACAACAATGTTTTAACAAATGGTATTAAATAATCTGATGACAGAATTGTAAACAGAATAGCTGAAACTTTAACAAACTAAATAACTCAGTTACCTCTAATCATTAACCCATGTTTGTATAATTGAGTTAACTCCGTGTGTTGCTGCTAGCATACATAACACCTGACGTGGAAACGTTACTCGTGGATGGGGCTACAGAGCTACTAGAAAGACAGTCGGTGCATTCCTCCGTCTGAATGTGGTGCACTTTTGCTAAATGTTTAGACAAATTACTCGTGTTACCGCCCTTACATGCTAAACTCTTATTGCACTTTTGGTAACGACTAACGAGCATTGTCCACATCGAGACGGGTAACATTTAACCACACCTCGCAGCGCGTTCTCTCCGCCATCTCCTCCGTGTGTGTGTGTGTGTTGCTGCATGTAGCAGCTGCGTGTGTGTAAACTGCCCCGCCCCCTCGCACACAGGCGGGGGAGAGAGATCCCTCGTCTGGATTGGAAAGATAAAAAATACTAAAAATAATCATAGACGCATTTTGCAGTCTTTTTGCGTATTAGAAACGGAGTTGGCGACACTAAGACTGCAATCTAATGTTTGTGTAGCAATAATACATAATACATATTTTTTAGGTGTCTCCAGTACCGATAAAAAGACCGATAACGTTGGAGCTTAACGGTACCACGGTCTTTAATAATTCAGCCCCGGGGCCCCTTTAATACCGGGGCTCGGTACCCATCCCTATGCAATGCCTTGTTTTGTTTTATGCTGCTGCAACAAAAACATTTCCCAAATTGGGATGAATAAAGTACATCTTATCTTATCCTATCTATTGATTACTTCCATTAAGACACGTTTTGTTCTTAGTTTTCTGAAAACACATGTTAAAAGATCTAAAAGACACATTTTCTAATGCTAACTTATTTTGAATTTAAAAGATATCCACCGATCAAATGGACAGTGCACTAGAATAAGACACCAACGTTTCAGGTGTTTTCTTTTAACTGGTATGGGAGAAGACATATTATGAAAGAATAATAGCCCTATCTCTCATATTTGACCAGTGCATGGAAAAACAATCTTTCTCCCGTTGTGTCTCGCCAAAGAAATTATAGTATTTGGCAAACTGGGTGAAATTCTCATATTCTGGTCCATGTTTGCCATAATATCTTCATATATCTTAATACTTTATGTGTTCACACTAGTTTGGAGTCACAGATAAGACATTACAAATGATTCCTGCTGAAATCTTTGAAAGCTGTTGGACGCCTTTTACTATTTCTACCCTGGAAATAAGATATTACAAATAGTTTTGCTACATCTGGTCAGAGATGGCAAAAGTACACACATCCTTTACTCAAGTAGAAGTACAGATACTCGTGTTTAAAAATACTCTGGTAAAAGTAGAAGTACTGACTAAACTTCTTTACTCAAGTAAAAGTAAGGAAGTATGGGCTTCGAAATGTACTGAAGTAAAAAGTACCCATAACTAGCAGCTGTTTTAAAGAGTACCTGACCTCCCTTTATATTAATAGAACAATAATGTCATTGTTAGCTAATGAATGTTTCCATGCTGAACAACGGCAACATGACAAAGTTTTCATTGGTCCCTCTTCTTTAGAGAAGACCAGGAAATGATGGATACACGGATCGTGTTCAAATCAATAGGCACGCAATGACTCTAAATAATAATGATCACGCCACCAAACACACATTCAGACTAAAGGAACCAGCCTGTTTGGAAAATGTAAGAAGTAGAAAGTACAGGTATTTGTGTTCAAAATGTAAGAAGTCAAAGTAAAAAGTCGTCAGAAAAACAAGTAGTGGAGTAAAGTACTGATACCAGAAACATGTACTTAAGTACAGTAACGAAGTATTTGTACTCCACTACTTCCCACCTCTGTACCTTGTATCTCTGCAGGTAGCCCATCCTCTGGGTGACGGAGGCCTGCATGTTGCTGCTGTCATCCTTCATTTTGCCGTTCTCCTTGCGAAGGTGCTGCTCTTGCTCCAGCAGAGTGGTGTAGCGCCTCGTTAGCTTCTTCTCGTTAACCTTCAGCAACGTGGACCTTCGCAACGCTTCGCTCAACTGTCTCCTGATTTCCTCTGGGTCCTTTTGAAGGGTGTCTAGCAGCTCCTGTCGGGTGAAATTAAGGTTTTTTTTGGGGTGGAAACACAGCAGTGAAGCAAAGAGGATAATGGATTACAGTTTGACATCAAAGCAGCATTAATTTGACAATTAAAATGTAGCTGTTTTTATTTTTTAAATGACCCAATAACTCAAATAAACGCAGCATTGTATAGTTACTCTGACCATAAGACACACCTTTTTTTAAATTAGTTTTTTATATAAATATCTTTATTAAAAATACTGTCTTTCTTTTCAATAGCTTTCAAGTCATGTGAAACAATGACTCTAAATCAATGCAGCATTGTATTACAACACTGCACAAAAAAGACTAACTTCTTTTGTTGAATTTAAGTGTTTTTTCTATTTAATACACATTTCATTATTATTATTTGGCTATTTTAGTTTTATTTCCTCTCAATTTCCTCCAAAACATCTGACCGAATGATTCAAAAATCTGTGGGACATTGTATTAATAATAAGACACACCTATTTTAATTAGATTTTATTGCTATTAATATAAATACTTAAATGAAATTCAGCATTTTTTGTTGATGAAAGGCTTATTTCTTTTCAAAAGCGTAATTTGTGAAACAATGATTCAAAATCAATGAGGCACAGACACAGTTTTATCATTTAAAAAACACCGACACGTGTGTAATCTTATCCCCAACATGTGCAAACACCAACGGTTGAAAGCTCTATCTTTCTCCTTCTCACACACTCTAGGGACTCGTTCATATTTCAAACTACAAGACAGAGTGAGTAGTCCCTCATGTGTGTTTCACATTTATTAAGTGAGGTGTAGAAGTCGGACTGACATCAAGCAACAGGGATAAAAAACATCTAGATAACATCTAGTCCCATACCGCAAGTTCCTCTGAGAATTACCCATCTTTGAACATCGGGGTATATGTGTGTTTGTGTGGGTTAATGAGAGGCAAATGTAAAGCGCTTGGGGAAAGTCTGCTACAAAAATGCAGCCCATCTTGCAACAATATGCAGTCACTTTTCCTCGTCTGACTTACGTTGAATTCCTGGATTTTAACAGCGTCCACCTGCTTCTGCTCCTCCAGCCTGTTCTTCATCTCTGCAAAGGTTTCTTTCTCCTTTTGCCAATCCGTCTTTTCACTGATCAAAAACACAAAAGAATATTACATTTTGCACTTACAAAGAGAGTGAGAAAGTGTCCTGTTAACCAACTTGAGGTACTCTTTATAGAGGAGTCCAAACTAACTTAAAGGTCACCTATCATGCTATTTTTAGGCAATAGCATAGGTCTCAGATATATAAATATATAAAAAACATGTCTATGAAGTGTTTTGCTCAAAATACCAAACAGATCACCCATTCTAGCCATGCCTCATATCCCTCTATTTCACTTCCTGTTTCAAAAGTGCTGATTTGGGGTATAAAGCTTTAAAAAAAAAAAATTGATAAATAAAAAAGGATGAGCTGAGCTCATGCGGGACCCGGCAGCTACTGTCTAAACTAAATCCTGCCGTGATGAAATGCCATATCATGGATTATCAAGGATTCTTTCTGAAACAGTATGGAGCTCAAAGGCTTTCTCTCTTGCCGGTTATACCACAAGGTGAGTTCCTTTTTATTTCCTGCTTCTTCACACACATGCTCTCCAGTACAGGTTAGCTCTGAGTGTTAGCGATGCTAATGTAAACACCGACCATATTACGTCCAAAACAGTCGGGCATTGTTTCTGATAGCAACTTTTTGATAGTGCCGTGGGTGTAAAGCCAGCCTACATTCCGATATTACGTCATATCGGACGCAAATCTGGATCAGCTCCGTTGTAGCCCCGTTTTTAGAGATTTGGGTACGGAGGAAAAAAGAGAGGGTTTTATTTTTCTGACGCTGCGTGAGTTCCCTGACACACGACACATATTTATGTATAAAAGACATCAAAAAGTGCATTTTGCATGATAGGTCCGCTTTAAACAAGAGATAAAGTTTCCTGTTAACCAACCTGAGGTATTCTTTATAGAGGAGTCCCTGTTGGTGGCTGATGACAGAAAACTTCTCCTTGTATTCCTCCAGCGTTCCTGTGAGTTTCTCCAGGGTTTCCTCCTTGTTTTTGAGCTCCTAATTAATCACATAAATGTTTAATTTATAGAACACACATATTGTTGATTTACAGCTTTCCCCTTCAGAGGACAGTGGGACTTACCTGAAGGAGTCGAACAGCGTACTCGTTCAGAGGACTGATGACCTCGGTGCTGCCGGGACCCAGGGCCTCGGGGAGGGTCAGGGGTCGGAGGTCCGCCCCCCCGCCGCCTGAGCTCCTCAACAACTCCACCTCTCCTTCCAGCTGGCTCACCTGATAAGCACAGAGATAGCCAATGAAGGTTCAGCAATATATCTAATATGTATATAGGACCCTGTTGGGAAAATACTGACCCTAACCCTAACCCTACTGAATGTACTCTTCCAATATCAGAGTCCACATGATAACAAAGGTATCCCAACTGTAGCTGTGTACATGACAGGATGTATGATTACCTAGAAGAGCATCAGGACTGTTTTAGGCATATGATAGCTATGTGATTAACATGATGATTCAGCCTCTATGGAGATAGACATATGACAAGCATGATCATTTCTGACGTGGAGCTAATCTGAACTAAACATTGAATACTGCTTTCTATTCCTCCATCTTGTGACTGTGTAACTCCCTCTCTTGTATCTCAGCATGTGAAGGACACTGTTCAGGAACTAGTTGATGCTCTGTATGTGATGACTGCTTCCATTCTTGAGAGGATCAGAAATACATGGATCCTGAGATTGAAGCTCAAGCCGGTGACAAATTAGAACAGACCCAAATATGTATATATGTTCATTTGAATTAATTTCTTATTTTAAATGTACTTAATTGTATATCCTTTTTATTTGTATCTTTAATTGTATTAATCTCTAATCTGTGCTGTCCTGTTTTTCATTCTCACCCTGTTGCTGTTAAACTACTGAATTTCCCCACAGGGATTAATAAAGATGCATCTTATCTTAACTTCAGTGTGACTAAAAATGCCATCAAGTTGTTCCTCAGTTTACTTCTGAACAGGATCAATATAAATGCATAAGAATGAGTCTGTCTTCTGTAAAGGCACTAAAGGCATTATAGGAAGATCTTTATCAGGTTTACTCTGAAACCAGGGTCTATCTAACAAAGCTAATGTGAAACAGATACAACAAATAAACAGATTCATAGAGAGCACACCGAAACAAACAATGTAATAAGTGGAGGACTTGGGAGATGAGATCTGCCTTTAGAGAAATGATTCAATACGAAACAAGACTGTCTTCTTGAAGAACACATCCAAGAAGCATGTTCCTGTGTGTCCTGAGGGAGCCATCCTTCATCCGTTTGAATATTGAATGTGAACACAAGCTGAAAAGTTGACATACATGTTTGTTTATCTCCTCTCTTGCACAAGCAACACATGTTGAAAAGGAGAGGAGAATTTGTGTTGGAGGAAATGTTCCAGTCATGCTAATTACTTACAGAGACATGAAGAATTTCAGGCATCGCCGCAATTCTCCATAAACCTTTCTCACAATGTAAATGTGTCTTGTTAACTACTGTCATATAAATATATTTATTGCGTTGATTGTAAATAACAGTTACGCCACACAGCTGTAAATATTATGAGTTTTGCCTTAATAAAAAATGGTTTATTATCCTCCTGACTTTGAACAAACTGTGATGATTAATGTTTGAATGTGAGGCCGGACAAAACGGACCAAGTGGAAAAAAAGTGGAATATACTGCTTTGTTTTCTGCCAAATGAAGGAATATAGACGCAACTAAAATCAATGTCCCTTTAAAATGTCATCACTTAATTGTTTTATTCTATTAGACATGCGTGTCGTATTATCATATTAAGGGAAATGTAATCTTGTCAAAAATGTGTTTTCTGAGGTCAGATTGACCTGGATTAACAAATTCTAAATCCTTCATACAGTAGACGTTTGACCCAAATCTTAAGAAATACCCACAATTCATGTCCTGAGATTTTGCAGTTACACAATGTGAGGGATGTTAGTTAATACAGAGTTTTATTATTTTATCCATTTGTGGGAAATTGTCCTGGTTAGCGAGTAAATTCCTGAGTTATGGCCAAACACATGTTTTGTAAGGACAAAGTGACTTTGACTTTAAAGGTCCCATGTCATGCTTTTCCGGTTATTACCCGTCCCCTTGTGTGTTATGAAGGTTTTTCTGCATGTAAACGGTCTGCAGAGTCACAAACCCTCAAAGTACACCCTGTAGCGAGTAAAACTCTAACACAGAAAAGACCTGTCTATGCTGCCCCAGAACGCCTCGTTGGAGATTTCGTGCCCATACCCAAATGGACCAATCCGTGGAGCTCCTCACACACACACACTCTCTCAGCGGCGAAACTGTGACGCGCTGGGGGGGGGGGGGGATGCTAGTGGAGCCTCGCAGATGGGGGTGCTGCAGCCCCCTCAGCACCCCCCTTTCCCGCGTCCATTCGCGATGTCTCGCTGTCTCGCAGACCCCACGCAGCAAGCAGGAAATGAACCCAGCTCACACTGTCCGCTCCAGCAGCGAGCCGCGCAACGTCCCGCCAACAGGGGGGGGGAAGGAGCTCCAACAAGTCGTTTAGGACAGAGAGTGAATACACATACTATACAGAGATGCTGTATGAGAAACCAATGTCAGTTTGGAACATTGCACAATATAAATCTATTCTGGTATACCTCAACAATGGAATTATGATCAGTAGAAATGGCCATGACATGGGATCTTTAAAACATAAAATTGGAATCATTTTTATTTATGTAGAGAGGACATTTTTCCCAAATCTGAAGAAACTCCCACAATGTATTTCGTGAGATTTGGCAGTTCACATGAATGGGATGTGTTTAACCCCAAAAATGCTTGAGTCCACAGGACGTTTGTGTCAAATTTTAAGGAATTCACCTTAAGGCTTCCCTCAGATATTGCATTTTGTTTCCAAAAGGATAACATTGAAAACTTCAGCCAAGCTGCAGTTTAAGTTTCAGTGAGTTCTCGTATTATGGCCAGAAAGCGTGTCTTATGACCACACATTTCGAATCATTCATCTGGTGGAGGACTCAAATCTGAAGCAATTTCAACATTGCTTTGATAGAGATGTTGTGTTCTCCAGGATGGGATGGATGTTAAGTTACGATGACTTTGACCCTTGAACCCCAGAATCTAATCAGTTCATACTCGAGTCTACTCAACGTTTGTGCCTAATTTCAAGAAATTCCCTCGAGTGGTTACTGGGATATCTTATTTTCCTCCTAAAGGATTAGATAGATAAACTCATGAGTCATGATTACATTTGGAATCCCTGCCGAACAATGGTATGTTAATGTCTAAACAAAATGACATTGTTTCCTCCTATAGCACATTTGTGTGAATTGTCATAATTAACAACCGAATGTTTAAGTTATTGCCAATCACGTGTTTTGTGAGGACACAGCCACCATGATCAGCAAGCTCTAATCTTCATCCAGTTGACATTTGATCCGAATCTGAAGCAATTCCCACAATGCAATTCCTGAGATTTTGTGTTTGCATGAATGGGATTGATGTAAATTAACAAAGACTTTGATCCCCAAAATCTAATCAGTTTATACTTCAGTCTACTGGAGATTTGTGCCAAATGTTAAGAAATTCCCTCGAGTCTTCCCATGGATATCGCATTTCCCCTCTGGAAGGATTAGATAGAGAAGTTCATGGATCAGGATTAACATTTGAAACCCAGTTGCACGCCTCGTCGGACCAAAATGTCATCACTTAACTGTTTTTTACGAGAGACATTTGGGGTAAATTGTCCTAGTAAGCAAGTTAATTTGTGATTTATGGCCCAATACGTCTTTTGTCAGGACAGAGTGACCTTTACCAAAAAATTTGAATAATTCTTCCAGTAGACGTTTTACCCAAATCTTAAGAATTCCCACAATGCATGTCCCTCAACGGGTTCCAGAAGTATTAGATAGAAAAGTTCATGCCTCAGCCAATGAGTCGAGTTACAGTTTACCTTAAGCACCTAACAAAATATCAGAGTTTTATCCTATAAGACATTTCTGCATACTGTCAGAATGAACAGGCGAATGATTAGGTAATAGCCAAAGCCGTGTTTTCTGAGGACACATCTACCTTGACATTTGAACACAACATTGTTATCAGTTCATCAGTTCAAGTGAGCGTTTGTGCCAAATTTGATAGAAACTCCCTCGAGGCATTCCTGAGATATCGCCTTCATGAGAACGGCACGGATGGATAATCATAAAAAAACAACAAACATGTTGTTTGTCATTATCAGTCAAAAGCATCCCATTTTATCTTGACATATCAAAATATTGTGTACCTTTTCTTTGGCTCCGGCGAGCTGACTGAAACGTCCGGTTGCTTCTTCCCGGGCCAACTTCAACTCCTGCCTCAGTTCTTCATTTCTCCCCAACAGCTGCTGGATTTGGGACTCAGACTGCCCAATCATGTTGCTGCCATCAATAACCTGAGATATGAGGGGCGAGCACAGTCAAAACAAACCAGAGATGGCAAAAGTACACACATCCTTTACTCAAGTAGAAGTACAGATACTCGTGTTTAAACATACTCTGGTAAAAGTAGAAGTACTGACTAAACTTCTATACTCAAGTAAAAGTAAAGAAGCTTTGAAATGTACTTAAGTAAAAAGTACCCATAACTACCAGCTGTTTTAAAGAGTACCTGACCTCCCTTTATATTAATAGAACAATAATGTCATTGTTAGCTAATGAATGTTTCCATGCTGAACAACGGCAACATGACAACGTTTTCATTGGTCCCTCTTCTTTAGAGAAGACCAGGAAATGATGGATACACGGATCGTGTTCAAATCAATAGGCACGCAATGACTCTAAATAATAATGATCACGCCACCAAACACACATTCAAACTAAAGGAACCAGCCTGTTTGGAAAATGTAAGAAGTAGAAAGTACAGGTGTTTGTGTTAAAAATGTAAAAAGTAAAAAGTCGTCAGAAAAATAAGTAGTGGAGTAAAGTACTGTTACCAGAAAAATGTACTTAAGTACAGTAACAAAGTATTTGTACTCCACTACTTCCCACCTCTGAAACCAACCCAAAACAAACATAAAAAATTACGAATCTGTGAAATAGAAAAGATTATTTGAAATGTTGCCTATCTTTCAGTGCAACGGGTCAACCAATAATCTCTTTATTGAACGTTTGCCATCACTTAAACACGCAAATCCTTATTTTTCAAAATTGACATTGTTACAGTAATGAAACCATTAACTCTACTGAATATTGTGTTTATTTTCATATGATCCTTGCAGCTGGTACTTCCTGTTTCTTCCTCTTTGGGCTGCACAATTGTTGGAAATGTTGGAAATCACAATATGGACAGGAGTGACGTTTAAAGTGCAATATTTGGTAAAAGCCAAATATGTCAATAATATCTACATTGAGTATTGTGGTTCTGCAGAGAAATCCAGTCAAACAGTTGTTGACACACTAAATGAAAAATCTTTGTTTAGGATAGATTCTCCCAAAATCACACCAGGATCAATTTAATAATTTTTTAATGATCATAGTAATTCTCTGTAATATCTCAAGTCATTTCACAATTGCAGCCCTACTTCCTCTTCTGCTCATTATGTCTGATGCTGAGCCTCGTAGTATAACAACAAGCCAAACAACAATTATCCTCCTCTCTCAAATGTGACTTACTTTAAGTCTTGTATATGCCGGATGATTGCAGAGCTCAATCCCTGGAAAGTGGGACAACCCTCAACTTTTTTTTTTATTTGCTAAGTTGCTATGTGACAAGCCATCTGCTTCATCAACTGACAAAAACAGTGAAATATCGTGCAGTTTAGCAGATCTAACTGTTAAAACACAACTGGGACTGTGAAATATTTGAGGAAACTACTCACAGACAATCATGTGATCACAGTTTGCAGTGGTTTAAAACCTTACTTTGTAATTTAGAAGCATTTTGAGTGGATCGGTTATGTTTTTGTAATGACACAGCTAAAGAAACATGATCTACATTCACACTAAAAATAACACTGCTGCTATTATCTCATAATGCAACTGCGACATCTTCCGACTAGTACCACTTCTTTTCATCTCATTGCAACGGTACCATTCAGTTGTTTTCTGAATAGTGTTGTTTTGACCCCATTTTGAAAAGATGTGTCAACAAAATAAGCCTTTTGTTTTTAGTCGGCTTTAAATGGGTAGCCAAGAACATTCAGAATTAGATCTGCATTTAATGATATGATAATTTTTTCACATTTTAAGCCAGAAATGATACTGAAGCAGCAAACATTTACAACTTATTCCAACTTTTAGAAAAGTAAGGTGCTGGATAAATATCTATCTCATTATATGTACCACTGGAGTCAACTCTTCAGGTTCAGGTTATTTATTTGTACCGTAGGTAGATTTTGTTTGCAGAGAAAAAGACAAGGGATCCATCCTGACACACTCTAAAAACAAACACAAACAACAGACACATCTCTAATAAAAGGACTAGTAAAAAGTACAAGTATACCCTGCTCAACCAATTCTCAAAATATTTCAAAAACATTTTAAGAAGGAAAACACCAGTACAAACATGGACATTCAAATTTCATAATTCAATAAATAAATAAAAATAAGCATCTGTGTGACACTCCTATGATGTGTTAATTTGTGCAATAGCTGCTGAGATAAAACTGTTTTTATAAAACGGACAAGTCAAATCAAGCAATCTGATTGGTTCTTAGCCGTGATATAATGAGCGTATATCACGTTAGAATTGTAGTTACTTTTCACAACAAGTCAGTATCCCTCCGCGTCTGAGAAAAGCTACAACCGTTACAACTGTTACATTACGTCCGTTACGAAACTAACTAACTAACAAGCTTAAGATGGAAACATGTAAGGGATAATGTGCAGCAAGGACTTATTGACCGTTGTTAAGGACGCTCACATCTGCAGAAAGAAGTCCAGTCGATTTAACTGTATACAGTTAAATCGACTGGACTTCTTTCTGGGACAAGAAAACAGCGGAGAAGTAACGGGGCAGAAACCCTCCTTTTTACGCAACGGTCCAGACATAGACATCAAACGGCGACACATATTCAGTTGCCAGTTACTTTGGCATTAGGGCAGGGATATCTAGAAACTTTCCAAGGTTTGACATAATGAATTGTGCTACTTTTAAAGCAAGCAACGATGTTTTCAGATCTGTAATCAAAAAGGTCCGCAAAAACGCTATCGAAGCAGTTCCTGCCGCTGCTACGTAGTTCAAACAGTAACAACGGACTCTTTTTGATCTGCCTGTCGGGTGTTCTTTTACCCATAATGACCGCCTCGCTGCACCCTTACTTAACTTCGACCTTCGGGGTGGCCTTACTATGGAGGAGTGGATTGAGCAGTGCCTATCTCCAGAAAGCACCTAAACAACGACATGCAGAGCTACGTGAAGAGCAGGTAGACCAACTGGAAAAGTACCACCATTCAAAAGCTTTCTGATGCGGGTCTTGAAACAAAGCAGAGAAATGATGACCGTTAGTGGCCACAGGTGCGAAAGCTCTCTCCAGAGCTACTGGAAGCCGAATCTCGGACCGAGAGGAGTGGAGCAATATTCTCGCCACGCCAAGCAACAGCCTAGAACAACCTAGAACAACCTCAACCTATACAAGTGACCACGTGAGCCATTCTACTGATGCTGGACAGGTTTTCAGTGGCTGCACAATAAACGGCAACATACAAATGAATGTAAATAAATAGCCAAATAATCGATCAACGCTCTCTGTCTAATATTTCGCTAGCTGTTAGTGTTGTTGCATAGCAACCACCTCGCACATGTGTTGTGCAACGGAGGGACTATTTTATTTTGAACATCATTATTTACTAATAAAAACTGTTTACATTAGAGTGTATTTTTCTTTCATATTGCCACACTTGGTAACCGTTTTTCGCGTCGGGCCGAACCACGCCCCTTAGCTGTGATATAATGACCATATACCACGGCCTGTCGTGAGCTATTGCTTAATTATACCGCTTCGTTCTACTCTTTGGAAAACATTTTCTTTTATTAAGCATCTTACATCTTAAGAAAGGAGACGTACATTCCCTGCTTAGATGAACTCTGTGGCTCTGCTCCACAACATTATAATAAAAACAGATTGATGGGAAAAAATACAGCAAAATCAAGACTAAGAATTGAATAAATTATTAATTGTTCTATGTTTTTTTTGTAACCTCTATGATTTATGTTCTATTTGCCACTTCTTATTAACCCTCCTATTGTCTTCGTTTTCCCCCCCTTACTTTGGTGTTCACGGTCAATTTGACGGTCCTGTTTTAACTGCTATTACATTAACACAAAAAACATTAATCATCACCAAATTTAATTTAACACCCTTTCAAACTGTACATATTGTATCAGACTACTGGTATACATGAAAAACTGCAGTAAATATACAAAGAATAGACACTGAACATGTATTGCGTGTGCCAGGTGTGATCCATGTGGGGGGATGGGCACATAAGAGCGGGAAATGTGTCAAATTGTTCTGTGTACGTTTGTGTGTGTGTTTGTGAGTGCCAGGTGTGATTCACATGGGGGGATGGGCACATAAGGGGGGGTGGACACATCTAGAGTATGTGTGTATGTGTGTGTGTGTGTGTGTGTGTGTGTGTATGTTTGTGTGGGTCAGATTTGACCCGAAGACAACAGGAGGGTTAAGAGGGACTCTCCTGCAAATAAATTCTTGATCTCAGTGACTTCCAGATCTCCTGGTTAGACAAACCTATATTCTTAATGTAGTTATAAAGATTGTAGGAACAAAACCACGAGGATTAAGCTAGTCATGGCAAGATATATGTCTTTGACTTTAGATTACGGTTTATTTATTTATTTGGTTTGTTATTTTATCTTTTCTTGATTACCATTTACCTCTTTCATGTATTTGTTTGTTTATTTATTTGTTGTTTTTATGTTTTGTTAATACAAAATGTATTTTTTTAAGCAAAATAAATATATATATATATATGTTAATCATTTAGTTTTTGGGAGAAGGGGTGGGATTAAATACGTGTAAACTACTTCCCACCCCTTTTCAGATGTGTAATTAAGTAGATCATTTGTTTATATATAATTTTTAAGTCAGTAATATTTTTGTTTATCAATTTCACACTGGTTAAGTTTATATAGTATAATAATTCTCATGTTTAATTTCATTATTATCATTGTTTTACACATTCGAAATAAATAAAAAAAAAAAATCCAATAGATGGTAGACGCTCACCTTGGCTAACCTCTCCAGACGGGAGATGTCGATGGCAGCTTCAGATGGAGCCGTCTCTCGGTTATTCCTCAATGCTCTGAGGACGTCTCTCAGCGCAGCCTCCAGGTCTCCTTTCTCTTTTGACAGCTCATCCACTACGGGTTTAAACACTGCTTTGAGTTGTTATGCTCCCCACTAATGGAACAAACTTCCAGAAAACCTGAGGTCTTCACCAACGCTGAGTTCTTTCAAGTCGAGGCTAAAAACACGACTTTTTTCAGCTGCTTACCCAGAAGTCTTTTAACTTGTTTTAGCACCTACTGTATTTACAATGTTGTTTTTAAACTATTCTGTATCTCTTTTATGCATGTTTTTATGAATCTGTTATTCCATTGTGTTCCTTTCTGTTGTCTTCTTATTAAGTGTTAGTGATGATGTAAAGCACTTTGAATTGCCTGAAAATGTGCTATATAAATAAACGTACCTTACTTACCTTACAGAACCATATCATTTCATTACACTAAAAAGTCTCATGTTGTGAAAAACTGCTTAACTATCCCTGCAGGACATTATTCTCTTCTACTAAGGGTTGTCAGACAACTTATAGAAGTGAATTGAATCGTTAATGTCCATGTGTACTTACGCTTCATGTAGAACTGGGTCTTCTGGAGTTTGAGCTCTCTCTCCTTATTGCTCAGTTCCTTTTGTAGGTACTCATTCTGCAAAGAAGATGTTATCAAAAGTTAAAGGTCCCTATCATGCTATTTTTAGGCAATAGCATAGGTCTCAGATATATAAAAAAATATAAAAAACATGTCTATGAAGTGTTTTGCTCAAAATACCAAACAGATCACCCATTCTAGCCATGCCTCATATCCCTCTATTTCACTTCCTGTTTCAAAAGTGCTGATTTTATGTATAAAGCTTTAAAAAATAAAACAATTGATAAAATAAAAAGGAGGGGGCTGAGCTCATGCGGGACCCGGCAGCTACTGTCTAAACTAAATACTGCAGTGATGAAACGCCATATCATGGATTATCAAGGATTATTTCTGAAACAGTATGGAGCTCAAAGGCTTTCTCTCTTGCCGGTTATACCACAAGGTGAGTTCCTTTTTATTTCCTGCTTCTTCACACACATGCTCTCCAGTACAGGTTAGCTCTGAGTGTTAGCGATGCTAATGTAAACATGCACCGACCATATTACGTCCAAAACAGTCGGGCATTGTTTCTGATAGCAACTTTCTGATAGGGCCGTGGGTCCACATTTCAGATATTACGTCATATTGGACGCAAATCTGGATCAGCTCCGTTGTACCCCCGTTTTTAGAGATTTGGGTACGGAGGAAAAGAGAGAGGGTTTTATTTTCTGACTCTGCGTGAGTTCCCTGACACACCGGGGACACATGTTTATGTAGAAAAGACATCAAAAAGTGCATTTTGCATGATAGGTCCCTTTTAACAAAGAAAACCTTAAAACCTTTATAGCTGCAGGTGCACCATGTATCGTGTCAACTGTGTTTATGTTGAATTCACAAATCACTTTGGACTGATACTCTGTATATTAAAATGTTTGATATATATAGTTCAAATGTAGGGTGTAGCAATACATCGGTACGGATGAAAATGGTGATATTAACAAAATGAATTACTGATATTATGTTAAAAATACTACTATGATAATATTGTGTTGGCCTCGTCGATGTTTTGTTCATCAATTTCTTATTTTCTATATATATTGCGGTCGTGGTCATTTAATTTTTCTTTACCCAAACAGTACTCAACACAATATGCTGTTCTGCTTTCTTTATGATTGAAAGTAAGATGTGTAAATAACCATGTAATCATTTCATCATGGCATCCTTCTGAAATTCTGGACATAGATCAGACCTCCCTGGATGACTGATGATCAGATCAAATGAAATGTTAAACACAAACAGTTGGGTTGGATAACATGAGAAACGATTGTTCTGTGGAAAGCTATTCGCTCCTCACAATGAATTAACCCTTTATAAGGAAATTGCTTCTCTTTAAAGCACATGGGCCTTGATTGAAGTTGACATGCGAGAAATGGCGTGATGAGTTCCAGGCTTACTTTGCGTCTGATCTCTTCATCTGTGTAAGTGCTGCTGTGTTTGAGAGGCAGCTGTTCACTTCTGCTGGACCGAGGGTCCTCCTCCTGCCAAAGGCTGGACTGAGGGATGCCTGTAGACAGAAAGTATGGTTACTAAAACTTTAGAAACAGTGCAATGTGCATATCGAATCATTTTCTATGTGTTTATCAGTTATAAGAAGGGAACAACTCTGTAAGACAAGTAGATACTGCTTTATTTTATTTTACTATATTTGTTCTTATTTATTTTTATGTTACTATAGTGTTCTTAAAATAGTTCTCTATCTGTGTTATTACATTTGTGTTTTACTTTTATGTATGCACCACGACACCAAGTCAATTTCCTCGTACGTGTCGACCTCCCTGGTAATAAACCTGTTTCTGATTGTTTTGCACATCGTTCTGCTTTTAGTTGCCTACATTTTAAGATATGTGGCTCTCTCTACCTCTTTCTAATGTATCCATCCTGTTCAAAATATACAATAATGTAATATTTTAATGCACCACTCATACAATTATAGGTTGATATCTCAAATCATGTGCAAATAAAGCCATATTATGATGAGAAACATTCAAATAAGTTCAAAGAGAATGCTTTTTCTGTACACTCCATCACTGAGTAGGGGGTAAGGGTTGCAACTTCATAATGAATTCCATCCTTCATTTTCTGACAACATGAATGTGGTCGTGATAACAGAAAACATGCTTTAGGAAATTCTAGGTACCCCCTTGAATACTGAAGGATTTACCACTGATCACCATTATACTGGAATTGTACCTTGTTTGAATAAATGTGACAGATAAATTGATGGATGGATAATGATGTTGCTACATAAATTGACTTTTTAAAAATTCCACGATTTCTGCATCACCTCTTTCCTTCACAATGCGCCGTATTTCTTTCTTCATCTCAAGTCTTTCTTCTTCCAGCCGTTCAATCTAGAGTGAAATGAAGGAATGAGGGGCGAGCTGATCAGAGAACATTGTGGTAAGAAAGCAGTTATTGTAACATTTGTAATCCTCTCTCTACCTCTTTGGTGAGGACTTGATTTTCTGCTTTGTACTGTCGCTGTCTTAGATCTTTGGCTCGCCTGAAGACAGTCAGATCTACTTCCTGTTTTGGCTCCAGACCTTGGGAGTTAAGAAAAAACATGAAACAAAAAAATGAATGTTTCCATGTTGGTCAGTTTCTTAGTAGACGAAGAGATGGGAAAAGATATTTTCTTTTGAAGAACTGACCCAGTTTTTCTCGGAAATCCTCGTTTTCGTCCATGAGGTCATTGATTCTCATCTCAAGCTGGTTGATCTCTTTGGTCATGGCCTCTGCCTCAAGATCTCTCACTCTAATTTGATTTTTACACTCTTTGATCTCTACAATGGCTGCTTCCAGTCCGTAAATACCCTGTAAGACAAGAACAGAGCTGTGATGAATACTCTTCCATCAAAAAGCGTGTTGTGGATGTTTTTCTTCCTGTACGCTTTTTTTGTGGCAATTATGACGTGATTAGACGCGGTGGGAAACAAACACTTAGCTTGTAGACCCAAAAAGCATGTTGATCACACCATAGTCACAAAGTCATTTCAATGTCCAAAAAAAGAACCTTCACTTCTCGGAATTTGAGTTTTGATTCATTCGATTTGGATTTTAAAAAGCTTAAGGTAAAGAAAAAACAGGAAAGAGTGGGTTTTTTTTGAAGACTTACAGACTCGTACTGACTCAATCGGTTTGAGGCCTCAATGAGTGCTTTGTCTTTTTCCTCAGCATCAGCTTCTGCAAGCGTTACAGCCCGCTCTGCTTCCGCTGCTCTGTTGTCTGCAGCTTCCAGCTTGGACTTCAGCTCCTCCATCTTTCTCTGCGTTATGGCCGATGGCAGGCCTTAAAAATAAAAACCGACGACTTTATTCGACTACAGACAAAAGTGACACTGATGATTGCAGGGTATGATAATTCACTAGCCAGTTCCCCTTATAACAAGCACATTCATTTAAATACTCAAGTTCACCTGCATTTATCATCCCTTTAATATGTTTAAAAGATAGCAGCAATGACTCATAAAATATACTGGATACTTAATTTAGCAAAAGGCTAACAATGAACTGACAAATGAGAAGAGTAATGACTAGATTGGCAGGTTGGCTGCACTGACTCCTGAGGGAAATGACTTACTCTATGGCTTCAGAAAGCTTTATTGTAGGGCTGCTCGATTATGGCAAAAATCATAATCTCGATTATTTGGGTCAATAATTGATATCACGATTATTAAAAACGATTATCCATTTACTTTGAAAACATCCATTTATTGAAAAAAAAAAGTGAACAGTATGTTTTTAACAGTTGATTACCCTGAACTTTAAGTATAATTCAACTGAAAAAACAATCAAATAAATAAATAATAATAAAATAAAAATAAAAATAATCGTTTTATTTCGATTATGTTGTTTTCATAATCGTTGCAAGCCAAAATCGTAATTGCGATTAAAATACGATTAATTGAGCAACCATACTTTATTGCTGAAAAGCAGCTGCCGGCTGCAGGCCAGAACGACCGAAAACAGTGAAGTGAGAGGCTAAGAGGCTGCGTGGAGGTCAGAGCCATTATTCACACTCCTTTATTCATTTTATACATTTTATTTATATAATTAAATCGATTTTTTGTTTGTTTTATCGGAGTGTTCCAGGGTATTCTCTGAATACCTTGAAGGCCCTGACGGTTCGCCACTGCCTTTCACCTACATACATTTTCACTCTCATATTCATATATTTACACTCACAAATTCATACATTTTGCTCTCATATTATCATATAGCTGCATTTGCTGCTGTAATGCCAGAAATGTCCCCATTGCGGCACAAATAAAGGTTTTCCTATTCTGATTCTGAATTGTTTTTATAAAAAGATGTTTGCAGCTTTAAATAGTCCCTTGAGGAAGGAGGGACCACAAGAAGTACATAGTAACATCACGTTGTAACACTCGTGCTACTATTGGCTAACGCTCCAAGACAATCAGAGCAGACTGGGCTCTGGTTTCAGACAGAGGGTGAAAAGACAGGCAGTATGAGAAAAATAAAGAGCTTTTTGAACAATAAAGCATGGAGACATGTCCCAGTAGAGACACTAAATACTGATATGAACCTGAAATTAGAGTAAAAGGGCCCCTTTAAGTTGGGAAGTGCTTTGTTAGGAGTCTTAAGCAGGGATCCACCCACCTCTGTCTTTCTTTGTGGACGTCTTTAGCTCCTCGATGAGCAGGGTGTGCTTCTCCATCTCTCCTGTGTACTGCTCCACCTGCTCGCCCAGTATCTTGATTTGATTATCCCTCTCTTGGACGGCCTTTAAGAAATTCCCGAACAATTTAAATGATGAGAATGTACAGTATGTGCAAGACAGACTGCAGCTGTACAATTATCTGCACTTTCATCTTTTAAGGAACAGTTATGAAATGAAAGAAGGAGGGAGGGAGGCTGAGGTTAAGAGGCGCAGGACAGAGGAAACTTACAGTGCAGAGCTCATATATGACCTGGCCCACAGCCCAGAGAGACGGAGGGAGGACAGGTTGATAAAGCATGCCAAGGCGAAGAGAGAAAGCACGAAATAGCAAAAAATGACAAATAGATGGAAGAACATGAAATGACAGTCCACTCAGGATTGCCCTGCTTCTAAGGATTAAGGAATGCAATGACTTTCCACACTGTAATAAGGTTTTAAAAGCAGGGTCTGGAAAAACGGAAACCTCATTTCAAAGCTACTTAGATATATTTGCCAAGACATACTATTTGAAACTGCTTTACCGGGAAGAAAATACATTGTTATGCATTAGGGTGCTATAACTTTGATATATTAATAAAACAATTACTGTATGATGTTGTAAAACTGTTAGTAGAACTATACGTTTAAGTGAGTAAAAATGCATGGTTTGCAGTTAATCCTATCTTCCCCATCAATAACACGTTTCCATGGTGCTAAAAATCAGACTACATAAATGATGACGACCCCCCCTGTTTTGGGACAGACCTGCTGCAAGGCGATGATGTTGCTTTTGTCCAAGTCCATCTGGGCGGAGCGCAGCTTTTCCCTCAGATCGCGGATCATCTGCTGGTAAACTAGAACTTCATCGTCCTTCCCAGAAAGCACTCTCTGTGTGAGAGAAACATATCAAGTTAGGCTAATAGAAGGCCCATAATGATCCTGTGGAAGATTACAATATGCGATATACACTTTATTTATTTTTATTTCATTCAATACTTTTATATGTTTAGGTACTTTGTTCTTTAAAGGGTGCAGATTTGTTGTTGCTATGGATTTATACTTATGTTATTAGATTGTATTAACATGTGCTTGCCTCTTTATTTAAAGGTGTAGGTAATTCACTTCAGAAACACTTTTTGTTATATTCCATGGAGTGCTCTTAACATCCCGATAGCAATGAATACATTAAATGCTTTGACAATAAATAAATACAAAAATGTCATCTGTGGAAGCCGTGGCGCTGTAAAAAGCACGACCAATCATCTGAGCCGGCCCGGCTAAAATAACTGGATGGCCTACCTACCTGTCAGCCTTCCATCTGTGCACAAACTTATCTCGTGCCCTCATTGGTCATGTGCGCGTTCGTGTGTGTTGGAGGAGGGGCTCTGTAAGGAAGTCTGAAGGAAGGGGCACATTTTTTTCGGTTGTGTATTTTCAAATTCTAGCGCACTCGAGCAGGTTTCTCCATTCTTACCTACCCTGCAAGTCTACTCTATTTTTACTTTTCTGCACTGTCCCTTCTGCTGTAACACTGTCAATTATCCCCACTGTGGGACATAAGGATTTCTGATTCTAACTCAATAATGTCAGTAAAGAAGCAAAATAATGTGCATATTTACAAGATTTTTTGTGACCATCTTGTGATGGGATCACACAAGTTGGTGTTAAGTGGGGGATCAACAGTAAGAAAACATTGACACAGATGAATCATTCAAGATATGATGTTATGTGTGTGCTTTACTTTCCACCATATCCTAAATTGAGGAGCCAATGGCCCGTTCCCGGAGGATCACATTATCCAAGTACTTGGTGGAAGAAGGTAATTCCAAATATCTAAAGGCAGACGCATTTAAACTGTTTCCCAATATCCTCCTGAGACCCACCCATTCATTTTTGTCCTCTGTGGAGCACATTGAGTTTTGGTCCATTACTTTGAGGTTATACATGCCAAAGCATTAAGTCCAATTGTATTTCACAGAGGACATCCTGGGCTTTTCAAACATATGACATGTGTGGTGGTGTGGCTTTGAACAAGATAATTTCATTGTATTTCAAAATGGCGTCCATCAACACAAGCACTATTTATAGAAAGAGAAATGGTAAGTTTGTAATTTTGTAATTACCAGTGTTGTGAGTTCAATATTTTAATTAATTATAGTAAGGGAACATCTTAGGAGTTAGTGTAGTGAGTTTTCAGAGCAGTGTAATAATTATTTGACCTAAAACTAAATGCTTTTATGAACGTCCTCTGAGGAGGACATGGGGATTTGCTAACTTTTTATTTCCCCCATTTTACACAACACAAATGGAGTCCACTATGGGCCAAAACTAACACTTAGGTTTCTGTAGGGAGTGCCTCAAGTGTCAGATGTATCTCTGCATTTCAAAAAAGGATGGAGTACTACAAATGAGGACTCAGTATTTGTTGCATTGAGTTGTTGTGCTCTAATGTTGTCTAAATGTACTTGTATGTTTATCAAAAAACCTTTTTCTTTCTGGGTCTCAGGAGATATATACCATCATACTGGATACAGTTTCATAGCTGTAGATATTTCATTAAAACCCACCTTCCACTCCTCCACTTTAGCATTGACTGCTGCCATGATTGGGTCATCCTCTTCATTCATCTTATGGATCTTATCAGTTAGCTCTCTGACCTGCACGTTGAACACACAACCCATAATAAATACCTTGCAGTCAAAAAGATAAATGGTGTAGGTTAACATGTCAGCATTAATATATATATTTAACAATCCACACAGAGCTGCAGTTAATACATTTATTAAAAAAAGACAGTGTCAGATTTCCCGACTGTAGTGCAAAGCTCCTTCTGGCATTTACAAGAGTCCAGCGTGCCAGATAACCATCTTGATTCCCATGCAATCAGCGCACCTGTAAACAAGTCTTCAATTTGTGCGAAGCGTCCTCATGGTTTATTACACTAAAGCCCATTTGTCTAAGATCTATGACGGGGTACGAGCAGTCGGTGATAGATGTAAGCAATTTCCTGCAAACCCCATCCACATGTTCCGGCCCTACCCATCCCTACACAACTATTAGGCAGAGCTTTTTAAAACTATATTGGAATGAATTGGGGCCTAAGTAGAACCAAATACTCTTATTGAATTATCACCTTTTTACCTTCCCTCCCTACAACCAGTAGAGACATTATAGTTTATAAAACCCTACTGGCTAGAAGGTGATGTAATTACTGTTATAAATTTGAAGCTACTGTGTTTTCATCTCATACTCACTGGGGCTGCACGATTTGGGGAAATAATCTAATTGCGATTTTTCTGACAGATATTGCGATTCGATTTGCGATGTTTTTTTAAGCGACCCAACGGAAGTTTATTGTAAAATGCGGCCATATCTCCGGCTAGGAAGGTCGTATCAACGTGCTCCCGTCTCTAGCACCCCCGCAGCCCGAGCTACGAGTGAAAGAACTAAACTTACATGAAACTTCCGTTGGGTTGCTTTAAAGTCAAGCTTCAGTTTAAGATTCACCCTGTAATAGATGTAGAACATGTGATGGAGCATTACTAACCGGACTCAGTTTCACCAAACCATCTAGGAAAGCTCCATTGGAAGCCATTTGGAAAAGTATTTCAAAAATACTTGGCAGGTGATTGGATCAATCTGTCTATCACCTTCTATCATGGGCCACTTCTGATTGGTTAACAATGGCTGGTACATGTGGAGCACAGCACTTCTGATTGGTGTGGATGACTGACACACAAGAAGAATTTTTTTTTTTTTTGATAATTGCATCATTTCAAATCGCGATTTCGATTTAAAATCCATTAATCGTTCAGCCCTACAGTGGATAGGAGGTTTTCCCTTACCTTTAGTCTGTTATAAAGGTTTTTGTGCATGTAAATGGTCTGCAAAGATTAAAATCCCTGTGTCAGGCTTTCCCTGAGTGGCTCCTCAAATGCATTTTAGGAGACACATGGGGCCCATTTTTTACATTTATTAAGGGGATACATTTCCCTATTATTCCTAAAGTGTTGCTCTTTGGTGAGGTACCAACTTGAAATGTGTTTTTGGATTTTTCTTCTGAGTGTGAATGTATTTGTTCTGGTGATTGGCAACACTTCACTTCTTATTATTTAAAGTCTTTTACAGCTAAGATTTGCTTTCTTACTTTTGATACACCCTCTGATAAAACAACTGTATGTTAATGCAAAACCCAATTAAACAAGTCTTTTAAACACACATTCTTGATCAGCGCTGGACAGCTTGAATGGAGTTTATGAGCCGTGCTTGACACTAAAATCTCCTTGGCTGTGATTGGTTGTTTTCCATGGAGTGAGCTGGAATCTTGTAAAGGCCATAAAAAGCATTTGGAGAAGGCAGAGGAAGATTTTTTTTCACAGATTACCAGCCTCATGTACTACTGTGAGGCTAAAGTCAAAGTGTTAGCATCGTTTTTACTTGAAAGTCAACACCTGCAGCTTGAGAAAACAATATGCAGTCAATTCAATTGCTTCTCTACCTGCAGCTTTGAATGATCCCTCTCTTTCCTGAGCTGGTCCATGATGGAGTCGGTCTGCTGCACAACAATCTTCATCTTGTTGTACTCGTCCGTCATCTTCTCCATCTCCCTCACCGACTCCTCCAGACTTTTCTGCATCTGCTCGTTCTGCGTCTTCAGGTGTTCGTTGTCATCTTCCGCTCGCTAATGGAAATCAAATAATTGAATTAACTTAATTTGTGGAAAAACACATGTAGAGCCAAAGAAATAATTGGCAGGAAAGGTACATTAATAATTGAAAACGACGCTGCTGTTTGCAGCAGTTTAGACACATTTTCATCATCAAGGATAATTTTCAAAGACGAAAGCATTGTACTATTGGCAGATTTCAAAGATAATGGTCTGTTTACATAATCCCCAGATGGTTTAATAGATTTCCAGGTACCTGAAGGTCTTCCAGGCACTGGTAGAGCTGCCGGTTGGCCAGGTTGAGTTTCCTCTGCGTCTCTGCGCTCTCGTCTCTGGACGGCGACGGCTCTTTCTGCTCCAGCTCCCCGCGGTAGAAGTCAACATCCTGCAGGAGCTGCTCATTCTGTTGTGGTGCGTAGAGGACTAAAATTAGAACAGAGGAAGAACTGGATCCAATGCCTTTATTGCATACATTTTTTTATATATATGTGTTTTTGTATTCGGGATTGTGGGAAACGGTATTTGGATCTCTCTGTCTGTACACACAAACTGAAAGCTTGTCAATAAAGTTGACTTTGACTTTGATACAATTAACTAGAGACCCAGGGTATATGCAGGAATCCTGAAGTCAAATGTAAGACCTTTTAAGACCTTTTTTAAGACCCTTTCCATACATTTTAAGACCTCATCGCCACTTTGAGTTCTAACCGGTTACATTGGCGACACACTTTACCTCACATTGACTATATACAGTATTGATTGTCCTTCCTCCTTATCTTCCAACCATTTGGACGCAAACTTGCATTTCCCCATAACGATGTTGTTTAACAACCGGCGTAAACGGACCTTCGCGCGCTATCAAGCAGTGAGCGAGCGATGTCCTGTTCAGATGACGTCAAACCCAACGGGATGCCATAAATAAACGACAAAGAATCACACTACTACACACCTACGCAATGATTACATTAGATCTTTCATAAAAAGAAAATGTGGATTTAGACATCCAGTCCAGGTCTAACAGGCTGAATAAATACTTTATTTCTCAGGCGACCAAATGCTCACATGACCCAAGTGATGATGTGTCTCTCATTGAACTACCTTGGGCCCCATTGAGGGTTTGAGCGATGGAATAATCTTGTTTCCTGTCGTCACTTGATGTATCTATGTATTTTTGTACGTTTTCTGTACTAGAGTCTGTGTCCCGACATATTGAATAGAACATATATTTCAACTCGAAAATGAAGTTAATGTTGGACCTCTCTCCCCTCCCTCTCCTCTCTCCCCTGCCCCCACTGGACTATAATTCCCCACACACACAGACACTTTTTTTTACGCTGCTATGGACAATCTGCAATAAATGCACATTTTATGGACAATCTTGCAGCAAAGTTATTGATATTGAAGTGACTGTTATTTTGTATATATTGATTGTTGTGTTTTTTTTGTTATCTTAATGTGTGCATTTGTGTAAATGTGTCTGTTGATTGTGTATATAGGATATACATATTTTATACATATCTGTATCACTGTATAATTTTACATTCGGGATTGTTGGAAACGTCATTTCGATCTGTAAACACAAACTGAGTAAGATTGACATTAAAGTTGACTTTGACTGAGTTGAGACAAGTCACCCACACTCTACTACCACATCATCTACCACGTCACTTTATTCTGGAACTATAGGGAACTGCACTTTTTGTTCATAAATATAGTACACTTCATTTATACACCCAGGTCTTAAAGAGTACACTGTATGATGCGGTGTATTTGCTACTTACCTGATACCGTCTTCTCTGGTCTGTATGTACGTTTGTTGAACTCTTTCTAACCTTTTGGGTGTTATTCAAAGAGCTACAGCTAAATAACTAATTTGCAGCAGTAATAAATGTGCAACAGGTGACCATCTGTAGAGAGATAGTTCATCTGTGTACTCCACATTCTAGCTCAGTTGTACCCTTATAAAACTACAAACACGATAAAACTGACACTGATTCTGAATAACTGTAATCTAATTTGACTTCACTACCTTTATTACTTACCTTCTTCTTACGCTTTTTTAGCTACGCCAATGAAGTAGGAGATGAAAAGGGATTGTAAGAAAGCATTTATAAGAGAAAGAAATGCCAGAGCACATGAATTAAAGTTATCGATGAAGTAAGGACAGATGATGGACTGAGTGATGAAGTAAAGGATGAAAAATAAGTCAGGGTCTGTATCATGTAGTGCCAGCAGTCACATACCTCTCTCTTTAGCTTCTTCACCTCATCCTCAGCCTCCTCTGCTCGCACAAGCAACTTAAAAAAAAAACAGAACAGTGGATAGAAATGCAGAAACGCAGAGACCATTTCGCTACACCAGATTCATAACAAACACCAGAGCAGCCGCAAAGTGAGGCGAGCTGCCATGCAACGATGAAAAGCTGCGAACTCAGCGACCTGGGCCTTTTCATTCTGCCCCAACTGAAGGATAGGGATAGTTTGACGGTTTGCTGTCAAATTGTGGCAAGAGTAGCTGCAGCCAATCAGTAAGGAGAGTCCCGGACAAAAACACATAAACACGCCTCCTGTCCACAGTAAGAGGCGAGACGCACTTGCACTTGGCCATAGCCTAGTTCCATTCTTTTATTAATGACATATTTTTACGATTTCATATATTTTATTTATGTATTTATTTGTTGATGTATTTATATATTTTTAATTCACTATTTAACATTCAATAACATTATTTTTTATTATTTTCTGTAATTATATTATCATTATTTAATCAGTGGAATGTGACTGGAAGCAGACAACGTTCAATATGATCAGTGAAACTAAAGATTATTCGTCAAATATGCCACTTAAAACATACGCCTTTTGATTAAAACTTGGCCACAGTCTAGTTCAAGTCTATTTGTTATTATACATATTATTATTTTACAATTTCCTTATTAGAACTATTATTTTGAATAATATTATTAATATATTACATGTTGCTTGTTAGACGCTTTTATCCAAAGCGACTTACATACTCAATACTGTGGGCAATCCCCACAGGAGCAATTTGGGGTGAAGTGTCTTGCCCAGGGACACAACGACATGCTGACTGCAGTGGGGTTTGAACCTGTGTTCCCCTGATCCGAACACCAACGCACTAGACCACTACGCCACACGCCTCCCATACAATACAATAGTAGTTAAGACTAAGACGATCTAGTTGTTTCTATTCTGTAACTGTGGTTCCCATTGATGTACAAAATGTATTTTGCTTGTGCCACGTGTCTTCAATAAAAATATAAACAAATTACTATTATAAATATATTATTAAACTGACTTTTTCCATGCACAACATGAGGCAACAATAAGGGTCTTCAGTAGCATGTTCTTTAAAGAACATATCAGCACAATGTCTGTCTAATCAGCTGTTATCTGTAAGTCAACCAAGGACTGAATACTTAATCCAGCGTCCTATGCTGTGTGTTGGAATTATGGGTATTTTGCTCATACCTCCTCGCTTGTGTTCTTTTCCTTCCCCATGTCTTTCTTTAATTGGGTCAACTCCTTCTCCCTCTGCTCCAGCTGGGTCTCGAGCTGCCGGATCTCATCCCTCAGAAAGCGGCTGTCTGGCCCCGTGCCGGAGTGCTGAGCCGTACGGACCGGAAACAAAACAAACAAACACATAAACAACCCCCACTTAGTGTCCTATCACCTCCATCTGTTCGCAACACTAATACATGCATTCACGGTCATACAACAACACTTACATTTCCTTAGCATGTAAAAGTAGGGGAGCAAACTCTGATAACAAACCTTTAAAAGTTAAAATAATAATCAGGTAAAGTATTGGTTGTAAGCATGGAAGGAATAAGCTTTAATCTTCTTAGCTGTGGTTTAGTGGTCACCACAACCAATCCCTTTGTAGCCAGGGTTACACTCTATGATTGGCTTAAGATTTCACACTGTTGCCGGAAGTAAAACAATGATGCGTGATTTCAAGTTAGACACAGTAATCTGTTGATTGTTTTTTCACATTTATATCAGTATTAACATTAAGCCTAGTGGAAAGCCTGAGTAGCTCAAGGACTGACATACAATATTTGAGATACAGTACAAAAGTATGATGAGACACAGAGAATAAACAACAGGTGCAGACAGACAAACAGGTACACAAACGTTACCTTGTGCTCTCGTTCCAGCCTTGACACCTTGGCGAGGAGTTCCTTTTCTACAGTGCAGAACAAATCATCCACAATGTAAATGGGGCTCTTTAGCAAAGCTTAAACCATTTTTGACAACTAAACTGTTTATTCACCAACCGGTTTTAGCATGCTTTACACCAATGTCCTCGACAAAGTTGGCGGCAATAGTAGCTTCCTGGTCCTTAATCTTTAGGCAGAGGGAGAGAAGATGATTCAGTGTAAAATTACTTATTTTAAATGCAAATGTCAAGCAGGATAACAGAGTACAACCACGGTCAATAATTTGAATTTAAGTGATTAATTATTAATACTAAAAATATCATTGCTTATTGAAATATATTGCTATGTAATCATGCCAGTGGGTTTGCTGGTATGTGTAAGTGTAGGAGATGAGAATATAGTAATAATCATAATGAAAACACCTTTAATAGGGTCTGGAACACTCTGAGGACTTGAACGATGTTCTCCGGGGCTTTATCCTTCACCTCCCAATCCTCCGTCTGCATGGAAAGCATGGTTTGAAGTAAAAAAAATGACAACTGTAGAGCAATTTGAACTCATAGTAGCAATATTCTGATACATCACAATTATCTGGACCAAAACAGGGACAGAGGTGAAACAAAAAAAGTTTAAGTTAAGTTAAGTTTTTCTTGGACTGACAGCTTTCACTTAACATTTGCATTAAGTTCTGCAGGCTACAACTATGTGAGATATTCAGGTCAACATTGCACACAGAAGGACAGGCAGTCAAAGTAAAACAATCTGATAAGTATAATTAGCTGACAAAGCCACTGAGAAAGGATTTATTATAACCTGAGAAAGGATGTATGTATAATACCCTAAACAATAATCTCCAAAGAGATCAGCAGGACAGGAGTCTTCCTTTTTAAGTAGCCATGGATAAACACACACTGCCCACTGTACTCTATTGGTAGTTTTAAACCAGAGAAGCGTTGTTGTTTGCTCAATTTTGCAAAAATGACAGGTGTAAGTTATTTAATAGTGTCGTGAAGTGTGGAAATTACCAAAACAAACATGCCGAAGACCTCGTCCACTTGGTCATTTTCACATTCAAGCAGGCTCTCTGGGTCAATTCTGGTCACTTTATCCCAGTCCAGAGCAGCAGGCATCTTGGCAGTAGCGTGTTCGTTAATATTTAACGAGGAATTGTGCAGAATAAAAACCTGTCAGCTACACAATGTCAGTGTTAGCTGGTCAGTTAGCTCTTTGGAGTTAGGAAAACATGGCTAAACATTGCCTTGTAGCACGAAATTACATTTGTTCTGCATAAAAGCTGCTTTGAAATTGGTTTAGACACTAGCTAACTACATTTGTGATTACTTTTAGGTACGTTAAGTCAGTAGCCTACTAACTGCTACAACAAATTCCACTTGAGTTCATGAATTAGCTAGCTGTCTTTTGAAAGTTGAAACCAAATGTTTGTTGTTATTTAACACCGCTTGTCAAGATAAGTTAATTGTAGATGTGTGTTAAAATGTCAGTAAACATCCATCCTGAGGTTTCCATGATGCTTCGGCTGCTAGGTTACCATTGACAACATCAGCAGTAACTTGGTTAGCTACAAAAAGCTAACGTTAGTCCTCAAGGAAATACAACTACAACTTTTAAAAAACGCAGGGTAAGTCCTCTCAAGAAAATGTACTAGACTTAACATGCATGGCGGAAAGAGCATTAACACAAAGTACTTATAAGTCGCATTTTAACAACGTTTGTCAAAAAAAGCACCGAGTGTTTTTTAGCTAACGTTTAACTTGCGCGGTCAACTCTGCACCGGAACTGATAGAGAAGATGTGTTGAAGCTAGCTTTCTGCTAATCAAATCCCCAGGAAGTGCGCCACCCGTTGAAGCCGATTTTCGGAATTGCAGTAGTGGCCACCGGTAGTACTACATCTTCCTTGACGTCATCTTGTCCTCAAAATACTTTTCCCCATTGACTTACATTGGGAAAGAGACGTCTGTTAATCTGAGTAGGATTTTTTTTTTAGCTAAATAAACTACAGAGCACGAACTCTGTTATAGCCCTTATTAAAATCACCACAGTCTTAACGTTTTAAAATGCGCTAAAAGCTGATAAAGAGTTATTGTCTCCTCTCCATTCTTTTGACTGAGCCAGAGCTGGAGATCAGGGCGGGGCTTAAGGGGAAACTCAACTGCGCATGCTCTGTGGGCCCACCTACGGATACTTTGGCGGAACATTTTTGCTTCATGCGCCTCTGAGCAACTCTCATAGGAATGAACGGTGCTCCACCTACGACGCTGTATTTCTCTTTATACATCCATGCTTGCTAAATTCTGCACTCCGTATGTGTGGAAATGTTAACCATTCTGACATTTTGATATCACATATGCAGTCACGGTCAGTCCTTTTATAGCCACGGTAGGTGGGACATTCAAGAAATACCTCGTATTAATCTGCTTCCACCATAACCGTCTTAAATGCTTGTATAAACCTAGTTAGCATTAGCTAGCTGCTAAATTTGCTTTATCGTTTGCTAACGTTGTGTTGCAGAAGCTGGTTCAAAATGATCTGAGCATGCATGCGCTTTTTAAACACCATGATCGAGCGATAGCAATGTTGACTTTATTTGTATAACGAATGTCTGTGATATAACTATTTAAAGAGGGCATTTAAGCTAGCATTGGTTTAAAATTGCTGTTAAGCTCCACCCTGCACTTTTTTTGCAGCCAGCTGTTACTGTACCGGATGCATGTCTGATGTAATTGTTGTATAAGCTTATATGGGTGGTAAAACAGCCTGTGAGTGAGTTATGGACAATGTATCAACAAAAGCACATTAAAAGAACAATAAAAGGAACATACTTTATGAGGTAGTTTTATAAACTTGCCCTATCCAAGTAATTTTAAGAGCTTCATTGTGGGTATGATTGAATACTTGCTAAGTCCAACCAGGAAACACATCTTTGACAAGCTACAAATATGTCAGCTAATTTTATTGTATGTCAAACCCCTTTTTTTGTCCTTTACAGTGATCAATGACGGCTTTGGTCAGCCATGGCTGTCGTGTCATGGAAGGAGATTTTACTTTTGACTGGACTGGTGGTGGGATGTTACTGGAACAGTCTGTCCTGCGGCTTTGTGTTTGATGATGTCTCTGCAATCCTTGACAACAAGGACCTACGACCCTCAACCCCTATCCGCAACCTATTCCAAAATGACTTCTGGGGAACACCCATGTCTGAGGTAAGTCATTGTCCATAACACACCTTTGGTTTATCAGAATAGGCTTACTACATTTACATTTTTATAGATGAAAGCTAAAGAGGATGTCTTTAAAATGTGGTGTATTAATAGTTTTACCAGGGACAATGAGTTCAGTTTTCTTTAGGGAACTTTTTTGCAACCTCCTCATATTATCCTGACTATAATGGTTTAATTAAACATCACTTAAAAGCTATACTAAACATGTGTCACCCTTTTAATGTCTCTCACTCAGTCCATCAACTGACAGAATATTGTTTATATCCCACTACAGGAGCGGAGCCATAAATCTTACCGACCCCTAACGGTACTCACCTTTCGACTGAACTACCTCTTCAGTGAGCTGAGCGCTGCCTCCTACCATTTTCTCAATGTTGTTCTACACGCCGTAGTATGTGTGCTTTTCCTGCGAGTGTGCCGTTTGTTCCTGGACAACACTTCCAGCTTGGTGGCAGCATTGCTGTTTGCTGTGCACCCCATCCACACTGAAGCTGTAAGTATACATTTACTGGGACAAAGCATTGTAAGGATGTAAATATGTCTGTGTCAAATTGATCAACTGAGATTGTATTATAACAATCAGTGACAAATCAATTTTATGTGTAAAGTACTAGGCTATGGTTGGACTTTTCAATTACTTTTCAAGCATGAGGTTTCCACTGAAAATATGCTGCTTTCTAGGAACAAGCATTTGATGCAGTTCGGCCTTTTATAACATATTTATTATTAGGCAGGGAATAACAAGCGCATCTCCTCAAGCAAAAGTGAGGCTTTTTCTAAATTGATCCTAACCACACTGGAAAGTACAGCGTAAGCAGCAGGCAGTTGGTCTACAGGGCCATTGTTCACTATTATATCATACTTCTTTTTGACTTTAGCCTTTTACTTAAATTGGGAAAGATGTTTGCAAAAATTTAGTTATGTTTTAAACCAGGCAAGAGACCAAGACATTATATTATTAGACATTAATTGGTATTAAGTTGACAAAAGTGACTTAAATATACTTCAATACTGTTAACATGCCTACTAGAGCAATTGGAGTTAAGCATCTTGCGCAAGGACACTTTGACATGTAGGGTCTGGGGATCAAACATCTAATTTCTAAACTCCCTTTTGCCCCCTGAGCCACAGACACCTAGACAATATCCATCTAAGTCCAAACATTAAACGAGCAACACTGACTGTGTAATTAAAGAAAACCATTCACAGATGCATCACACAAACTAGAAGAGGGAATTCTTCATGTTAGAATTCACTCGATCTCTCGTAAATGGAATCGTAAACATAGTTTTAAGATCCAACATGTAAAAAAAGTGTATAAGCCGTGTGTTAATGTACATGCTGTTTAAAAGGGAGGAGAGGATTAAGAAATAACTCGCCTGATGCTTCCAATACTTTTATAGCATCAACACCTCAGCTTTGCTCCAACATGCAACAGGCAACTCAGTCACGTACGTCCTCAGTTGTACCATATGGGAAGAACAGGTGGCTGTATGTATGCCCTTTTTGTTCTGGGAGTGTTGTTTCTCTACGGGGTGAATACTAAAGAATTCCCACCCCACAAAGAAGCTACATGTAGTGAAAACCTGCCACATTACCTGAATATTGTTACATCCTGCCCCGTGTGACCTGCTCAGGGTGTGACCATATGTTATCCATCACATCTCCTGTGTGTAGACATGCTTTGAACTCACTCATCATGAGATAAAATCAACTCAAGTTACTCCAACTGTCATTCAAACCCCTTCAGATAGCAGAGCAATGACCATCCCTCCTTAAAGGAAGGGTCCACTCATTAGATAATTAATAAAAACTTCAGTATTTAGTGAAACATTATGTTTAAACCATACCCTGAAGAAATCAGCGATATTCCCCGGTAAATAATGATTTTATAGCTCTTTTTTATCAAAACCTGTATATTCCGTCAGGCAGCTGCCATTTTGGCCATTTTCAGTAGTCACATGATCCAAAAAACTAGGTCGTGACGTCATCTATGCGTTCACTTTGTAAACACACGAACAGCTCGTTCGACGAAAACATGGCGGAGTATTTGAGTTCGGACTTGTCAGCCGAGGAAGAAGTTTTGAGCAATGTGGAGAGATTGGATGGGGGAATTCAGCCATATAGGTTCGAGCCAAATGGACAGAACCGTCAGGAATCCAGTGACGATGAGGATGAACAGCACGGTGATCTTGCTGGAGACGATCCCTTTACTCGTGCAATTGATTTCGGGGGGCGAGTAGGGAGACCTGTACATGAATGGTGTACTTGCAGTCGGTGTGTAGCCATGGACAATCCTCTGATGAACATATGTTGTCATGAGCTTGAAGAGCTTGAAATAAACTGGTCACAGACGACTTGGATTGCATATGTTTACACAGGGAATTCGGCACTGTGGTGTTAGAAGAAGCTGTATTGAGAACAGCACTGGTTGCCATGAAGGATGTGAAACGCACCTCTTGGTTGAACCAATAAATGAAAGGTGGGTACATTTGACGGGTACAGCCCTTTCTTCTTAGCATTATATACTTTACAATTAAAATTAACATATGCACAATATTTTTAAATTGTAGTGCCGATTGTCAAGCATGTCAAAAATACAATGCCAAAAGAAAAGGCCTGATGATGATGATGATGATGATAAATCAATCGTGAATATTAAATAAGAAAAGCGTTCATTTCAGGCCAAACATCTTATTTGTTTAATTCATCATTAAAAAGTAATAATTTCATACATATTTCCTTAGATATACCGATATTTCACAGTGTAAATAATATACATATATTGCTACCACAGATTAATTATTATGGTGGCATGATGTTGACATTGACTATGAAATTAAATGTATTAACCAAAACACGAGGACGTGTATCAGGCAACATAAATCACTAAAGAGATATATACAGCCAAAAAAATCTGAATAAATATATACATGAAGTGGACATTTTTCTCAATGAACAGGTGAAAACAATCAAAATGCCCTAGAAGCACTCAGCTAGCTGTGAGTATTTTTGACAGAACTGAGACTGGCTGTTAAAAAGTCAAAATGAAACTTAGCTTATCTTGAAATATAATTTGTGATAGGAACACCTGTTCATTACGATAAAAAATATATCCTATTTGCAACAAAATACAATGAGGCATATTTCAATGGAATTGTGAGAACAATGGAGAGTAACTAGAGTCATTTTGTCCAAACGCATAGTTCACGTCACGTCCGGTAAAATAAGTCATGTGACTCGTCAAAATGGCGCCGCCCACAGGGTTGATGTTATTTCGGTAATTAATCAGCTTAAAATCACTGATAACGTCATCAGATTAAAAAAAAAAAATAAAGACTGGCAGAGACTGGTCTTTTTTATCGTATGATAATTATTTAAAAATGCGTGTCATGAGCATTGCCTCCCTTTAAGTTAAGTTGTTACAGCTGTCAATCTTGAATATTATCCGGACCACAAATGTTATTGAACCTTGACCAGAAACAGGAAACCTTTTGCGTATTGTTTATCATTTGAACTTGATCTCATTCCCTTCTATAGGGCCTGTCCAAAAAAGCCTCTTCCCCAATTAGGACTTTGTAATTCATCCTATTGAACGTAGCCGAACTGATGAGCAGACAGGCCCTGACCAGAGGAGATAAACAGAGAAAACATTCTGCTTCTCGGGAGTGCTACTGTTACACAGCATGCTCCGCTGCACCAATCTTCCTCATGGTGTTCTCTAATCTATGCCGAGTCTCTCAGACTTCTTGAATGGAAACAATTTGCCTCACAAATGAGCCCTTAGAGTTAGTCCAGCGAATGTCCTTCATGTTATCGCCGTCTGGAATCTCTCTCTGAACGGATCATTTGTTTTTGAGTTATGCTCCAAGCACTGAAGGTCCCTTCATGATAAGTGCGTACAAAGAGTCCCTGTGTGTCCCTGTGTCTTTCTCAGTGTGTTTTTTGGGTTATCTGTCTTTTTGAATGGAGAATCTTCAAATACAAATAATTTAGTGTACTAACTCTACAGCAGTATATTAAGCCTCTCAAATGGCACTTGGGTGAAAGCGCTCACTGAAAAGCAGCGCCCAAACACTGTACAAATGGACGAACACACAAGGGATTTGTAGTCATTCGGACAAATTAACAAACAATAATTGTGGTCAGCCTTTCTACCATTGTGTTGGATTAAATGCGATGGACTGACAAGACACGCAAGCAAATGCACCACATGTTCCTTAAATGTCTTTGTTACTTGTGAATCCATCTTTTCCCTGACTTTTGATAAAAGCATGTGAGCAAATCAGTGTACATTACATTACATTACATGTTACTTGTTAGACGCTTTTATCCAAAGCGACTTACATACTCAATACTGTGGACAATCCCCACAGGAGCAATTTGGGGTGAAGTGTCTTGCCCAGGGACACAACGACATGCTGACTGCAGTGGGGTTTGAACCTGTGCTCCCCTGATCCGAACACCAACGCACTAATCCACTTCGCCACGCGCCTCCCAAGTGTATTAACTTGTTACGTAACCAGTAATAGTCCTATACTTATTAATATAATGCAGTTATTTGCAGCAATTAGTGTAATCAAACGGGAAACAATGGATGTAGCACTTGATCAAGCATGTTTACTTGGTATTCGTGTAGCAAAATGGCCCCGCATAAGAAATTTGCCATCTTATCAACCGAAGCATAGCAGTACTAAAGCTGCCTGATAAAGTAAGTTTGGTTATTGTGATTCTGTTTGATCATTATTTGAATCTAGATACCTATCTCTATAAAGTTGTTATCCTCCTAAGGGATACACACTAGACACAACAGACTTCATCACTTGAAAAGTCCTTCGTAGAGCCTTGTTTTGGGACCCTATGTGTGCTTTGGGGATACGTCCATTGTAAAGCTTAATTTGGGTTGTGGTGGAAGTGAGAATGTCCTTTCTTCCACACGAGGGCAGTCATCATTTACACAAATGACAGAAGTTAATGTCAAAGAGTTATCTTTTACGGAAATAAAGCCACAGTACATCTGCTTGTAATCCGCTTAGAGAAATTACTTGAATAGACCTGTTTTACAACTGGACTCCAGGGCTGTAATGTGTGTAGGAGCCAGATATATTACAATGCTATTTTTAAACGTGTTTAGCATCACTTACGGCAATGCATGTGGTGTTGGTAGCCGTAGCAATGAGGATATCACCTGTTCACCAGTTAGTAAGTGAAAGGAAAGGGAAAGGGTGATAGGCAAATGATTGTTGAATCACCTTAAATGCCTTTTGGACACCCTTCTTTTCCTTTGGATGTGTCCACCACAACTGTTGGGTATTCCTGCCAATAAAACTACACGCACCCATTGAATTTATGAATGAATGGCAGCCAGCATGTCAGAACGTGTAGGAGGTTTGGTGTCAGATGTCTAATGTGGACTCTTGTTCCTTCCACTTGTAAAAATGTTTATGAGTTATTTCAAAGGGATTAGAGTAGAGCATGTTTATGTGTTTGTTATTCTCTTGAGGCTTGTGTAAGGATTTAACTGGTGCTTGTTAAATCCTGGGGAGAAATGCTAATGAACTTGACAGAAGTTCTGACAGACTGTGGGAAAATGATGTAAAAGTTACTTAAAGGTGGGGTGTGCAATTTATTTCAGAATCACTTTTTGTTATATTCCATGGAATGCTCTTAACATCCCGATAGCAATGAATATATTAAATGCTTTGACAATAAATACATCAAAAAATGTCTGTGGAAGCCGTGGCGCTGTAAAAAGCACGACCAATCATTTTAGCCGGCCCGGCTAAAATGACTGGATGGCCTACCTGCCTGTCAGCCTTCCATCTCGTGCACAAACTTATCTCGTGCCCTCATTGGTCATGTGCGCGTTCGTGTGTGTTGGAGGAGGGGCTCTGTAAGGAAGTGGCAGATTTTTTTTCCGGTTGTGTATTTTCAAATTCTAGCGCACTCGAACTGGTCTCTCCAAAATTACCTACCCCACCTTTAACTGTTTCCCAACAGAGAAAACGAAAAACGTTTTTTTATGTAGGGATCGAAACTATAGACGCTATAGCATATGAATGTAGTCTCCGAGACGTCACCCATAGTCTGTTTTTTATCATTTAATCACATTTTCTTAAATTACTTGTTGTTGATGTGAATTTAGACAACATTATTGTTTATCACTATTATCGAAATATGATTTCATCACAATATCATTCCATTGAAAGATGATCCATTATCATATCTTATTTCTTAGCCTTAAAGGGGCCCTATTATTCAAATGTTTAGGTTCATATTTGTATTTTGTGCTAATACTGTTAAATGCTTTATTAATAATATATTTATTTTTCTCATACTGCCTGTGCTGCAGCACCTCTTTTCATCCTCTGTCTGAAACCAGAGCCCAGTCTGCTCTGATTGGTTAACTGGCCGGCTCTGTTGTGATTGGTCAACCACTTGGAGATGTCCCGCCTCTTAGCCTATCACGTACATTGTGTTGGAGCACTAGCCTCTTTAATTTACAGTGTTATCTGTACTTAAAATGAACGGATGGATGTGTTGCAGTACTTACTGTTTCCACTTTTTATCATCAGGTCACAGGTGTGGTTGGCCGAGCAGAACTTCTTTCCTCCATCTTTCTCCTGGCCGCTTTCCTGGCCTACACAAAATCAACAGGGAGAGACCACTCCATTGGTAAGTCCAACATCACTTCTTGATGTCTCACCTCCAATAGCACTGCTCTCATTTCGAGGAATTCTTATTTTCCTTGTGGCCTTTCATTAAGACAGTACTGCAAACATTTAAGACAGAGGCAGAAAACCAAAGCCAACATTCTCACGTATGATTCAGTGATCTAGAACGCTTCTGGCAATGTTATACAGTCCTCCCTCCTTCATTCATTTGCAGTAATAATCCACAGTCAAAGGCTTGTGTAGGCAACTAGGATCAAAGTTATAAGGGTATAACTAAACACCTGGCTTGAAGGAATGTTTTTATGTCATAGAAAGTCATGGCAACACTTAACATGATTGGTCTGTTATTTAATTGAATACCAGTTCCTCGAGGTCTACTCTAATTATGACTTTGTTGTTAGGGGTTCATTGTTGTTACACCACATGCATACCTGTATTTGCTGTCTTTCTTATGTGGGTTGTAAATTAAATCGGGGGGATATTTTCCGTAATTAAATACATATGTGTAATTTGTTTCTATAATCGTGTCCTGAGGAAATGAGATACCGCAACACATCTGTGATATTACAAAAATAATGTTATAAGTACAACACGCAATAAGAATCTATAATGAATAAAACACACACACCTGTGGTAGAGCAAGTAAACAGTTTTAAGAAAGGCTGCTTTATTATCGTGCATTAACAGTTTTTTTTTATGGCTCTAGGATGGGCGATCAGTATTGGCTTGGGATTCAAGATTCAAGTCTTTATTGTCATGTGCACATTACAGTGTAGATATGTTGAGAAAGGTACCAAACTTTTAGATGGACATTTTAAATCTCTTCCAGACCGCGGAGTTGATAGAACCAGAGTTATTTGTAACCACTGTACATTTGAATGTTCTTATCACTGGACTCTGAGGGTTACTTGTTTTTCTATAACAAAAGAGATACAAAATGAGTGTTTTCCTCCCTGTAATCGCTATAAAAAAATGTAATCGTTGCCCAGCACTAGTTTCAAGTCTTCAGCACAAACAACAAACAAAATGACGTGGTCAATTGCACATCTCCATCTTGGTGAAAGAGGCTCAAAAACAGCTGCATATGTTAGAACATTTAAGAGAGCTTAATTCACCAGACAAGTTCTTGTTAACTTTTAAAGTGCAGCAATATCAAAGTATCCTGACTGGAAACATTTCAAACTGGCATGGGATATGCATGGCTGCGGACATGTGGGCTGCGGATGATAAAACTGCCCAGAACGTCATCTGTACAGAGAATCAGGGATATTTGGGGATTAGAGAAGTAACCGGAGGCGTGTGGTGCAGTGGGTTGTGCGTTGGTGTTCGGATCAGGTTCAAACCCCACTGCAGTCAGCATGCCGTTGTGTCCCTGGGCAAGACACTTCACCCCAAATTGCTCCTGTGGGGATTGCCCACAGTATTGAGTATGTAAGTCGCTTTGGATAAAAGCATCTAACAAGTGACATGTAATGTAATGTAAACACTGTATTAGCTTTTGCATATATTGTCTCTTAATTGCAGTGATGGCAAAAGTACACACATCCTTTACTCAAGTAGAAGTACAGATACTCGTGTTTAAAAATACTCTGGTAAAAGTAGAAGTACTGACTAAACTTCTTTACTCAAGTAAAAGTAAAGAAGTATGGGCTTTGAAATGTACTTAAGTAAAAAGTACCCATAACTAGCAGCTGTTTTAAAGAGTACCTGACCTCCCTTTATATTAATAGAACAATAATGTCATTGTTAGCTAATGAATGTTTCCATGCTGAACAACGGCAAAATGAGTTTTCATTGGTCCCTCTTCTTTAGAGAAGACCAGGAAATGATGGATACACGGATCGTGTTCAAATCAATAGGCACGCAATGACTCTAAATAATAATGATCACGCCACCAAACACAGATTCAAACTAAAGTAACCAGCCTGTTTGGAAAATGTAAGAAGTAGAAAGTTCAGGTATTTGTGTTAAAAATGTAAGAAGTAAAAAGTACAGGTATTTGTGTTCAAAATGTAAGAAGTAAAAAGTCATCAGAAAAATAATTACTGGAGTAAAGTAGTGATACCAGAAAAATGTACTTAAGTACAGTAATTAAGTATTTGTACTCCACTACTTCCCACGTCTGGTAACCACTGTATTAGCTTTTGCATAAATTGTCTATTATTTGTGTTCCTTCTTTTTTCAGTGTGGGCTCCCATCGCTCTGACAGTTATTCTAGTGGCTGCCGCAACACTATGCAAGGAGCAGGGAATCACTGTGGTCGGCATCTGCTGTGTCCATGAAGTGTTTTTGGCTCAAGGGGTAAGCCTCAGAAACCTTTTCACTCTTTGTTCCAATTAGTCCCACCGGCTAACAAAAAAAATAGGTACATTTTTGCCACCAAATAGTTCAGCGGTGAGACCTGGTGGGCAATATGCGATGAACTGCCAAGTACATGGGTTGGACTCCCGAGCACACCGAAGTTGCCCAAAAATATCTATTAAAAAAAAGAAATGGGCTGAATAAACAAGTCAGCACCAGCCCTTCTTATCGATCAGCACAACAAGATACCATCGCTGGGATGACAGCACTTTTTTTTCCGCTGATTTTAGCGAAATCCATCCAGGGTGGTCTAAAGGCCACAGAGACAGGATTCTCCCTGCAGAAAAGCTTTGAGTTTCATTTGTACGAGACATTGAAATCTTCCCGGACACGTTGACGGGCAATTTTAACGTTGATCTATGGTGCCTATTAAACAATCAGGAGGTTGAAGTAAGAGACCTAGCAGTCACATACATCTGAACCATGTCGGACAGTAAAAACTAAGCCATTAAGGGATCTAAACACCGATAAAGGATTTAAAATTATTTATGTGACAGGCAGGTATCCAATGAAAATATTTCTCAGATTGTAGTAGGCTCTCTGTCACATCAGACTCAGGTTTCTGTCAGAACACGAGCTGCTGTAACTGTCTAATATTTATCTGAGAAACAACAGATAGAGCAGAAATCCAGCGTAGGCATGCCAAGTGTCAACACTGCTATCTTGGCTCCAAAATGGTGGAGCGAACAACAGAACGTCTTCACATACTCCGTTGCAGAATAAAAAAACATCTGTGACACCTGCGCCGTTAAACCAACAAATGTATCACTCACAAGATTTAGCCTTTTTTAAGCTAATGCACCAGTACTTCCAATGGTATGGCATACTTACAGCAAATGTACCTGCATGTTTCTGGCTGTTTTGAGTTTGTATCTTCATGGTTTATTGCATTTACTGTACGTCGCTAAAATCAGCCAAATGAAATGTCATGTAATAATCCTAGGCTGTCAATGGGTAGGGAAACTTTTGTGAAACTACAGACGGATAGAGCTGTAGAGTTGGTCACAGCTAAAAGAAAAATTGTATTCCTTCTTATTCTATTCCATTGCAATGTAAATACTGTTATATTTTACTATATTTGTTATTATTTTTAATATTTTTCTAGTTCTCTACCTGTGTTTTTAATTATTTTTACTTGTATGTATACACCCACGACACCAAGTCAAATTCCTCGTACGTGTAAACCTACCTGGTAATAAACCTGTTTCTGATTCTGAAAAAAGGGACTTCATTCTGAAAGCCTGTATGAACCCTGTACAATATAATGTTCTGTTGTTGACCAATTCCTTCCTCTTTCTCTCAGTTTTCCTTGCCCATGCTGTTGGACACGCTTCGGCAGGTGTTGCAGGGTAAAGACGGTTTCCCCTACGCTCTCCTGCAGACTCTGCTGAAGCTCATCGTCCTCGTCATCAGCACCCTGCTGCTCGTCATCGTCAGGGTCCAGATCATACAGTCGCAGCTTCCTGTCTTCACAAGGTACGCAGCATTATCCTATCAGGAGCTACACTTTACACCCTATAAAGCTATTTCTCCCAGTTTGTATTATACTCAATAGATTAAAATCGTGCTTTCACTGTCTTTTTATATTGCTATAGGATGATGAAATATTTGTATGACATTTCAATTCAAAATTCAATTCAAAGGTTTTATTGTCATATGCACAAAGCTACAGTGTAGAAATGACAATGAAATTCTTCTGACCTGAGCTCCTCCAACAATGCAACACATATAATGAAATACAAATTAAAAAGTAGTGCAAAAAGTCTATATACATGTCAATAGAATACGGCATATATGAATGCATTGAAGTAATTTTCTTTCATAGTTTGGCGTTCTTAAAAAAATATATAGCTCTTTTGTGCACAAAAAAAAGACGTGCAGATACTAAAGTGCAGTGGAACACATTAAAACTCATGATTTAAATGTTAATGGTTGCAGGATTATGTAAACGCATTATACGAGACTGGTTCTCTTTTTTCGATTGACGTAATAGTTTACATAATGTTTGATTTTTGTTTGATTGAAGTAGAAAATCTTCCCATGGCTTCTGTCTTCCTGCTGCTGATTGATGTTCTGCATACAAATAAATAACTCATTCATTTGCATTGAACATGTCGCTCTAATTCCTTTATCTCAGACGTTCAAAGCTGTCAAATGTGAAGAGTTTAAAAGGTCGAAGTCACAGCAACCTGAAACCAACTGAAAAATATTCCCTTTAATCCTCTTACATGACGGTGCATGGAAAAAGAGAACCGTGTTTTTATTATTCCACTAAGTTATCAGTTTCCTAACATGTTGACTGTGCCCTCTTAAAACATGCTGATAACCACCTAAAGCAAATGTATGTGGAATGCGATATTTATGCTATAATAGGATATTTATGGTAGCGATAACGTAGAGATTGTTATCACAGCAGGGGAATTTGATCACAACATGATAGGTGAACATACCTTATGGGATCTCCACTTTCCCATGACACCTATCGACATTGACGGTGTATCTGCTTTACATATCATGGAGCTCAACACGCACACCCTGTGCATCGTTTCTGATAAAGGCGCATATTTAACAGCTTCTACTTTTCATTTTCAACCATTCGAATATGAAACAAACATTATAAGTACACGTAGAGAAGAAATAAAGACAGATCTTGCTGCCACTTTTCATGTCAAGAGACAAAAAGCAGATGACTAATTGTGTTCTGCAGTGACAGCAGAGGCCACCAAAAACACGGCGGACATTGTGCCCAAGAAATAATACCCAAACTTCAATTTGAAAACCGTTTTGTTGTGTCTTTTCCTCGGACAGACGACTTCTTGTGAGTGTTTTAATGTTTGTTACGGGGGCTCAACATGCAGCGTCTGATGCTACAACAGAGACTGAATTAGAAAACTGGTCAAGCCAAAGTTTTGAAGTAGGGAACACTTGTGCCAGGGAATTGATCAGAAGTCTGTCTGAACCTGAGATTTAATTTCCTGATCCTGAAAGCATGCAGGTCAACAGGATTGAAATCCAGCAGCATGCTTTTCACAGACCGGACGAAAGTACGTAGCTTTCTAGAGCTCTGTGAAATTACAAAAAAAATACGGTTGATTGCCCCCTGTGTTTTAATCTGAGACGAACAGCCAGAAAAGGGGTTTCCCTTTCCTGTAGTGTGTTTATATAAGTTTGTGTGCATGTAAATTGTCTGCAAAGGCTAAAATCCCTGTGTTCCCTCCACTCCATTGGACTCCTTTGTTTACTTCTGCAACAAAGTGACATCACTATGTAACACTTGCGCTTATATTGGCTAGCGCTACAACACATTGAACGTGATAGGCTAAGGGGCGAGACATCTCTGAGTGATTGAGCAATCACAATAGAGCCGGCCAGCGGACCAATCAGAGCAGACCGGGCTCTGGTTTCAGACAGAGGGTAACATTTAAATGCAGCACTTTTTGAAAAGGTAAACATGTGACAGTAGAAGCACAAAATATAAATATGAACCTGAAAATGAGCAGAATAAAGACCCTTTAAACCAACCCCTGGTTTAGACTTCTTTGTGGAATACATGCAATAGGTTATGACTTAGTATAACTAATCATAGCACTATACTAATAGTCCCTTCTTAATTTGAGCAATGTATTGAATATTCTTGTGTTGTATGTTCATGTATTCTTTATTAACTCTCAAAGAATATGTGTATTATAGGTAACATTTAAAGGACTCATTAAACTTTCAGACGTCTAAAGTCCAAAAGTCTTAAAGTGCCAGTGAAGTGCATTTTTTTGCGCCAAAATGAAATGGCAGTTTCATTTCTTACATATAATTGTACCTGGTCATGGCTAAAATAATTTTTTAGGAAGTGCGAGGGACGAGATAAACATCGCAAATTTTTCATCCCGTGAACGGCCGTCTGAGCCTACCGCTGCTGCAGACGATAGCGGCTGTGACGTCACAAGATGGGCCCAGTTGTGATTGTAAACATGGCGGAGACTTCGGAAAGTGATACTGGTGCGAGAGAAATGAGTGATTTTGACAGCTTTTCGGACAGGATAGATGAGGAAAGTGGCCATGGAAGTCAATTTAGTTGAGGACAATATTTTGTCATAGATCTAGAGTAGATCTACACACAGGATTGGCCATCACCTGATCATACATTCATCTGTTCATAGCATGATGCAACATTCATGTTCACATGCAGTGTTGTGCTAGTTACTGAAAACCAGTAACTAGTTACAATTACTAGTTACTTCACTACTTACACCAAAAAGTAATGCGTTACTGTGAAAAGTAACTTTTTAGTTACTTAAAAAAGGGCACCCATTAATGCCCTTATACTGTAGCCTTCATTTCAGTACTGTTATTGCATCGGAGAATAATACAACCTGTTGATCAACTTGACATGCATTTGCATCACTGAACTCTGCTAAGCAATGTGGTCTATACAAACACAAACACAAAGATATGTTTCAAATTGCCAATCCAGCCGCTGTTGCTTAGGTGGAGGTGGAGTGGCGTCGGATGAGTCTGGGTCTGTGGTCTTAGCTACTAGCTTCGTCCCAGCATGTTGTTTCTGCAGATGTTTCAACAGATTTGAATTGCTGTTTTGGGCAGTCGATAGGATCTTTGACCCGCCAAGACACAACTTACATTTAACTAAAACGTTCTTTTCTTTGTGCTCGACAAAAGTGAAATAGTGAGAATATCTCCAGGCGGAGAAACTCGACTTGAGCTCTGCCGCCGCCATGATAGTCTTGTTAGTAAACACAAACACAGTGGCCTTTATTTTTCATAAACAATCTACGAATCTACGAAACAATGACACCAGCCACTCACCTTCATCTTTTGGGAACAGAAACATCGCCACTTCGGCAGAATTGACATTACCACAGCCAGCGGCAATGCATCGCTTCCCGTGTGTTTTTCTCCCTTTTTCTTCACTGTCGCCTCCATTGTCAGGTTTCCTCGATTGGCAATCACTTCCAGTCGACTGCGAAACACTTTCCAATAAAATACTCGCTCAAAAACGTTGGTAAATTCCACTTTGAAACAGAGACAAAATGAACGGTGGTGAATGTAAACACTTTGGCTGAGCCCATCTTCTGACGTCACGCAGTAGATCGCAAGCCACGCCCACGAAGGCGGAGGTCGACTGCGGATTTCCCAGCGGAAAATTCCAACTCGTCAAATTCGTTGCTATTCCAACATCTTTTATATGGGTTCCAATGGACAATTTTGGTCATTACTATACGTATTAGCATAACAGATCATGCACCGGCGCACACTTCACTGGGTCTTTAAGTATCCTTCAGCAAGAAATCTGAGTTTGTTGCCAACCCTGCAATTCGTCTTTATGGTATTCTCATTGAGACACGTTTTATTGTTCAATTTTAGTTTCACAAACAGAAGGAGCAGCTTTTTTTTTTTACGATATCACTAAACACCTACTTTATGACAAGAGAGAACAGTATTTATTCCACCATTGTAAAAAAACAAAACCTTGCACCATTAAACTTAAAGGTCACCTATCATGCTTTTTAGGCAATAGCATAGGTCTCAGATATATAAAAAAGGTGTTTTGGTCAAAAAACCAAACCGATCACCCATTCTAGCCATGCCTCATATCCCTCTATTTCACTTCCTGTTTCAAAAGTGCTGATTCTGGGTATAAACAGGTCTCTCTTGAGAATGAGACCCTATGTCTCAATGAGATTTTCACCTGTATAAATAAAGGCTAAACAAAAATAAAGCTTTTTTTTTTTTTTTAACTGAAAAAAAATAAAATAAGAGGCGGCGGAGCTTATGGCGGCACATGTGGGACCTGGCAGATACTGTCTAATGGCGCATTTCCACTACAGGGCCTCGCTCGGCCTCACTCGGTATGGCTAGCCTTGTTAGGCCTTGTTAGGACTGGCTCACTTTATGCTGCGTTTCCATTACAGTTTAGTAGCTGGGGCAGTAACTATAGTAACGCCGTGTAGGCGGAGCCGTGACATAATTTTCAATGCGAACCAGAGAAAAACAACATCAGCCATTAGCTGTTAGCACCCAAGCTCACAGCTCTTCATATCTGTTCAGAAACTAGACAAAAGTTAAACAAGTACAAACCACAGACTGTCTGTGTCATGGCGAATACAGTCGCTGGTTTATTTATGTCTGTATAGGCCGTTGTTGTGAGTGTTACTGCGTTAGCTTAGCCGATCTCCATTTAGAAAACACGCATTTTAAAGGAGAGGTGTCATGCGTTTCTGGTTATTACCTTGTGTGTTATGTAGGTTTTTATGCATGTAAACGGTCTGCAGAGTCACAAACCCTCAAAGTACACCCTGTAGCGAGTAAAACTCTAACATAGAAAATTCCTCCACAAAACGCCTCGTTGGAGATTTCTCAGTTTCTTTCTTTGCTCCACGGATGGGTCCGTTTGGTTCCGGGAACGAGCTGACGTCAGCTCGCACCCGGAACCAAATGGACCAATCCGTGGAGCCGTTACGTTACGTCCACGGAGCCGTTACGTTAAGCCTCTGCTGATTGGTCCAAATTGACCAATCCACGGACTTCCTCACACACACACTCAGTGCAGGCAGCTCTGCTGATTTCTCATCCCTGGCTGCAGGCTGATAACAGACAGTTGGGATCGCGGCGAAATTCTCTCTGCAGACCCATTCTCACAGCGTTTATCAACCTTTTTCTTACTCAATATCAAGCCACACTTATTGTTTTTACTTCGGCTGTGAGTTTGTGTGTGCTCAGGATGAGTTTGGCTGTGTTTCGCTGTGTATCGCTAAACAAGGAAACCACACCTCCACGGAGCTCAGCGCGATTCACAACGTCCCGACCAATCAGAGCACACTGTGCTCACAGGGAGGGGGGGGCAAGAGCTGCAACGAGCCGTTTAGTGGAGAGAGTGAATACTGCTGAATACACATACTTTACAGAGATGCTGTATGCGAAACCAATGTGAGTTTGGAAAAATGCACTGTATAAATCTATTTTAGTATACCTCAACAATGGAATTATGATCAGTGGAAATGGCCATGACATGGGCCCTTTAAAAGGTTTTTCACCTGCTGTCTGTCTGCAGACTTGTCAAAGCATTAATTCATGGTTTTTACTAACCGGTATCAGTATGTTGTTACTTCGGCATCATTTTGAAACGTGTATTACAATTACATCACGGTCAAATATGTTCATTTTGTTGTAGTTGTAGCCCCCTTGCCAGCGATTCTCTCTCTAGTTTAGCATACTCAGCCCGACTCAGCCTGGTTGTTGGCCCGGAAAGAACCTTGATTTTATGGGGCCAGAAAAACTGTGAAATAGTACCCGCTAGCCGGAACTACGCCAAGTGGAAACGCAACTAAAAACGGCACGCTTAAAGCGAGCTCCGCGCTGTAGTGGAAATGCGCCATAAAATGCTGTGGTGATGAAACGCAAGGATTATTAGATCAAGGATTATTTCTGAAACAGTATGGAGCTCAAAGGCTTTCTCTCTTGCCGGTTATACCACAAGGTGAGTTCCTTTTTATTTCCTGCTTCTTCACACACATGCTCTCCAGTACAGGTTAGCTCTGAGTGTTAGCGATGCTAATGTGAACACGTTTCTGATAGTGCTGTGGGTCCGCCGCCGGTATTACGTCAAATCGCCGCAAATTGGATCAGCTCCGTTGTACCCCCGTTTTTAGAGATTTGGGTACGGAGGAAAAGAGAGAGGGTTTTATTTTCTGACGCTGCGTGAGTTCCCTCCAGACCGGGGACACATATTTATGTATAAAAGACATCAAAAAATGCATTTTGCATGATAGGTCCCCTTTAAGTAAGAAATTATTTCTCACATTCATTTGCATTATTTACACTGTGTGTGTGGCCTCTGTCAAATGCTGAGCAAAACTTTACTGACTAAAATTAACAAAGAAAAGAGAATAAAACCGAAATCAATTTGTAGACTCAACCAAATGGCATTTAATCGCCAAGATAAAATTCCAGTCAAATAACCTAAAATAGCTAATCCTCTAGCCCTAATCCTCCAAATGTCTCCAGACCGTATGAAAGTATGTCTTTGTTGAAGCCAAAACAATACTGCATATGTAGATTGTAACTCCTAGTTGTGACTAGTTGATAAAAACCTCTTAAACAAGTTAGGACTGTCCCAGGGCAGTTTAGATAAATCCAGGCTGCAGGTCTGTTTTCCATAAACACCAAAGAGAGATCAGGAGATAAGAAAGTGGGAACTTAGCTGGAAGTCGTATAAACAAAACATTTCTACTGTGACTCCAGGACAGCCACCATTAAAGGTTACATATTAACGTCCGCCAAAGCAGGATTATCAACAGGATTAAGGAACATTCCGTTTGCCAGGTTTTTTGAAGTGACAATAAAGCCTTTCAGTCTTGAACTGTAATGATACTTGGCGTAAGGGCATAGTACAGGCAAAGGAAGGACCTCATTTTGAAACAGATTTGAGTCAGATACACAAATTATGCTTCACTTTTGCGACCTTTACAAGATCAGGTATTTGTGCTGTTTGCATGGGATGTCCGACTAATCCCAAAAAAATGTGTTCCAGTTAAGGAAGATTAGCATGAATGCCTCAAGTTGTAACAACAACTTGTAAAGGCCCGGACACACCAAGCCGATTTTGGCCGTCGATGGGCGTCAGGCCGACGATGAGCGTCGACACGCCCTACTCAGAATGGTGTGTCCCGCACCGTCGTGTCTTTTCAGCCGTGCCGACGCCTTTTCGGCCGAAAACCCAGTCGGCCAAAGGCAGTCGGCAAAAGAAATCACTCTGATTGGCTGTTTAGCTAGCGAATCAGTGCATGAGAAGCGAAACGGAAGTGAGGGACCCAAACAAACTATTAAGAAGGCAAATCTGAGATTTCATTTAACTCCAGCTCTCGACACAGGTTCGGGAAAGCCCCATGAGCTTCTCGCTGTAGAGTGAAAATGGAACGCACACGCTATTTGTTGTTTGTTTATATCACGCAGTCTGTTCTTCTTCTCTCGGTTATCACGCAGTCTGTCTTTCGGTTGTTGCCTCTTTTGAATGACGAATACACACTACCGCCGTCTGCTGGTAAGGAGAGTTATTGCCACTCACGCATGCGCAGTTCGTACGTGCTTCTTGGCCGTCGGCTGAAGTCTTTGCGGTGTGTTCCAGTGCGACACATGGCCAAGACGCAGAGACGAGAGGCGACACAACAGTCAGGGTCCGTCTGTGTCAGTTCTTTGGTGTCAGCTTGGTGTGTCCGGGCCTTAAGAAATTTAAAGACTGAGTAATTAAACACAACACATCTTTTTACGATCCATCATTACGACTTTAAGCTCATGAACTCACCTATAAAAGAACGAGGTCCCAGTTCAGGAAATGGTACATCAATTGAGAGTGCCATTCTAGTCCAAATTATATCAATTGCTTTTGTAGTGAAATGTGTTTTTGCTTACTAGTAACGAGCATGGCTGGTTGATGCTCATCCCAAACTGGTGTTGAGTGAATCACAACAGCTGCAGCCCAGAAAGCCAGGACTTTAATAGTCCAAAGACGTTGGTGATAAAGCGTTGCCAGATAGGAAATGGATTACTATTGTCCTAGACTTGAGGCTTGAATTATTGTTAATCACGTATTGAACATCAAGAAATTGGCATAAATGTGTACTTTTCCACACTTGTTCTCTTTAACGTGCCAACAATCCTAACCACATCTGGGCTTTACCACTACCAACTGGCCAACCATACCCTTGATCAGCAATGTGTTCCATGACCAAGTTAAAAAGAAAAATACCAAAACAAATTCATTAAAATGTGCCATGGGCTACCTCATGGTCCCCAGATGATGGAAACAAATTGTTTTTCTTAGGGATTCTTTCATTTTATAACCCCATCAGATGCTTTCGGTAACAAGATGGAAATCTCCCCTATGTGCCTATAGCCATTTTCAGCCCGATTATATGGCATTCAGTGATTACAGTTTGCCTGTGGACTTCAACTTTTAAAAGCTTATAATGAACATTTGTTTGTACAGTTTTTTTCATTAAAAAAATGCTTTTTATGTTTGAGAGTATTCATTTTTTCTGTGAATGGATCTCTCATTTGAGCATTTAAAACTGCCATTGTATGACTTAGGTATCATACAAATGAGTTTTAATTGAACTGAAAGATACATTACAAAATGTAATGGGTGCTATACATACATATATATATATATATATATATATATATATATATAAATCAGCTTTTTGTTGTAACACATGAATACATTATTGCGCTCCAGGGGATGACCTCTTTCCATTTTGGATACTTTCTGAACCATCCTCCATTTATTGAAAAAAAAAATTCCACATAAGGGATCTCATTATGGAATATAAAAAACTCAATGGCATTTGCTAAGGGCACTCATATTCTCAAGGGAAGAATAGTCTCTGTTCATTATAGATGGCCTTTCCTTTAGCATTACGATAGAGGAAATTTAGACTTTTTATATATATATAGTAGATGATATATAAATCCTGTAGCTCAAGCTAGGCCAAACTGATTTTCTCCCAAATCATGCCTGCCTCTCTACCCATTCCATGCTTTATTGGTCCACTAATCCTTTCTTTATTGTGTCCTCGCTTGTAGATTTGATAACCCGGCAGCTGTCAGCGTCATTCCCACAAGACAACTGACTTTCAACTACCTTCTTCCTTTGAATGCGTGGCTCCTGCTGAACCCCTCTGAGCTCTGCTGTGATTGGACGATGGGCACCATCCCTCTGGTGGAGTCAGTCCTGGACCTCCGTAACCTGGCCACGCTGCTGTTCTACACCTTTCTGGGCCTGCTGGCCTACTACAGCCTGCGCTACAGCCATAGCTCCTCGAAGACCGTCATCATGGTGAGAGGACGTTTTACCTGATCATTCATATACATGTTACAGTGATCAATCTCTAAAAGGTCCCCTATTATACTGTTTTTCATCAATATATTATAGACAAACATGTCTCTGAAGTGTTTGGCTCCAAACACCAAACAGATCATTGCAGCATCCCATAATCCCCTCCGTTTCAGCCCTGTTTCAAAAGTGCTGATTCTCTGTCTGTTACTTTAGATGAAAATAAGGAGCCCCTCCCCACGCCCCTCTGAGAGATATTTGGTTAAAAAGAACACAATGGTACTCTAGGAGGAGATTCAGGTGATAAGGTGGGGGGGGTTACCTTGGTTGGTGATTGGCTAATGGTTACACAAGCCAAAACATCGTTATGACATCATAAAGTGGCCAAAATCTGATCAGCTCATTTTCAGACAGGTTTTTATATAAATGGATCAGGACAAAAAGAGAGAGAATCTTTTTTCCTGAAACTTTCAGAGTCTCTTTACACAGAGGGGACACATGTTGATGTAGAAGAGACATGAAGAAGTGGATTTTGCATAATAGGTGACCTTTAAATGGATCAAAGACCTTTGGACAGAATTCTGTCTTTCCATCTATGAAAAGACTTACAAAATAAACCATTTAATTCTTATTTTTCATTGATTTATTTTCTTTAACATCTGCTATATCTGTTTATTATTAATATTACTATCATTAAAAAAGGAACATGGATAAACGTTAATTTATCTCAAAACGAGAAGAGAACATATATTCCAGATTGAGCTAATAAAAAACAAATAACACCTAAAACATGAAGCATGACATTTATACAATGAAACAGACCCATCAAAAAACAGAACTAACTAATACAAATACCAGGACATGTTTAACTTGAAGGCAAAAACAAAGCAACAAGACACACCAGTAAAAGCTGAGGTTTATCAGGCTAGAAAAAGGAATGTTCACCGGGAGAACACCTGTGATTTAAGTCGACTTCCTTCATTGGTTTGATAATGTTTGGCCATGATTAAACCCCTGGAGGAACTGGTCCCGGCAGTTTGGGCCGATGCTGACGCCCACCTCCCTCCACGCATCTATAAGTACCGCCCACGCTGCATTGATACAGAGCCGAACTAAAAAATGGTCCTTTGTGCGGGAGAAGGCAGAAAACTTGGCAGCGAGCCAGTAAATAGCATTGCTGTCTGTCATTACTTTATATTCTTGTAAAAAGAAATAATAGATATTAAGATGGGTGTCTACATGAGAAATATCATCTGCCAGGAAGATGTGATCACTATAAACTTCCACTGTGATATACATGGTTACATTTTACATATGTGTGTGGTATCGGGAGAAAGAAAATGCCAAAGAAAAACAACAAAAGTCACGGGATAATTCAAAATAAGTCAAATGTTATACTCATTGCCTGGGGAAAAAAAGAGATCTTTATGGCTTAGATGCCTATTCACAAAACTAGGGCTGCACAATTAATCCAAATGTTATCAAAATTGCAGTATGGACTAGTTCAATATTCAAATTGGAGTGGGCGTAATACTTGGTAGATTCAGAGATGTTGTGACCTACAGATCGTAACAAAACGTACTTTTTGGATCAAATTCTTTACAAAAAACAGCATCATTTTATGTATTTTAATATATATTTAATATATTTGAATGTATGTTTCAATGGTAGTGTGAATTAATATGCAAAACAATACATGTTTCCCTCTAATATCGTGAATCATATAGCAATATAGGTCAAAATGATTTTATCCAAATCATGCAGGCATCAACAAAACATTTTAAAACTCATTGAAAGTGTGTCTCTTTTGTAATACCAATGTTGTTACTTAATCAATTAGGCTTTTGTAAAGTTATTATCAAAAACGTTTTTATGTGGATATTTCTGGATCTCTCACATGACGGGTCCTTTTTCCTTCCGTTACTAATGTGGGTATATTCGCTTTGAACTGCTTAGATTTGGCTGAATCGCTTCATTGGTTGTTACCAATTCGGAGTGAAAGGGCTCCTTTTGTGTATAAAAAAAAAGATTATGGGATGTCTTAACCAAAGCCTCAGCTTAAGTCGTTCCTCATGTTCACCAAGGCAGTATTGAGTATTTAGCAAAAGCTTAAGATTGCGAGACATTAGTTTGTATTACCATAGTCTGTATTTAAGTGCCATTGTCAAGATTCCCACCTTTGTTTTTCACCGTCTGTTTTTGATGGGTTAACATGATGCTTGTGACTTAAGCACCATGACATCGTTAAATCACTTAAAGAGATAAAATCAGGATTGCAGAACATGCTTGGCAGCTTTATAATTAAATAAACTAATGAGATGTTGTTGTTTTTATGTCCAACTCCAAACAAAGGGACAAAAATAGGCAATATCAGCCTAAGAGAAACGGCACATAAATGTCTCCCTTGAACACGTAGTAATTGTTCATCGTGGCACTCAGACAAATGAGCGTCGGTTTTGCAACAGGCTGCCTTTCATGAGGGTCACTAACATGTCCCCACAGTGTTGCTTTTAGAAGAACAGTGGACAACAAATCAACACAGAATAAACTGAATTATGAACTTTGCAGTGTTTACTCTGGTTTTATTAGAGCATTTGGAATATGTTGCATAAGAGTATCATACCACACCAACCTACTTATCCGTGAGCGAGGCTGCCAGTTGCCTCACATGGAGCATTAGACACGTTAAATACTTCAAGACAGTCATCCTTTGAGGACCGGCTCTGTAATGCTTTTTCCTCCCAACAGTGTCTGTATGTGTCAAATTAAACTAAGTTTAAATTAATTCCTTATATAATGTGTTTTATATATTTTTTCTAAACTAAAGATTAATGCTCACATGTTCAGAAAGAGTTTAGCCGACACCATATCAATCCTAAATCCTTTTATGCTCTACGCCAGGGGTGTCAAACTCAAATACACAGTGGGCCAAAATAAAAAAATGGGTACTAGTCGAGGGCCGGACTGGTTCAATGTTTAGTAATTTCTTATGATTACATTTTTCCACATTTTTAACAGCTTCAAAAAAACTATTTCCCTCAAAGAACAAACCAAACATGCCCTGTTGTTGCAAGAAACAAAGTGCAGAAGGAAACATCCATTGAAACTCAGTTTGCTGCTCTGTGATGCTAGTTCAAGCCAGATACTTGGCATCTCATCTTGGGTGCAAGTTACAATTAGGGCTGGGCGAAATGGTCTCTAAATTATATCGCGATATTTACTGACTATATCACGATACACGATATATATCGCGATATTCTGAAATTTCCTCTAAAACACATACATTTTTTTAATTTAACCCCTTGATGTTTACAGTCACGCCAGTATGATGACTCTAGTAGTCCCTGCAACATATGTCTGCATTAAATCATTGTTATTTATACTGTCTTCATTAGTTGTTTCTATTAAAACGATTTTAACCAACACACAAAACAAATATACTTAGAAAAAAGGGAATGTAAAATAATGAGACAAATGTGCGGTAAATCATAAAGTTGAGTTGAACTAAATAGTATTTATTCAATACATATTAAAATAAATGTAGGCCTACATACATACTATTGCCGATTTCTATGGGCAAAAACAGAGCTCAATGAAAAAGCGCAGAAACCCTTATACATATCAAAACATATTGAAAGTGCAATAATAAAATAATAAATTAAAGTGCACTCTTTGTGCATGTCACTGGACATTTTAATGTAACATAAATAAAAGGACTTTTTAGACATTTTAAATCAAAGTGCATCTTTTCTTTTAAATCAACAAACCAGTGCATGATGTCAAACTGGTTTGGTCAAAAACTATATACAAAAAAATAGCTGCATTTTGTGCAAGATTGTGTCATGTCTGCAGTCAGTACTAACTGCTTATCTACAGGTTTTTTGCCAAAAACACAAGTCTATCAACTGTGTCGGGTTTGAGAGATGCTCAATGGCATGTAACTATATTCCCACAGGTACTGAATATTCGTTGAGTAGGTTAATCTACTGACACTAATACAGAAAGAAAAAACCTTTGCAGAGTAATGTTTTTACTAATCAGTCCTAAATCTCAGTCCGATTTTAAATCAACTTAGGCCAAATAGTGTGTGGTTGCATCATGTATATTAATTGCACAAAACGTTATGAAGCATTCTTAGTGTTTACTAGCAGGCTGTTGTAACCATACTTGCCAACCTTGAGACCTCAGAAATCGGGAGCATTTCAAAACCACCGCGGGGGGGGGGGGTGCTAGTGGATCGCCGGAGTTGTATTAGATTAACATTAACATGCTTATTGTAGTTGTAAGTGCACTGCCGTGCGGCAACTAATTTGCTGCATATTTTACAGCTTACCGTTGTTTGAGAAACGTCATCCTTATGGTAACCAAATCACCGCCAAATTACGGACCCAGTGCTGTTCTTTTTTTGAACAAGTTCGTCAGCCTCGGCACCTCTATCTTCCATAGTCGTTCCTTCTTTAAATTAACATGTTGTGCTAAGGTTTAAACTAGCTAACCTTTCTTTTGCTCTCCTCAAAACAAATGCCTCTCTGTCACTGTGCGTGTGTGTAATGTTTGTGTGCAAGCTGGGCGGGGCCTGCGTGTGTGTGTGTCTGCGTGTGTGACTGTGTCTATGAGGGAGAAAGGAAAGCTCATTTTGGCCGCGGCGGGAAACTGATTTGACAACATAATACTCGATGTTCACGATGTGGTCATTTACGACATCGCATGTAGTGCAATCCACGATGTATCGTGTAAACTCGATATATCGCCCAGCCCTAGTTACAATACAATACAGCTTTATTTATATAGCACTTTAAACCTCCAGACCAAAGTGCTGTACAGGCAAATAAACAAAAACAAAACATACAAAAAGTAACACAGCTCAGCTCACACACCATAAAACAAGTACAGGTAAAAACAATAGACAATTTAAAAGCAATAAAAGCAACGCTCTAAAAGATGTTAATACGTTCCACAGTGTGGAGGCCTGTCTGATGTGCAGGGGCAGATCGTTCCACAGTGTGGAGGCCTGTCTGATGTGCAGGGGCAGATCGTTCCACAGTGTGGGAGCCGCTACAGAGAAGCAACGGCCCCCTCTGAGCTTTGACTTGGTTCTGGGCACATTCAGGAGCAGTTGATCCGCTGACCTGACAGGGCGGTTGGGCGTGTAAGGGTGTAGCAGCTCAGAAAGATATGGTGGTGTCATGCCATTTAGGGATTTAAAAGTAAACAAAAGGATTTTGAAATGAATCCTAAAATGTATTGGCAGCCAGTGGAGCGAAGCCAAAATGGGGGAAATGTGGTCATATTTCCGTGTGCCAGTTAAAAGCCTTGCTGCGGAATTTTGCACCCGCTGCAGACGAGCGAGGGAGGACCCACTGACCCCCATGTAGAGAGAGTTACAGTAATCCAGCCGAGTGGTGACTAAGGCGTGGATTACTGTCTCAAACTGCTGTTTGGAGAGAAAAGGTTTTACTTTGGCTAGCTGCCTCAGGTGATAAAAGCTTGTTTTTACAACAGATTTAATCTGACTCTCAAGTTTTAGTTCACGGTCCATTTTAATGCCAAGGTTCGTAATGGTGGGCTTGGTGTACTGAGCCAGGGAACCCAGGTCTACAGAAGTGGTGCCAGTGGTGCTACCAAAAACCATTACTTCTGTTTTTCCTTCATTCAGTTTTAGGAATTTCATCAATGTTTGGGGTCAGGCTCTGAGCTGAGGAAATCCTCAGGATTGAGTGAAGGTGTGCGTGCAATATACCGGCGGGCCAGATCGAATAGTAATTAAAAATTATCCTGCGGGCCGAAATTAAATCCACCAAGGGCCTGATTAGGCCCCTTGAGTTTGACACATGTGCTCTACGCTGTCTTCATCTTTCAGCAGCATCTTCATTATTTAGATGTGTTTTAGAACATTTCTGGGCATGCCAAGGCTTATTAGATTGGGTAAATCCAATTTATCTCTGTTGATCCTGTTTGCTCGCTTCAATGGCTGCAGCACGTTGAGTTTGTTTTATCTTTGGGGGTTATGTTTTTCTTTTTCTATCATATAAAAATAGTTTTGTTATTCGTTCCAAACCGACCCCTACACACTTTCACAAGTGTTTAACTACCACGTGTTGGAAGTTAAACACTAACAACCTGCACTACATTGTTTATGTCCGCCATAAAACACTCTGTTTACAAATGGTTCATTGCAAACATAAATTAGTAGCCTAAACTGCACAAATTAAGAGATTACATACTGATGTTAACTTGAAGGTTACATCGTTTGTTTACTTAGGATCGTACACCGTGTCAAGTCTAGAGAACGGTAGACCTGTTCATTTGATTGTAGTTTTGTATATGTACGGAGACCATTGCAAAAACTAAGCAGCTCATAAACATCAGATTAAAACAAATTCACAAGAAAACAATTGTCACTAAACGTCAGTAAAGGTGGATTTAAATTATATTTTAAATGTATAGTTGTAAGTGTTACTACAGACGGAGTGCGAAGGGGTCGATTTGGAATAGGGCCAATGCCTAAGGGGAAGTAGTGTTATTCAGGACTACCGTCTTAATTTTTTAGTGATTTCGTCACAGCTTGTTTTTGGTACAGCATTGTTTATGAGACTGAAATGTCTGTTCCTGCCTGCACTTACAGCATCAGTAACGTCTGAATCTGAACATCTCCTTGTCTCCTTAGCCACCAGCCTCCTCTTTTTGTTCGTTATTTCGTTTTTCTAAAAGATTATCTATTGACTGCTTCATTTAAAGAACACTTTATATACTAAAGTATTACGTTTTAAGCCTTACGTACACATGCATCACATGCAGAAAAAAAGCATCTTGCTCTATTGTTGGAGTGGGAGACAACTAAACCCCCTCTCCGTTCCATATATATATTTCAAATATACGTAATAAAATAACTATGTATTCTATCATTTATTAGGATGCGGGTCATTTTCAGTGCTAACCACCTCCCCTGCCAGTATCCCATATATTCACCACGTAACTCCCACATCCCAGATCAGATCACTGCATAATATATGGATTTTATATTTATATTTATTGCACTGATGCTATATAACACATCTGACTCACACTATAGGCTCCAGCCTGTGCAGGAGGATGAGCAGCAGTACAGTATATAGACATTTATTTATTAGGATAAACAGATCTGAGACGGATAGATTACTGCCTGCATGTAGCTCATCACTGATGCAACATCTGAAACATCCCTTTGTTTTGCAGGTAGCAGCTTATTGTAGCTATTTTTTTGGGAGATGTCATAAAGGACAGAAACTGAATACTTTTGTTATGGATTCATCAACAGATTATGTTCACCTTTTACAGCTAGTCCAGACATGACTGTTTGAATCATGCTGATATTTAGCCAGTGCTATTTCTTCTTGCGGCTTGTGGCGAACTGGTCTTTCAAGAAAACTACACACATAACACTGTAGCTTCCTGGGAAAACTGCCGTCGGATAGTTGCGGTTAATCAGAAACAACAGTGAAAGGCATGGTAAAAAGCACAAGGAACGCCTACTCAAAGTGCCCCAAAGCAGTTTGATTTATTACAAGGTAAAATATATAATGATGTAACTATTCTAACTCATTTTAGGCCTCAACTGTATTCTGTGTCTCCACTGTGACATGTCTCCATGCTTTAATGTTCAAAAAGCTCTTTATTTTTCTCATACTGCCTGTGCTGCAGCACCTCTTTTCACCCTCTGTCTGAAACCAGAGCCCAGTCTGCTCTGATTGGTCAGCTGGCCGGCTCTGTTGTGATTGCTCAACCGATTAGAGATGTCCCGCCCCTTAGCACCTATCACGTACAATGTGTTAATAGAAGTGCGAGTGTTACATAGTGATGTCACTGTCTTACGGAAATAAACAAAAGAGTCCAAAGGAGGCGAGTTTTTTGGAGAGAAATGTTAGCCTTTGCAGACCATTTACATGCACTAAAACCTTTATAACAAACTACAGGAAAGGGACGACCCCAAAAAGGGCTCTTTCAAAAATGTAAGTCTCATTAGTTTTGAGAAGTAACAAGCCCCTTATGCATCCAACTGCATTGGCAGAAGCTATTAGTGATACTGCCTTTGTTAGCCTGTTTCGAGAGTGTAATCACAATATTCAGTATTCAGTATTCTATTCACAAAAACCTATATAACATACTACAGGAAAGTTAAACCCGAAAAGCATAAAAGGGCCTCTTTTAATAAACTATCCAGCATTATATTAGAATTTAAAGCTCCACTTTTAACATTTAATACCTCTCTATTACTCTACACTTGAAGTATTTCAGCTTTTAGTCTCACATACTCAAGAACTTAAATATCTTTCAACGTTAACATGTATTGTAACACTAATCCCTAAATTACTAGGAGCCATTATGAATTAGTTTGCTAAAGCTTACATGTTCAGAAGGAAATAATTATTAGCTGGATATCTATCTCAGTATCCTATTAGGCCCTAAACTGTCTCTGTCAAAAACATCTCCGTTATGTAGTTGTGTTTGACAACATTTCTGGGCCTGCCTTTGGGTTGGGCTCGGTCCAATTCACGTCTCTTGATCCTGTTTGTTTGCTGGCTCGATGGCTGCAGCACGCTGTGTTTTCACGCCAATTTACTCATTCATTTATCATAATGGACATTTCAAAGGAGAGCACACTGGCAGAAGAGAAACCATTATTTTAATTTAGCATGTTTTCCCTAATCTGTGATGACCTATCGTCATTTTACAATTGAATACTGAAAATGTGTTATGCATATTATTCCTCTTAGCAAGATCTCTGAACTTTACCATGTAGTAAACACATGCATTGAATTAACATGGCTCATATGGTGAAGTAATTATTTGTCTTTGTTCTTCAGGCCCTGTCCTTCATCGTCCTGCCTTTCATTCCTGCGTCCAACCTCTTCTTCCCTGTGGGCTTCGTGGTGGCCGAGAGGGTCCTCTATGTGCCCAGCATGGGCTTCTGTGTGCTCGTTGCTCATGGATTCAAGATCATCTCACATAAAGGGTGAGTGCATTTTTACAATTATGTAACCGAATGTAATAATCAGAAACAGAATCAAGTTTATTGCCAGGTACGTTTACACATACAAGGAATTTGCTTTGGTATCTGGTGGTGCGGACAAAAACAATCTAAAAAAATAAGTTGCAAAGTACCGTATTTTTCCGACTACAAGTCGCACCTGAGTATAAGTCGCTCTTGTCAAAAAACGTTGTTAAGAGAAAAAAAACATATACAAGTCGCTTCGGTGTATAACTCGCATTTAACCACTGAAGTCTTCATCCTCTGTGTCGCTGTGAAAGTCTCACTATCACCGAGCTAATAATAATAATCACTAATACCAATATATAGAGCTTTATGACCCCTCAAAGTGCTTTTACTAGTCAGCATTCACACATTCATACAGAGGCTGCCCTACAACGTGTTGTCTGCTCATTCACACATTCACATTGAGAAATGTGGGGTTAAGTATCCATCAAGGACACATCGACATGTTGACAGCAGGGACTTGGAATCGAAGCACCAACCATCCGAGTAAAAGACCAACTGATATAAAGAACACAGTGCACCCCTCTACCACTCACAAAATAATAAGGGCCAATTTAAAATGTTTGCAATTGAAAGTCTTTGATCAAAGCAAATCATTTGAAAGTCTTTGTATGTTATTTTGTAGGTACTTAAAGAAGATTTCCTGGTTGGTAATCGGGCTGCTTTTGGCCACACACGCAGTGAAAACGTTTAAGAGGAATTGGGACTGGGAGTCTGAGTACACTCTGTTCACTTCGGCCCTGAAGGTAAGACGGAAAGGTCAATGAATGCTAATGTTGGCCTGTTAAAAAGGCCCTTTAATAACTAGGTGATTAAAAGTTGTGTTCTAACAGATGAACCAAAACAAGTCTATTATCGTGTTTGTTGAATTACCTTCACTTTCAGGTCAACAAGAACAACGCCAAGCTTTGGAATAACGTTGGCCACGCTCTGGAAAACCAAAACAATTACGACACGGCTCTACGGTATTTTCTCCAGGCTACACGCGTCCAGCCAGGTAAGACAAATAAATCTGATATTCATAAATCATGATATTGTGTTGACATTGATGAGGGAAACGATGGTACGACACATCGGCCGATCTTGTTCGATTTGATTTATGAGGATGTTTTTCCCCGGTTATAAGAGATATTGTGAAATCTCTCTAATAGTGTTTTGTTTTCAGTGTAAAACCACAGTGTGCCTATAATGTTACATTTATCACCAGTTACACCATTCTGTGTTTACTCTCTGTTTATAACTTGTGCTGCCAATACTTTTTAAATAAATGAAAACCGGGTGATCACAGAGGAGCTCAACCAAAAACAGTTGCGAGGCAATAGCCCTGCGCTAATGTTGATTCAACTTTGGCTGTTTTATCAATGAGGTTTTCATGTTTTCGTTATGTTGGTTTTCATGCAAGTAGAGACATCTGTCAGTTACACTTAATGCGTAGTTGTAAAAATAAGATTGCTCAGTCAACTGGAACACGGGGAAGTTTACGTAAGTTAAAGATGACAGATTGTAACTGCCTGCATTTCTGCCTGCAGGGATGTGGTATTGCTACAGTAAGTGTTAAGGGGATTTCTTTCCCCCCTCTTTTAGTTTAGGATTTGATCCCAGCAAACTGAATATTGTGATTACACTCTCGAAACAGGCTAAGGAAGGCAGTATCACTAATAGCTTCTGACAATGCAGTTGGTGCATAAGGGGGTTGCTATTTCTCAAAACTAATGAGACTAAAACATTTTAAAGAGAGCCAGTTGTGCTTTTTGCGGCCGTCTCTTTCCTGTAGTGTGTTATAAACAGGGGTGCACATAACTTTTTTGCCCCGGTTCTCAAAGGAGCACCTGGAGATGTTGCTCGGTGCACATCCTTAAAATGAAATAAACTGGACCTTTTGAGGGGTACTTGACTTTATGAACGGGGGGGGGGGGAGGTGCGCTAGTGAGCACGCAGCAGGGTTACTGTGCGGAACGCATAAAGCAGACCCTTCACGCGATAGCGAGGGGTAGAGCGAGGGATCACAGATGCCGTGGTGCTCGCGGACGGATTAAAACAATTAAACCTAAATAGCTCGCGAATTATACTTTGGCGGCCGTTAATATACCTGGGCGGCCCGCCAAGTAAAGTCTATGTGTGGGAAACCCTGCTATCTTACCAGTTCTTATGCAACTCTTAAATATCTCTCTCTCTCTTCTCTCTTTTCTCTCTCTCTCTCTCTCTCTCTCTCTCTCTTCTCTTTTCTCTCTCTCTCTCTCTCTCTCTCTCTCAATGTTGGTGCGCAAATGCGCCTTTTTTCAAATTATCCGGTGCTCTTTTTTGGCGGGGGGTGTGCACCTGCGCACCAGTTATGTGCAGGCCTGGTTATAAAGGTTTTTGTGCATGTAAATGGTCTGCAAAGACTAAAATCCCTGTGTTCCCTCCATAGGGAGTTTCTCTCCAAAACCCTCGCCTCCATTGGACTCTTTTGTTTACTTCCGTAACACAGTGACATCACTATATAGCACTCGCACTTCTATTGGCTAGCGCTCCAACACATTGTACGTGATAGGCTAAAGGGCGGGACATCTCTAAGCGTTTGACCAATCACAACAGAGCCGGCCAGCTAACCAATCAGAGCAGACTGGGCTCTGGTTTCAGAGAGAGGGTGAAAAGAGGTGCTGCAGCACAGGCAGTATGAGAAACATAAAGAGCTTTTTGAACATCAAAGCATGGAGACATGTCCCAGTAGAGGCACTACATACATATATGACCCTGAAAATGAGCAGAATATGACTCCTTTAAGTCTTGGTTACGGGAAATATAAGTATTCAATGTTACAAATTAGAGTTTCTTGCCAAAACATGCAATGGAAGGTCTGACAATGCATAAACATAGAGTTTAACCGTCTATAAAATATGTAAAATACAGTTCCTGTTGAACACCAGTTCAGCCAGAGCCATTTAAAAACCTAGAGTGGAGGTTTAGGGAGAGTCTGTCTTTTGTTCAGAGCCTGAATCTGATTTCCTCCGTAATTGCAAAAGGGCACTTGGATAACGTTCAGAGAAAGTGAAGATGGCATAAGTAAGACTGTGAGCAATCAAAAAGAACCTTGAGAAGAAACAGTATTTATAAAATAAATCTTTACAGTCTATAGTGCTGCTGCAGCTTACTGGCAATGACCCTTTGCTGAGTGTAAACAATGGACTATAGAAAAAAACAATCAAGAAACAATCATATAACATTGTACAGGACGTGTAATGTCCTATATGTGATGGTAATCCACATTGAGCATTTCTTAACAGACAGACAATGCTGTGTTTTAAATCCCACTGAATATTGAAAATGAGATAAATTCATTAAGAAAAAAATCCACAGAATCAAGGAAGCACTCTTTTGGACTTTGGCAAGCTTTAGCAGTTTCTTGCAATACTATAAAGTAAAAAAATTACTGAATGGATAAATCATTTCCAAGAACACTGTCTCATTTTTGATTTATGGAAAAGCGATTAAAGAAGCGTTGACACCTGAGCTGAAATCATATCAGAGATGGATCGGTTCCAACAGTGGGTGGGTGTAACCTGGAAAACACTCTGTCTGAAGAATAAATATTGCTACATTACCTCTTTCTCAATTTGGTTTTTACGACCCTTCATAAAATAAATAGATGCAAGCTTCTTCTTGGAAAAAACCCAAGTGAGGAAAACATGGTGCAACTAAAGAGACTTGGGATGTAGCTAGAGGGTGAAATGAGGTGCTAAACAGGCAGTATGAGAAAAATCAATCAATTTTTGTCTTTAATTTTTGTAAAGCACTTTGAATTGCCTTGTGTTGAAAGGTGCTATATAAATAAACTTGCCTTGCTTTGAGGCACAAAATACAAATATGAACCGTAAAATTAGCACAACAAGACCTCTTTAAGCGTGACTGTTTTGCTCTGTTCTCTGCTTTCTGATGCTCAATTCAATGTTTCTGCAGATGACATTGGGGCTCACATGAATGTTGGAAGAACCTACAAGAACCTGAACAAGTCCAGAGAGGCAGAAGATGCGTACTTGGTTGCCAAATCCCTCATGCCACAGGTATCCTTGCACAATAATATCCTGCATTATATTTGTTACTGGAAATGTGTATTTCCACATGTATATTTTCCTCATGTATATATATTTTTACTTTTACTATTTAGTGCTATTTTATTTATTTTTCAGAAATATTTTGGACTGTTTACTTCTAGTGTCTTAATTTATCTTGTACATTGCCTTGTTTTTTAAGCTGCTACAACGCAAACATTTCCCAAATTGACACATGTTAAAAAGCTCTTCATTCACCACTCAGGCTTTTCCATACCTCCTTGGATCCATCATTCATATATTTTCTCTCCATTCTCAGGTTATTCCAGGTAAGAAGTACGCGACTCGTGTGGCCCCTAACCATCTCAACGTTTACATAAACCTTGCTAACCTGATACGGGCAAACGAATCGAGGTTGGAAGAGGCCGACCAGCTCTACCGACAGGCCATCAGCATGAGGCCAGACTTCAAACAAGCCTACATCAGCAGGCAAGAGTTTTCACTTTGCTCCTATCAGATGTCAGTCTTTGAGCATGAATTAACATCCGTTATTCTTTCCACGGGGAACAGGGATTCAATACCTTAAATGTTGACATTGACATGCATCACCATTCATACTCAAAACGTTCCCTTTCAGGTTTGTTTGAATTGGCCTCCATCACTGAACTGAGAGTTGATAGCTTATGTAGCATTTGTACCTAAATCGGGTAATTTGTAAGTTTCTGTTGGCTGTTATGTCCTAGTTTGACTAAAGTAATAATGTTCATCTTGATCAAAATGACTCCAAGATTAGATTTATCGGGCGAGGAACCATATTTGGTAACTTGCGCACACACCAAACATGGCGTCCCGCCCGCGAATCAGTGAGGTCGACAAGCATGTGGTTTTCTCCCAGCCAAACAGCGAAGATCACTCTACGCCACAGAGCGCGCCATTGGGGAATTTGACCAATCAGCAGAGGCTGAAACGGGTTAGGGTTAACCTAATAGTGCCCTATAAAGGGTTAAAATGTACCTATTGTAGTTGAGCTTGAAACATGTTCAGTCACTACTTGTGTCTACGTGTTATTTCACAGTTCAGTTTTTATGTTTAATTTAAATAACACACACATCACATAAATGTAGTCTTTTTTATTTCTGATTGTTTTTGTAACAATATCCAAATGGACACCCACATACAGCAAAATGGGGACAAATATACATTGAATATTTCCCTGTGAATTGTCCATTATGTAAAGTATAGAATTCCCACACTGTTTTGATTCCTTTTCGTGTGCTGTGAATTTATTGTCTTTTCTTTCATCTCAGAGGGGAGCTTCTTTTGAAGATGAACAAGCTGAGCGAAGCGCGGGACGCCTACCTCCGAGCCTTGGAGCTGGATCGCACCAACGCTGACCTGTGGTACAACCTGGCCATCGTCAACATCGAGATGAAAGACCCATCGGAAGCTCTGAAGAACTTCAATCACGCACTCGAGCTGAACCCACGCCACAAACTGGCACTCTTCAACTCAGCACTTCTGATGCAAGAGTCTGGTGAGTGTTGTCTGTTGTGATTCATTAGTTTGGATCTTGTCCAGTTTCCGGATGGAGGCAAAGAACTTGGTAATGTCAAGCACTGCCTGCACGGAGTTAACGCCATGAGACTCGTGGGATTGTCTTCTCTGCACGACTTCACTATCTCTTAGGGTTGCACAATTCATTGAAAATGTATTTGAAATGGAAAGATGGACAAGTGCAACATCAGAATTGCAAAAAGCACAATATTTGTTAAAGGCTAAATAGGTGTTTCAAGTTTCAAGGCTTTTATTGTCATGTGTACATAGCTACAGTGTAGTTATGACAATGAACATCTTGGGTCACAGGCTCCTCCAACAGTGCAACACAATACACAGATAAAATAGTACAAGTAAATAAAATAAAATCGAATATAATAGAAACAGAATATGATAGAAACTGTGCAGAATAGTCTATATACAGTAATTGAGTATGGTGGAGCTTTAAAGAACACAATTGTTTGGAACAGATATTCCTCAAAACATCAGATAATAGTCATTTAATATGTTTTTTAACTACAATTATGACTACTTTGCAAATTGCAGTATCACTAAAAATTATTAAAATATGTTGTTTTTTTTACAAATTGTGCAGCCCTTCTGGCTTGAAGAGGCTTTAATTGGATGATATTTTTAAATGAGAATAAAAAAGACAATCCATTGGCACTGTGCTAGCCATCTAGTCGCAGAAAAATCAGATTTTTGCAGAAATTACCTAATGTGAAAATATGTTATACCAAATGAGGACATGGATTGGTATTTATCGATACGGAGAAGTAAAAAAATTGATAAATTTGGCACCACAGCTGCGTAAAACAAAGGATATAAACCCAAATAATTCCTGCAACAACAATAGAGCATGGGAACAGTAATCATATAGTTCCATTGTAATGTTCCAAGCCCTCTAGGAAAAGTTAGTACCACTTTGTAGCTGATAATAAAAAGTTAGAATAAAACCATGCAGACCACTGATTACATTTACAAAATTAGCCATAAAGACACACATTCAGAACAACAAGAACATCTCAATATATTCACTCCAAACACTTAACATGCAATTTTAAATAGCAAAGATACTATTAAAACTCATTTCAAATTAACTTAACCCAGCCGGCAAAACCACTTCATACAACTTCCTAACAATTGATGCAGTGCAGACCTTTCTCTGTTTGGTTGAAAACTAAAATCTGTGACCTTGAACCAAAAGTACGTTGAGTTGAGTAAAGCCGTACCGTGACGAGATAACGTCTCTAAGGTTAAAGACATCTTTCAACACATCTGGTATGATCAAACAAAGAAAACCTGATTTCACCTTGAGGGTGTAACCAGGTTCTGAAGAAGTGGCTTTTCTGTGGCAAAGCTTGAGTTCCTGGCCAAGTTTCTATCAAGTCATGCATCGTTGACGTTGTTACAAAAGGAAATTATGAAATTCCAAATGTATTTTTATATTGAGTTCCTTTGCTCGCCTTAGCGTGACTGTGTGAATCCGTCGACCTCTGATAGGAATTCAGAGCAGGTGTCAATGTTATATCATCGCCTTTCCATCAATGAAATGAAAATTATAGTGGCTGAGGTGGTATTTAACAGGAACTGTATTTAACAATCCTTTTGACATGTTTTATTGACAGTTTAATTAGGTGTTTATGCATCGTCAGACATTCTCTTGCATATTTTGGCACAAACTCTCTCGTTTGTAAGATTGTTAACTTTTATTACCCGTAACCAAGACTTAAAGAGGACATGTGCTAATTTTCAAGTTCATGTTAGTATGTAGTGTCTCTACTGGGACATGTCTCCATGCTTTAATGTTCAGAAAGCTCTTTATTTGTCTCATACTGCCTGTGCTGCAGCACCTCTTTTCACCCTCTGTCTGAAACCAGAGCCCAGTCTGCTCTGATTGGTTAGCTGGCCGGCTCTGTTATGATTAGTCAACCGCTTAGAGATGTCAAGAACAATGTGTTTGAGTGCTAGCCAATAGAAGAGCTACACAGTGATGTCATTATGTCACGGAAGAAAACAAAGGAGTCCAATGGAGGCGTTTCAGGCAGGGGGGGAGTGTGTGGGAGAGATGCTCCCTCTGGAAGGAACTTTGGGTATTTTAGCCTTTGCAGACCATTTACATGCACAGAAACCTATATAACACACTGCCTTTTAAAATTCTGTAGACTTGTAGTTGACTAGCGGATTACCTAGTTAATTAACAGAGGTGGGAAGTAGTGGAGTACAAATACTTTGTTACTGTACTTAAGTACATTTTTCTGCTATCAGTACTTTACTCCACTACTTATTTTTCTGATGACTTTTTACTTTGACTTCTTACATTTTGAACCCAAATCCCTGTACTTTCTACTTCTTACATTTTCCAAACAGGCTGGTTCCTTTAGTTTGAATGTGTGTTTGGTGGCGTGATCATTATTATTTAGAGTCATTGCGTGCCTATTGATTTGAACACGATCCGTGTATCCATCATTTCCTGGTCTTCTCTAAAGAAGAGGGACCAATGAAAACGTTGTCATGTTGCCGTTGTTCAGCATGGAAACATTCATTAGCTAACAATGACATTATTGTTCTATTAATATAAAGGGAGGTCAGTTACTCTTTAAAACAGCTGCTAGTTATGGGTACTTTTTACTTAAGTACATTTCAAAGCCCATACTTCTTTACTTTTACTTGAGTAAAGAAGTTAAGTCAGTACTTCTACTTTTACCAGAGTATTTTAAACACGAGTATCTGTACTTCTACTTGAGTAAAGGATGTGTGTACTTTTGCCGTCTCTGTTAATGAATGCCACCTTATCATTATGTCTCTGCTTTTTGTGGCAGGTGAGCCAAAGTTCTGGCCTGAGGCGAACCGTCGCTTCCTGATCTACGTGGAAGAAGAGCCCGAAGACGCCAACGGCTACTTCAACCTCGGCATGCTGGCCATGGACGCCAACGAAAACGTGGCAGCTGAGCGGTGGATGAAGAGAGCGATTGGTTTGCAGGCCGGCTTCCGCAGCGCCCTATTTAACCTGGCGTTGCTTTACTCTCAGTCCAAACGAGAGATAGACGCGCTGCCAGCGTTGGACGAGCTGCTGCGCCACCACCCTGAACACATCAAGGGTCTCATCCTGAAGGGGGACATCCTCATGAACCACAAGAAGGACACAAATGGCGCCAAAGCCTGCTTCGAGAGAATTCTAAGCGTGGATCCCACCAACGTGCAAGGCAAACACAACTTGTGTGTCGTGTACTTCGAGGAGCGAGACCTCCCGCGTGCCGAACGCTGCCTGGAGGAAACGCTCGCTCTGGCACCGAACGAGGAGTATGTGAAACGCCACTTGAGTATTGTTCGCAGTAAGATGGCCGCCATGAGCTCCGCAGGGCAGCCACTTACAGCAGGGGGAGAAACCACGTCTGCTCAGGAGGAAAAGCCCCTTAAGGGAGTTGAGACAGGGAGGAGGAAGTGTCTGAGGGTGAGGAGGAAGGGAGGGGTGCTGATGCTGTAGGGAAGGGGGCTGGGAATGAGAAGAATGTGCGGAAATCCTCGACAGAACGCCTCGGAGGTGTAGGCGTCGACCAATCAGAGTCTCTGGACAGTAGCCAGTCTGACAAGCGGACAAGCGGTAAGTCCACTAAAGAGATTTCAGATATAGAGGAAAAACGAGCAGCCGCCTTGAAGAGACTGGAGGAGATTGAGCGCATATTAAGTGGTGATTGACACGGTTGTAATTTATAGTTGGGACTACTTTTTATAGAGCTCCTTTGAGGCTCCGGGATACGACTGCATTTCCCACTCCTATTGTCATGTTATTCCCTTTTTGATTTGCTTACTCATTTGCAGGCTGCTCCGCATGTTTGATTTGACACTAATCATGTAAAGAAGGGAAATCTGCACAAAAATCTTATGTAACAATAAGCACAATTTGGGATCATCTATTTAAAAGCAGACGTAGATGCTAATGTGTGTGCTTCATCTTAATGTGATTCCACATATCCTAGATCTGCCGTAGTTATAAATATGAGTTTTTTTTCTCCGTGTAGTCATTGTTTATCACTGGATTTTTCTTTTTGTTAAGATGTGACTCACTCCTATGAGTTATTGTTTTTAAAAACAGAATGATTGTATCACGAACAATTAGAGGAAATGACGCGTTGCCAGATTTCCTCGTGGCAGGATGATAACTGTGCCTCAGAATAACACTGCATCAACACCCAGAGTATTTTCTCTTGCACAAAACTAATCTGCATTGATCTTGCGCTTCCTGCCACTACATCATCAATCCTCACAGCTGCCTTTCCACTCAATGTAATAGTGATGGCAACTAAAAGACTATTATCTCACTCCCTTTGTCACATTAGCCCTCTCATCTCCACAGCTGTCCGCCATATTTGAGACATGACAGCCACAGTAAATATTAAGGTGTTTTCTGCTCTTCTACCCCACACACACATCATTTTTGTAGACTGATTTTATGTGACGGTCAACAATTACACACGCTCATCCTCAGCATCAGGCCTCATCATGTGTTCCTCATTTTCAAGTTCCTTCCACTTTACAGAAGGAATTTTTACAGCACATTTGCAGAAAACAGATCTTCACATTCATCCCGCTCCACAGCAGTCACTTTTTCTATTTTTTTTCAAGAAGATAACATTGGGTTGTTCCACATTTGAGTGTTTTTAGTAGCGTTAGTATTCACTTCCTCCAGCATTCATTCTTGTGATCACACTAAATCAAAATTACTCTGCGTTAGGAGAGCTGGAATGAATCGATTTTGGGTAAGAATCCAGAGGCTTGTCTTTGAAGATACTGCAGTTCACATATTCCTATAATCGATTATTAAAAGGGTTTTGTTTCTAAGAACAAGTGACAGTAAGTGTTTCCGACAGAATTAGATTATATGTGTGGCCGTTACCTCTGCCATCATTTTTGACGGAAATAGTTACTCTTGAAGTCACGGGAAAATTAAGAAAACGTATAGAGTCGAATATGTCCAAGTTAAGCATAAACATACTGCATGTTGGCCATTGTCTGTTGATACTATCTGGATTAGTTGATACAACTTTTTCAAATGTCAAAGCTCCATAATCTTCAACAGGTAACTCTGCTTTCATCCCATCATTTTTCACATTTGTATCATTGCACAGCAGACTGAAGTTATGAACATACTGAAGAGGATTCATGCTACATGTGACATTTCTTTGAGATCTGAACAAAAGTGAATATCTTTTTGGAGTTCTGAGAAAAATGCACTTTTGTCAGCTCTCAAAATAATGTCACATGTGGCCCTAATCCTCTACCGTACGAACCGAATCAATATTTTTTGTTTTGAATCATGAAATACCCAAAGATTGACATCCATCGACAGCTACTCGTGTCATTTAAGGCTGCTCCAGGCGATGACGCATCATAAATCATAAATCTCTCCTGCTCTTGTTTCCGAAAGATAAAACCGAGTACCAGATGATTTATAAAGCCACATCGTAAACACTTCTGTTACTGCACAACAGCGTATGAACTCAAGTCGTGAGCACACTTGTGGTTGTGAGGAAAAGTCAACAAAGTTGATTGATCACGCTCGGAACAAAGCGATTGAATTCAGTCTTCCTCTCGAGCTCCTATAACGTTCCTGTTTTTGCGTCACAGTACAATTAAAGTGTGACGCCCCTCTGCTCAGTGCAATTCTCCATGTGTAAAGGAAAGTAGTGTACGTTAGCAGTACAGCGGTGGTACTAAGGAGCCTTGCTATGCATTGACCTTTCAACCCTGATTTATATATACAGTGTACTTGTATCCAGTGTTATTTATATTGATTATGTTCTCTTTGTTAACCACTTGCTTTGAATGTACGGTGCATTATTCTTTTTAAATGTCACTAATAAACCATATATGTTTTTCACTTTGAAACAACAGAGCCATGTCAGTGTTAAACATGTGTGTAATATCCAATCAAATGTGGTACAGCTTTGGACGAGGAAACATGCAGTTTGTACCTTTATTTTCCTCATTTCGCTGAGTGGCTGATTTTTGTACTATTTCTTTTTATGCAATAACCCTTGGTGGTGGTGGTGGTGGTGGGGGGAGGGGGGGGTCTAGGTTATTAAATAAAGTGAGATTACAACTCATTGTTCTGCTGTCTGTTTGCTGTTAATATGCCTGCAGGGTTCCTGTTGGTCTGCTGCAGAGATTTATAAGATGAGGGAGGAACACGTATCATTTACTCTAGGGCATTTCTTACCGCACGCACGTTGCACCATCCCGAGCAGGAAGTAGACCCCCGGTGCCAATCCAATTTGAAATCCCAAATTGAGTTCTAAACTGAAAAAAAGTATGCTGTTCTTAGTCTCTCTGACCAATTACCTTTTGAATGTAATGCAATTTACAAATACACGGCATCTAATGCATCTGTCCCTCGGCATGATTTCACTTCCTGCTTTTTGAACACGAAAACTGATCTGTTAACATTTGAGAAAGCTTGAGAAAGTATAGTATTGTTTAAAATAAAATAGTTCAGGTGATATCAATTGTAAAAAAGGAAAGAAAACACATTTTCTCAGGTAGCTTCATTTCATTTCATTTTATTTGTTCCGTTCATGGTATGCAAAACTTAATGTATAATAATTGTTAACAAATCATGTCTCTATTAACACACCATTGAGCAGGGAGAAGAAAATCATCTTATATGACCTGCCCCTTTCTAAAAAAAAATAGAAATAGATGGTCTCCCCTTCATATTTCTTTTTCACAGCCAAACTTATTCACAGCCAAACATAACAGTATCTTAGGATAATAAGAGAAACACAAAAAATACTTATTTCCCACTTGACAGTTAACGGAAAGAAACAAAACAAAAAATCCAGCTATTCAGGTGAGATGTTATTTGGCCAAGTTTGGAGATTTCTGCTTCCACTCCAACTGTTAAAAGGTGAATTTAGTAAGCTAGGTTTTGTTTTCAATAAAGTCAATAAAATGTCATGAACAAGTTTTTGAAGGCTCCCCGTGTGTTATCAGAGTATAGTGCTTTCACACCTGTAGTTTGGTTCATTGGATCCAGACCAAAGTGATATTTTGTTTTATAAATTGTTGTGTTCTGGTCTGCTTCCTTATCAAAAGAAATGTTTTCAAACAGAGTACACATGAAGTTTAACAAACAGGTAACTGAAGTAAACACTGACTCAAACATAATTATTTCTGTGTCATGGAAGTAAACAAAGGAGTTCAATTGAGGCGTTTCAGGCAGGCGTGTTTGGAGAGAAACAGTGATTGTAGCCTTTTCAGACACAAACATAGAACACACTACAGAAGAGGGAAAACCCCAAAAAGCATAATAGGGCCTCTTTAAAGTCTCTTTCCCTTTAAAAGGATCCTCCAGTGTTTGTGCAGCCTTTGCCCGAGTAACCTGAATGAAATCTGTACAGCATCTGTATATCATTTTAACAGATTGGACTGATATATTATCGTGACATGCTGAATGTCTTTTCACAGCTGTCCTCCGAGCATAGATGTCTACTAAAAGCAGGAAACTCTCAGCCTTTGCTGAAATGGAAGTGCAAATTAATCAAGGTAAATATCTTAAACAGTTGGCAGCTTGTTGTAATGATGTTGTATGAGAGCTGGAATAAAAAAAGATGGGATTTGAAGGTGTGTGGTGCAGTGGGTTGTGCGTTGGTGTTGGGATCAAGGGAGCACAGGTTCAAACCCAACTGCAGTCAGCATGTCGTTGTGTCCCTGAGACACTTCACCCCAAATGGCTCCTGTGGGGATTGCCCACAGTATTGAGTATGTAAGTCGCTTTGGATAAAAGCGTCTAACATGTGACATGTCATGAATCAATATCTCAACACAACCCATCAGTTAAAAATGTTTTGTTTGGCATAAAAAACAAAACTGTGTGTGAATCACGGCGTATTACCGTTGGATCGCTGCCACTCACCTTTAATGAGAAAGTAGAGTCACACACACACAGCACCATCATGTTGCCAAATACACGGATGTTAAAAGTTGAAAGGCTGACAATGATGCATGCTCAGCCCTCATTTGTGCGTACACTCGAAGCTAGCTATGAGGACTGGGGCCCTAACTTTGTTTTGTATTAATGGCTTTTTAAATGTCCTATTTTGCAAGATGCTGCTCGACTCTTATTCGCTTGTTGTTCCGTTCAGCTGTTCCTGTTCTACTTGTATAATGCTGTGTGGTTTATTTGTTGTTTTGATGGCCTATTTAAAATAAGGGTGAACAGACAACATTTGAAAATTACACTGGCACATTTACAGTGTTGATCAATGTTAGTTGTCCCTGAAATGTAAAGAGATCTGCATTAGTGCATCATAGAGCAATCGTAATGTACATCATTAAGCCTAAGAAACGGGTGTAAATGATTCTGTGTGTGAGCCCCACATGTCATCCACTGCTATTGAATCAACACCATCCTCTTTTTTCATATTCGATTATGGTGCTTAATTTTTATTTATCTATACATCTCATTTCATTCACTAATATCTCATCATTTACTGTAACTTTAACACACAATCCTCATGTTTATATATGTACTTAGATGTATATGTTGAACATGTCTTATGTCATCAGTGTCCGGCAGTGGCTCGGTCAGTAGGGGCTTGGACTGTGAGCCGTAGGGTCGCCGGTTCAAGTCCGCAACCAGACCTAAATATGGAGTGTGGACTGCTACTTGGAGAGGTCCCAGTTCACCTCCTGCCCTGCCGTGGTGCCCTTGAGCAAGGCACCGGACATCCCCCTTCCCCCCCCACTCCCATTGCTCCCCGGGCGCTGTACAATAGCTGCCCACTGCTCCTAGTACTAGACTCCTGGTACTAGGATGGGTTAAAAGCAGAGAACACATGTCACTGTGTGTGCTCTGTTATATCTTACAAGTTATTGTCAATTTGTCTTAGCATTGTCTCTCTATCTTACTAATGACTTTATTATACTTTTATCTTTTCTTTAGATGTGTGACTAGCTCTTTTACATTCAGCAAGTGCTGTTATCGCTGAGCTGACCCTTTGCCCTCGGCAATAAACAGACATCTTTCATAATAAAACAGATATATGTCTCGGGGTTAATGAATCGGTGAGTAAAATTAGACCCTGTCCCTGTATGACCGTGGACTTTAATGCAGTAGGGCTGCTTGATATACAATATGATGTCCAATATAGACTAGTGCAATATTCAAATAGCAGGAAGCACAATATTTGTTAAATACCATTTGAAATGAAGTATTGTGGAGCTGTGGAGATATCCCATCCTACAAATCGTATTCCACAGACTTAATAATATATCTTAGTTTGGCCCAGGTCCTCTAAAAGAAGCCATGTCATGATTTGAGTTTAGTTTATTTGTTTATAGTGTCGTTGACAGTCCCCATTGATCAACTGTCACACAAAACAGTAAATGGGGCAGCTTTAGCCAACATTGCAAATCTCCAGCTGTTGTCCCCGGCCAGATGATAATAGACACCCTTTGTGGGGGTTTCCTTTTCTTGTAGTGTGGTATATACTTGTACAGTATGTGCATGTAAATGGCCTGCATAGACAGTATGAGAAAAATAAAGAACTTTTTGAACATTAAAGCATGTATCGGAAGCAAAATAATACAAATATGAAAATGAGCATAAAAAGTCCCGTTGAAATATAAAACATCATACAATAAATATATAATTAAATCAAGATGATAAGATCTATATTTAATTTGTTATTTCTGCCAGATGGTGCAGCCGTACAGAGAAGTTGGCGGGTGTTTATCACGTGTCAGGACAGAGAGACGAAGTCCATCATCATATTAATTACTTTTTAGCAGAGGGAGTGAAGCATCACAGGAAATCAAAGGCTGAACTCGCCCTGTGAGCCGAAGCCACATCTGTCATGTTGACTGCAGTACAGTTAAACAGACAGCTTTAGTTTAGGGTCACAATGTTCCTTTCATGCAGCGTGATGTGCTGCTGTTGGCCTGGCGATCTGCTGCAGGGCTTTTTGCGTCACACATCTCTGCGCTCATCATCTGAGGCTTTTTTTAAATATGGAGTATGTCCAATATAGCATTGGATGTGAGGCACATGAGCAGGTTATTACCTTCCAATTAAAACAGATGAAATACTATCTTGTTTGTCTGTGATGAAAGTGAGTGCTGAATCCCAAGCCTATTCTAGAAAGCAACAATGAAAGTTATTAGCTTTTTGGCAAAGTCCTTCCTAAAGGGTGCGTTCTTTAATAGTTGCTCCGAGCGTTGGTGTGAACACTGGCATCAGATGGACCGTTTGTGAAATCGAGGCGCCGTTGGAAAGCAGTGTTTGGTTATTTTGATTAGCTCCATTCTTACAGTGGTAGAGCGCCCAAAAGTGTCAAAGGTTGTGACAGTATATTTAAAGGTCACCTATTATGCTAAATCCACTTTCATGTCTCTTCTACATCAACATGTGTCCCCTCTGTGGAAAGAGATTCTGAAAGTTTCAGGAAAAAAGATTCTCTCTCTTTTTGTCCTGATCCATTTATATAAAAACCTGTCTGAAAATGAGCTGATCAGATTTTGGACACTTTATGATGTCATAACGATGTTTTGACTTGTGTAACCATTAGCCAATCAGCAACCAAGGTAACCCCCCCACCTTATCACCTGAATCTCCTCCTAGAGCACCACTGTGTTCTTTTTAACCAAATATCTCTCAGAGGAGCGTGGGGAGGGGCTCCTTATTTTCATCTAAAGTAACAGACAGAGAATCAGCACTTTGGAAACAGGGCTGAAACAGAGGGGATTATGGGATGCTGCAATGATCTGTTTGGTGTTTCAGCCAATCACTTCAGAGACATGTTTGTATATATCTGAGACCTATAATATATTGATGAAAAGCAGTATAATAGGGGACCTTTAATAAAACCTTTAGCTAGCTAGGTTACATTTTCTCTATTAGCTTCTCTAAGCCTTACTTTTTTTAATTTATATTTATAAATAAGTGCTGACTTTGAGACGAGGGAACCGGAAGGGCTGAAATCTGATTAATTTCAGAGTCATTTTATCAATATCGTGTAATTAATAATAAACAATTGTTACATTAGCAGGAATGTAGAACTCCATGGATGTAAAAGCAATGCTCTTTTTATGTAAATCTGCAACAAGTGCAATAAAGAGAAATCTGATGCTCTAATCTATACATTGTTGTGAGAAAACAGCAGGATGTCAGTGTTGCATCACCATTGTTCACACAGGTCACACACCTCCAGACACCTTTCCCCTTGAAAGAAATTCCAGGGAAAGCAACTCCTGCAGGGTGGTGCGTGCAATCTGGCATCTGATCTCTTTTTGCTTCACATGGAGCTGATTACAGACAGATATGGACATGAGTGGCTTCAAGGGAAGAGAGGCGAACACGTGTCTTAACGAACGATGAATCCTCAAACTGACACATTTAGCCAGTGGCACTAAGCTCTCGGAAATAAGCGTAGAAGATAGCATTTAGTGAGTAACAATGGGTTTGCATATTATTTCAGGGTTTTAATAACTAAGCGGGTGGTATTTCTTTAAGATCTTCAACAGATTGCTTTTAGCTATGTGCCTGTCAAATGTTGAGCTTCTAACAGGGCAGCAATTAGAGGCCTCGGTTCTTTCTGACGTCTCTGCTTTGCCTGCAGGTTTTCTGATTCTGACACAAGTTGTCTCTAGCTTCTGGGAAAACAAGCACACAGGAGCAAAAATCTCTTACATCTTTTTTCTGTTTATTTTTGCATTGCATTTGATTTTGAAATAATCCATCCAATAATCAGGTTGCATTACTTTTATAATTTAATATGCAGATTAGGTAACTGATTACATTTTTTTACGGGTAACTAGTAATTGTTACGGTATAAATTTTTTAAGTAACTCTCACATACCTGGTCTACATGAAGCATTTATTTACCCACGATTACCCCAATTTTACAGCAAATACAACAGCACAGTTTGTGCAGAATATCAGTATGAGAAAAAGACACCCTCTGTCCTTAGACCCTCACATCGTACAAGGAAAAACTTCCAGAGAAAAAACCCACAGTTTAAAGGGGAAAATGGGAGAAACCTCAGGGAGAGCAACAGAGGAGGGATCCCTCTCCCAGGACGGACAGACATGCAATAGATGCCGTGTGTAAATCGAAGAGATAATACATTTTACAGCGTAGGTAGACCGAATGTTTGGAAATGCATGTTTCTATAATAAGAAGATGAATCCACGAAGATGTCAAAAACAATCCTGTGGGAGCCATCAGGGAAGCAGCATGACGAGAGTCAGGCAGGACCGCAGAGACAGGCCCAGCCACGACCCGAAGTCCACGACTTAATCCAGGGCACATGACCACAGCAGCAGGATCAGCAGCAGGATCAGCCTCGGCTCCGGATCCCGGCGTAGATATAGACACAAAACACGAAAATTTGGGGGAAGCTGGGTTAATCGGAACATGAGAATACACAAACACAGACAGATAGAAGGAAGAACAAGCACTCCCTTAGGATAGGTTGAGGGAAAAGGGTAGCAAGTAAGAGAATAAGAAACAGAGGTGGAGAGGCACACGCAGGGAGCAAGGTCCCCACTGGAGCCTTAGTTGGAATTGATGAGAGGTAAGGAGGTAAGCTGTGAATACGGTCATAACACTCCCCGGCCTGAATAAGCCACTCTGCAAACCTGTTTCCCTCTCAGTCAGTCATGTCTTTAATGTCCTCTCCATTTACTTCAATCCAGAATTACTTTAAAATTAATCCATGGTCAAGTTGTACATTTGTGAGTTTATATTCCCACACACACACACACAACAAACACACACACACACACACACACACACACACACACACACACACACACACAAACACACAAGTAAAGATTTTAATTCACTAGCTGGTGGTACAATTCCCATTTTTCTATTGTTCAAAGTTCTTTTTCCTACTGTAAGAATACATCTGAGTTACTGTGATTGAGAAAAAAAAAGAAGTCAAAGAAGGGAAATTGGCTTGTATCCATTATGGGTGAATGGACAAAAAAAAAGCCTCGTTGGGATAACAAATCTCCTTTTGATTAATGTTGTGGCCAGACAGCTGGAAGCACGTTAAACAAAGTCTCAGACATTCAACAGTGACAGATCACGAGTATCACGTCATGAGTACAGACCATAATAGGACTCAAGTCATCCGAGCATCGTCAAACCCGACTCCATTAATCTATATTTCAACAAACTTTACTCCGTCCTCACTGCAGAAATGCCACAGAAATGAAGACGGATTAAATTACACGATGTACAGTAAGACAAATGATGGCGTGATGACTAGTTCAGGGGTCGATGGATTTGTGTAAATTGAGATAAATGGTCCTCTCAAGAACATAGAGCATGTGACTGGGATAATAATATGTCTGTGGTTGGTATGGTATTGTGTTCAAAGTCTTTGACAGATGTTTTAAAGAAAGAACAGTCTTTGATCTTTCAAAAGACAAAACATATCAATCAAGAAAAAAACATTTAATCAAATTGAAAGGAAGAAAAGGAATGTGCCGAGAACATTCAATGGAAATTTGCCATTTGTATTAAAGGTCCCCTATTTTACTGTTTTTCATCAATATATTATAGGTCTCAGATATATACAGAACATGTCTCTGAAGTGTTTGGCTCCAAACACCAAACAGATCATTGCAGCATCCCATAATCCCCTCTGTTTCAGCCCTGTTTCAAAAGTGCTGATTCTCTGTCTGTTACTTTAGATGAAAATAAGGAGCCCCTCCCCACGCCCCTCTGAGAGAGATTTGGTTAAAAAGAACACAATGGTGCTCTAGGAGGAGATTCAGATGATAAGGTGGGGGGGGGGGGTTACCTTGGTTGGTGATTGGCTAATGGTTACACAAGCCAAAAAAATCATTATGACATCATAAAGTGGCCAAAATCTGATCAGCTCATTTTCAGACAGGTTTTTATATAAATGGATCAGGACAAAAAGAGAGAGAATCTTTTTTCCTGAAACTTCCAGAATCTCTTTCCACAGAGGGGACACATGTTTATATAGAAAAGACAGAACAAGTGGATTTTGCATAATAGGTGACCTCTAAATGTTTTGTGTACAAGCGGGGAACTCTGCATTTGGAAGTCAAAGGCACTAAACGATCCCAGTCGCTCCCTCAGTTAAATATTTGTAAATTGAATTTTGCATGGGTCATTTGCCTGGACTGAATCATGCCTGACCTCCAGGGGTCCTTGCAGGTTGAAGGATCAAACTTAAAGTAAGTGGCAGGGTGTCTGTTGGAGGTATGTGGTCCAGTCACCCAGCAACCATCACACAGAGAAATGTGCTTCTTTAGTGAAAGGCCGCTGTTGTTGCGCCTGTTTATTTACTCGGCCTGGAACCTTTGACCCCATTACATTTGCAGCTCATTGATGAAGCCCGGGGGCAAACAAGGCAGATAACCTCACTTTGGGACGGCAGACAACACATCATTCAAGATTCAGAGGAGCCCGCCGGCCAGAAGCACTTTGAAGTTTGCGAGCTATCACGACTTCTCCCCACTGGGTGCTCAGCTCCGTCCGACCCCAGGTGGTAGACTTCACACCGCAGCGCAAAGACAAAGATCTCTGAGCATGCTGAGCGAGGCGGGCGGTGCTCACCAAAGACAGAGTTCTGGTTTGAACCAGTGCTTAAATTGGAATAAAAAAGGTGCCAGTACTCTAAATCAGCAACTGTTTCATGTCAATTTATTTATACAGCCCAAAAACAAGTATTTGGCTCAAAGTCATAGTATATCCTATAATGCTGGTGGGTTTGTCTCTTTACTGTATATTTTAGAAAGGCTCACTGTACTTAAACAAAATGACTCAGGGTGCATCTTTGATTAGAGGGGTGCAGTGGTAAAGTGCTATTTTTATAAGTGGCGAGTGGACCTGACACCGTCTAGGGGGGTCCGGGGGCATGCTCCCCCGGGAAGATTTTTTTTAAAATATTGAAGTTAAATGCATCAATCTGGTGCACTTTGAGAGCATAATGAAGAGATATATGGATATCTCTCAACATCCATATGAAACAGAGCTGTAAACAGATTTACTTTTTCTTTATGGATATAAAAGAAAGTAAAGCCTAACTCCTACTGGCGGCTGGTTAAATGACTCCTCGTCCCTGAGTACACTCACCATCTTTCAGCAGGAAAGGAGAGAGGGAATCCTTGTCCGGCGACAACCGCTGTCTTTTCGCACTATTATTAAGCCACGCTAACATTTTGGAAATGCTAACGTTATGTGATGTCTTTAGTCTATCGCGGCGCTGGGCATATTTGTTGTCATGCGTCATGACGTGCGGCCGGCGGCTGAGTACCGGCATTTTACTGAGTACCGGCACCTTGCCGGTACTCAGTAAGAAGTGCCGGTACCACATGGGTAAAAATCAGAAGTGCTGGTACTGCGTACCGGTGAGTACCGGCCCAATTCAAGCACTGGTTTGAACAGTGAATATGCTGGCTTGAAGAATTAAGGAGAACCACCAGAGAGAAAACTGAATTAAACCTTGTTTTAAGTATTTGTTTCATTGTATATTTATTTTAATCAAAAATTATATTTTAACCTTATTTAATTATTATTATTATTATTATTATTATTATTATTATTATTATTATTATTAGTAGTATTAGTATTATTATTATATGGCTCAAAGTATAGAGTAGAGCTTTAGAAATTTTTTAACCTTGTTTATGATTTTATTTATATTAAATATTTAGTATTATCATAATGTTTTATTATTATTATTATTATTTGAAAGAGGATGCAAACCAATTTTATTTATTTATTTAAATCATTCTTATCTTTATTTTATCTTATTTATTGTCTTATTGATATTATTATTTAGTTATTATTATGTTTTAATAATTGTTTTTACTTTATTCTCTTATTAAAATACATGATTATTTTTGGTTAGAAGCCAACCTCATGTTGTTGTCATAAGTAGTTGTACTCAGTTTATATATATATATATACACATGCTGAAAAATAGCTCAAAAGCACAACATTGTAAATTGAATTGTGGTTTTGGCCGGACAAAATATACAATTTGAAGGCATCACAAGTTGAACTCTTGGAAATTATAATGGGAATCTTTTCCTGTTCTCTAAAACCAAGTCAACAGATAAACCAATAATGGAAATGACTTGCCCTTCTGATCTTCTCCTGCAGATCAGATAACAGAAGAGAAATAACATCCGTGCAGCTCAGTAAGCGCAGATTCATCAGAATTAAAAACCTATGCATTTATATGCATTGTTCCATGAATGCAAGACCACTTCGACCATCAAAGTAACAGATGCTCACATGAAAACACAGCGCCATATATTAGATATTTCTCTTGGAGGGACTTCAGAGACTAACCGCTGACATGTTACACACAGAGGTGCATGCTGACAGCAGGCAGAATGCAACCCTTTTTGGGGAAAATGTACATCTTTTTTTATACAAAACACAAGAGTTAGCCAAGTTTTATCTCACGATTTCATCTGCTGTTTGTGATGACAGGTTACCAAGATGTTCATGTGAGTGTTGATTTGCATGATAACGTGGCCTTATGTGGCCTTTGTTAGCATACAGTGTCTTTGAAACCAATGTGACTTCCCCTGACTTTGGCATTTCTCTGACCGTCTCAAGTGCTCGAGTTGAGAACCGTCACATAGAGGAATGTCAGTGAGTACACACGGTGCCCAATAGTCTGTCTCACTGAATCACATGAAACTGTTACCAACCAAACTGAAACACGCCACCATTTCAGACAGATTTATTTATACCCAGAGGCAACAAGGCACAGTCTTCACAAACAGAGAGGGATTAACTTTGGATAAAGCAAGATAATGTCATACACACAATCAATACGTTGGTAGTTTGTTGTGTCTCACTGATAGGTCTTTGAATTCGGCATTTTGTATCTGTTATTGACAAGAAAGAAAAGGAAACTTCAAAGGTTCAAAGCTTGTTTTTTTTAGGGTTAATGTGAGAATAATGTTTAGATACAGGTCATCAAGGGTGTTCACGAGCATATACATAACACCATTTATTTTGAGTATATCTCCTTTTTAATCTTTTTAATCTCAGTCACAGCATACAATACATTCTGTTCAACTGAAAAGGAGTCGTAACTCATAGTCATGCTATTTGTAATATGGCCACAGAAAAGGTATCTACTCCAAAAAGAACAGTGTACACAACCTGGCAACAGAGTGTGTGTGTGTGTGTGTGTGTGTGTGTGTGTGTGTGTGTGTGTGTGTGTGTGTGTGTGTGTGTGACCTAGTGGCAGGAAATAGGATACAATACAACAACATTCTCAAGTCATGATACGACATTATTTCAATTTATAAAATGTTGCGATATGACAAGGATTGCGATTTTTTTAACTTATGAACGTTATGCAGGTTTTCACTAAGTACATTTTGTTTTTTGTCTGTTTCATTAATTGTCCGTATAATTTAATTGACTAATTATAAAAAAGTATGATTTAAACATAAAAAATGTTATCAGTATATAATGTAATATAAGATCAATACTTACATCTATACAATATTAGTGAGCAAAATATCGCGATACTATGCTGTAATGATTTCCCCCCTCCCCTAGTGTATAGTGTTGTATGTGTTCACTACTAATGCATGTTGTTAATTACACACTAATGTTTAATCATTGGCATGCAACAACAAAAAACGGAAAGGCCTACATCATTTAGTCACTTATTAAAACTCACTTTACAGCCCGGTTTAGAAACAAAACACCACAAATCACAACAAATAGCTAAATTGACTGGTGATAAAAGTAAAACATGTGGAAATGCTCTTGAGACTCAACAGACAGGCCTGGCATACTTCAACAAAGTGAAAGCTAAAACATCAAGAGGTGACTGACCAGTAAATAGATAAAGCCACAGCAGGAATTTAGCCACCATGACAGCCTCAGGAGCCCACACACACACACACACACACACACACACACACACACACACACACACACACACACACACACACACACACACACACTATAATCTTCCACTCCTCTCACCAAATACTACTACTACTACTATAATTACAATACCTACACTGGAGAACTAGTTGACTGCCACATTTTTCCAGTATGTAAACGATTCTGAAGGTCATTTGTTTTGCCTTCTTTACACTGGTTTAACTTCAATAGTCGCGAGTCTTCCGGTTGCATTAATTTGTGTTTTTTTTATTAAAGTATGTAGCTTCACCTGGCCTCTTTTCTCCAAGTACCCCTCAATACAGTGCGCAATGCCTCAATGTGGGCCAGATCTCAACCGTTGAGACACGGGACGTCCCGACTCCCGTGTTTGGTTAGGTTTAGGGTTAGGTTTGTGTTTGGGTTTGAGGTTTCCGGTTTATGAGTAGTTTGCAATGGCATGAAGATCTGTGGGTGTGTGTGTGTGTGTATTAGAATGTCATGGTGTTATAGTTGGTCCTACCAGCTCCTGAATATCTGGCGTGCTGTGGTGGGGGTCCAGGTGAGGTGCCTTCTTCTGTATTTAATTGATTTCGAGGAATGGCTTGGAGTGTGGGAAAATGTTTGACTACGGTATTGTTGATTATTGTGAAGGTCTGTTGCTGTAATGGGGTGAGATATGGAGAGAAGTTGATGAAGGAGAAGTAAACATCTGCATTAGGGAAGGTAGTGCGGGATTTCTGAGACAGTTCTGTAAATACTTGGACAGTTTGTGTGGGATTCTGGATTTTATTGTGGAAACCAATTGAGAAAATGACATATCTGCTGGCTGTCAGTGGGATGAGCTCAACCGCTGAGACAATTGACGTCCCGACTCCCGTGTTTGGTTAGGGGTTAGGGTTAGGGTTAGGGTTAGGGGTTAGGGGTTAGGGGTTAGGGATTATGGGTTAGGGGTTAGGGGTTAGGGGTTATGATAGCATGGAAAGAACAGAATTACTCCCCGGGCAGAAGCATGCAACACATCATATGTTGAGCTCCGCCCACATTGAGGCATTGTGCACTGCAGTGAGGGGTTCTCCTTTACACCGGAGGCACTGCCTTCACATGTAGTGTTGAACGGTTGAACCAGAGGGGGCGCCGTTTCACTCATTTTAAAAACACATTAAGAAAGGACCTTTATTATACCCCATGGGGAAATTCAGGGTTTCACTCTGGTGTTATTTACATTACACACTTAGGTTTTATATAAATACACATGGACACATTCACAAACAGTGTGCAGAGCGAAGGGGATGCCAGCAATCTATAGATACTATTTGAACTTACTTTTTAAAATACAAATAATAATAATAGGTCATTTTCAAAGAATGCAGAAAATGCCAGTCTATTTTAGCGAACCATGCCCGATAAAACTCAGGCTAGGATTAATGTCAAATCTTTAATACAAACTATTAGTGGTAGGAAATAGAATCCAATACATCAAAATACTCAAATCCTACTACATTCATTTGTAAACTGTTGCATGTGGAAACTTGCTCTGAAGAAGAAGTGTGTGTGTCTTGGTAAGAGGGAATTCCTTTAGAAAACGTTACAGAAAGAATTTTGCTTTAGGGTAAAATCACTCTACAAAATGTCAAGATGGTTAGGGGAAATGGCTGACCGTGAATTTGCATTTAAGACTTTTTAAAACTAATTTAAGTTTCCTGTCAAACGCTTCAGGACAAGTAAAGAAACAGTGCTGCAGGAAGATACGTGCAGAGGGTTTGCATAACTTTCATGTGGAGAACAGGAAAGACCATGTGCATCACATACAACCAGTGTTTCCGCCAGACCAGGGCTGAGAGGGCGTCCACCCCGAGAGCAGGGGGGGGGGGGGGGGGGTGACGTCACGTCGTGTCACGTGACATGAATTTTTAATTGAGCCGTCCCTTAAGTTATAGATACTATCTCTTTACGTATTAGTGATGGGAATTCCGGCTCTTTCGGCTCCTAAACGGCTCTTCATTTTACCACAGTTTACCACGGAGCCTCAGTTTCGCCTCTGCGAGGCTCCGGCGCTCGCAGTTCATGCGCATGCTCCACTAGCGCCCGCCGTCAAGGCTCGCCGGCAGTACCCTTTCCGTCACAGGAACACGCTTTGCTGGCGGCGAAAATAATCCCACCAGACTCCTTTGCCCCTCCAACAGAGGGATGTCCTTGTCCTTTTTCCTTTTCGTCATTTCAAGCGATAAAAACTCGATCTTCTCTCGAATTATTATTTTTTTGGACACCCTCGGCTCGAGTTCAGGGCGTTTCGAGCTGAATAAGGGCGTCAAATGACGGCAAGACGCCCCCCTGGCGGAAACGTTGCATACAACCCATGTTTCAAGGGATTAATCAACAAAAAATGAAGACTGGGTTATTGACAAGATGTTGTGAAGAGAAATAATTGTAAAAGCTTTTAGAAAGGTGCAGAATTAAAGTTCTACCTTTCCTACTAAAAGTTATAGAAGATTGTGAATTAAAACGTGCTGTGGGGTCTGCAACGCATGTTTTGCTTATCTCTGAAGGTGCCTGTATTAAAGGTCTCCTATTATACTGTTTTTCATCAATATATTATAGGTCTCAGATATATACAGAACATGTCTCTGAAGTGTTTGGCTCCACATACCAAACAGATCATTGCAGCATCCCATAATCCCCTCTGTTTCAGCCCTGTTTCCAAAGTGCTGATTCTCTGTCTGTTACTTTAGATGAAAATAAGGAGCCCCTCCCCACGCCCCTCTGAGAGATATTTGGTTACAAAGAACACAATGGTGCTCTAGGAGGAGATTCAGGTGATAAGGTGGGGGGGGGTTACCTTGGTTGCTGATTGGCTAATGGTTACACAAGCCAAAACATTGTTATGACATCATAAAGTGGCCAAAATCTGATCAGCTCATTTTATATAAATGGATCAGGACAAAAAGAGAGAGAATCTTTTTTCCTGAAACTTTCAGAATCTCTTTACACAGAGGGGACACATGTTGATGTATAAAACACATGAAGAAGAGGGGACACATGTTGATGTAGAAGAGACATGAAGAAGTGGACTTTGCATAATAGGTGACCTTTAAACGAACCTGTACCAACCTGTAATTGACTTTATTTATCTATTGGAGGAAGTGTGTTTGGTTTAACAGCGACCCGGGAACAGGATGGGACTCACTTCCAGCCTGAGAGTTAAATTAAGCTCATGAGTAGCGCAGAGGCAACGGAAAGCTCATGTTACTTTGAAAATAAACATCTAACCCCTGTGTATTATAATGTGACACAGCTCCGTGCCAACTAAAATACACTGACACTCAACTGAAGTTCAGGTAAACCAATGATCTCCTTCCTGAAAAAACATCAAACTCTGAAGTCACACTTATAAAAAACGCTCATATCCTGAACAAATATGAACTGTCAGTGGCGGGGAGAATAAACGAAAACACTACTCAAGTATAACTATATTGACTCAAGTACTAATCAACCCCAACCCTAACCCTAACCCTAACCCCAACCCTAACCCTAACCCTAACCCTAACCCCAACCCTAACCCTAACCCCAACCCTAACCCTAACCCCAACCCTAACCCTAACCCTGCATGTGGGTGAAAAGGTCATCGTATGCAATCGCTGTGATGCATGCAGGCTGAGATGAACTTGAACTGTTTCTTTGGAAGAGCTGTAAGTACTAACCAACGAAAACCACAGTAAATGCATTTTATCTGTGTGTATATCACCTTATCAAGTCAAAGCGTCATTCTGCGTGGGTGGATCGTGGGTGCGTGAGAAGATGTGTTTATTTTTTGTTATGCAGGTGTACTGACTCTTTATCAGAATCAGAATACCTTTATTAATCCCTAAGAGGGGAAATGTACGTCGTTACAGCAGAAAAAGAGCCAAAGACAGCTTAATGTTATGTAGAACACAGCTCAATCCTAGAACATATAAACACTTATTGGTTCAATAAGACAAAATCTCAGTTTGAAAATAGGGATTTTGTCTTATCGAACCAATAAGTGTCTGATTGCCTGAGGGAAAGACGCACTGCATCATGTAATCTAAATTTCAAGGCCACCGTAGAGGGCACTTATCACGTTTTCCTCACTGAAAGGGCACCCTAGAGGTGACCTTTTAAAGTTTTTCCACTGGAAGGGGAGCTTAAAGAGCACATTTATAAAGTGTTCTCCTCTGGAAGGACACTTTACAGGTTACATTATCTTGTTACAGTACTGGAAAGGCACCCTAGAGCACAATTATATCACACTTTCTCCACTGGAAAGGCATTTGATCACGTTTTCTCCACCAGAAGGGCACCTCATTGCTGTAATTGAGGTTACTTTATCATGTTCTCTCCACTATTTGGGCACCCTACAGTGCATATGTATCACATTTTCTCTACTGGAAGGGCACTTTAAAGGTTTCATTATCTTGTTACAGTACTGGAAGGGCACCCCACTGAATCACATTTTTTCCACTGAAAGGGCATAGGGGTTACATTATCATTTTCCAGTGAAGTTGGAAAGAGATTATGTTTTGCAGAAGGCGTATCTGTCAGCATTCTTAAGAAGGGATGGGATTTTGGAGAAGCTACAGGGAGTGCCCTTTAGACTAAACAATGAAGTGAACAAAGAAACAAAAAGGTGAACGCGTTCCTTCCTTAAATCGATCTGGTTGAATCTTTGTCACCCCTATGTTGCAGAATAACACCTACAATAAAACCCAATAAATGTTCTGTTGCTGTCAAACAGGCCTAGAGTCATATTAGCTGATGAGAGATTTAGTTGGGATTTAAAAAAAATTATACTTTGAATGTACATTTCTGCAAAAGTGTTTTAAAAACAAATTCACTTACACATACTGGTGAGGCCCCTGAACGTCTGTTGGGTGTCTATTAACTTGCCTCCTGTCATTTTGCAAAAGTGGCCCCTGTGCAAAGCCCTAAATGACCTAGGATGACAGGAGGAAATTATCCAATGTGCAGCCCCCCTAAAATCTGCATGAACTAAATGTCTAAGATAACTGTGTCTTGACTCTGAAGGCCGCTCATAGCTCATCGTATGTATATTGACATGTTAGGTTGTTGAGTTGTGGTATCAGCACAGCAATATTAATAGATCTAATAAAAAATGAAGAGATGCATTAGTTAGCCATGTATCATCAACCACCCAACATACATTAAGCAAACCAAATATTTTAGGTACTTAAGTAGAATCTGCTTCATTTGTCATGCATACGAAATTAAATATAAATATGATTCAAGATATAGCTTCTTCTTGCAGCAGGACTTCATAAACAGTCATTTTTATCTTCACCAAAGCTGATTTACCATAATTTAGATAGAATGATAAATGTACTTTTTATTCTGCTTTTACACTTTGTGAGTCAGAGGAAAGCATTATGTTAATGTAACACTTTATTAGGTTTTGTCACATTAAAAGTCTCTAATTTCCTGCAACATTCTGTATCATTGATTTTTTAACATTGCTATACATGTACAGTACACAGTATGTCGTGGTTTAGGGCAGGGGTGTCAAACTCAAGGCCCGGGGGCCAAATCCGGCACGTGACTTCATGTTCTGCGGCCCCACAAGAGCTTGCAAAGAATATTATATGTTTATTATACTGTTACATGATGATTTACAGAAGCACGTTGCCCATAAACTACATGTCCCACAATGCATCTGAAATTTGACTTTTTTCTCAGAATTTGACCTTTTTTTTTAAATGTTACCTTTTTTTTAAATGTCACTTCTGTTTTTTGATTTTGACTTTTTTTCCAGAATTTGGCTTTTCTTTTTAAATCATTTTGTGACATTCTCACTGAAGAGACTTGCAATTATTTGCCCCAGACTTCTGCTTTCAGACGTAGTTAATTGTGCAGTTATTACCCTATCCAATAATAATCCAATGCAGAGGCAATAATGTAATATAATACATTATTTTATATATATATTTATATATGTATTTTTATATAGTCTTAAAGTTACAATCGGCCCTTTGAGTGCAGCCATAATGCTGATGTGGCCCGCGATTAAATTGAGTTTGACACCCCTGGTTTAGGGGCTTTACAGTGAGGTAAACATGTTAGGACATTCCTATCAACTAATGATCTTTCTGTGGCTCTTGCTAATTTGTACACACAATATCTTTTGACGATTTCAAATTAATTTAATAGAGACTGTTCTGTGAATAAGTGTTTTTTACTAGCTGTTATTTTTGTTTATGTTGCCAGTGCAGGTCGTGCATCCCCTCCAGAAGTGAAACTCTCTGCCAGTTGGGTTTTAGTGGGCAGGAAGTGTTGTAAAAGTCACACATGCACTCAGCAGGATATTCATAAAACACCTACATCAGAAACTAGATATTTCTGCTCCAGCCACAAAGCTTCAAGACAACAGAGAAGGAAATGACAGTAGAACAAGTAAAGAGGGGTGGAATCAACCGTCTGCAACTGAAATGTAATGACAAATGATTATGTAATGGTTATTATGTAAACCACAAACAAATGCAAAGTAACACCAGCAGAGGAGCTATACTTCACATGGGGAAAAGAGACACCAGCTGAACAATGGCTTTCGGACATAAAAAACATACATGAATAAGACAAAAGGTGATAACAGATTGACAGATTGTGAGATTTAGGGAAAAGTGAAAGTGGCTTGGGTAACATTTAAAGGGCCAGACCCACAATCAGCTCTTTTGTAACAGGGCTGAAATAGAGGGGTATGAGGCATGGCTACAATGGGTGGTCTGTTTGGTATTTTGAGTAAAACACTTCAGAGACATGTTTTGTATAGATATGGCCCTATAATGTATTGTTCAAATATATTGTAGGTGACCTTTAAGACTCCTCTTAATAAATCCAATGCCTATTTCCTCTGAGCTTGTTATAGTTGTGGAACTGCTGTAGAGAAGTAAAGAAATCCTCCCAAAATCTGATCGTGTGATAGTTGAACTGAACAGGGACACAAGGTCTCCTTATGATTTATAGTTGACCGTTATTGGAACCCACACATGCGGTACATCTGTTACTGGTCAAATGTGAAACTAATAAAAGTAGTTATTTAAAACTCTTATGGCTTTACTGGGCAACATGTGCTTGGTTAAAGTGCCATCAGGCATAAAACTCGGTTTCTGCAAAATCTATTTCTGTATTGCAGCACAGTTCAAACCGCCAGTGATCCTCTAATGACAGCTTAGCCTGTTTCTCAAGTTTTGATTTATATTACGAGTGAGGTTTTTGACTTTTTGACATGCTATTCGAAAGACTGTTTCTAAATAAATAAAGTCAGCAAGTAGTTTGGAGGCTCGAGATATAAAGAGAACAATGTGTAGATCCACTGGTGAACATAAGGAGTTACATAAGGGGTTTCCTTTTGTAACATGTGCATTTTTACCATTTGCAGGCCGCCGTAAGTGAGCTTGAACTCCGTGTGAGCAGAAGCACAGTTTCGTGTCGAGTTACGTTTGAACCTTCAGGGAAAAGATTGAGTGAAAGATGAGTGAGTCAGGGCACGGGCTGTGTGTTGGTCACTTCAAAACTATTTCACCTGCTTTAAGGTGAGCTGGTAGAGGAAGGGAAGCTTGTATAAATAAGAGAAAGGCCATATCTGTCATTGAGAGACTACAGATTGTTTGAACTGTGTTGCACTATGAAAACAACTAATGCGTAGTCAGGGAATGAAGCCACAAAGAGACAAAGATGTGTCCTCACTTCACTCCCTGCTAAAGAATGAAAGACTCTTTCTTCCTTTTCATTGCAAAGTCCCTCTTTTATTCCTGCTTACAGTCACCCTTTATATTAAACATAAGAATAGCTCTCGCCTTTTTTCTGGAAATCCCACTCGATTAATTATCCACAATCACAGTTCTTTAGGTCTTTTTTTGGTTGTCTAAACTCATTGAAAGTATTTATCCTGCCACCCCATAACAAAATAAATCTCACAATCCCCTGCTTGAAAGTAAGTTAAGAGAGTTATTGATCACTGGAGAAATTCCTTATTTCCTTTCCTTTCCTTTTTTTATTTTTGACATGATGTGCATTATGAACATCAGTTAAAGTGTACGTATAGTTTCTGTCTTTTAAGTATAATGTTCCCTATTTGTGTCTGGACAAAACACCACACAAATTTAAAAAACAACCAACAAACAGTGACTAGTTCAGCATATAAATGGCTTGTTAGAGTTATAATAAGATACATTGCAAATATCCAAACATATCCTTAAACTTGCACTGCATTTTTGGGGGAAAAGACATCATATACCATTTCTGGAATGGATCATTTATTGAAACACATCAGTCATGTAGAGTAATTATAAAGCAACTCTTTGTCCCCTTGTGTGT